>VXBQ01000616.1:8438-44741 GCA_013400175.1 Phainopepla nitens | reverse complement strand
GGAGGGTGGGACGGGTCAGGGGACAAGGACCGCAGTGGGGCAGCCGGGCAGGGTCACCCCGGAGCACAGGAGCATGTCTGGGGTATTGCCATGAGGGAGGCTCCGCAAGCTCTCTGGGTAATCTGCTCCAGCGCTCCTTGAACGAGTCCTTAGGCTCAGGTGGAACTCGCCGGGCATCAGTTCCTGCCCCTTGCGCCGTGGCCTGGGGGCTGGCAGCACGGAGCAGAGCCCGGTGCGTCTTTGGCACCCCCATTTAGCTATTCACACACGGGCTCACCCTGCCCTGGTCCCTGCCGGGGCTCCCCTCCATTCCAAGGGCTGATCCCGGTATGGGCCAGGAGGGTTGGGCGCCGCGGTCCCCGTGGATATCCCGGGATTCTGTGCCCAGCCCGGGCAGCTGCGGTCAGCGCGGGGCCAAAGTCCGGGCACAGAGTGTCCCCCGGCACAGGGAACACTCGCCTTGGCTCCCCTTCCACAGCTTCCACCTCTTGGCAGAGCGTTCCGAGATCTGCGCCGGCGCTTAGCGCCACGGAGCAAATTCCAGCCTGAGGATCTCGGAGCCTTTTTGAAAAGATAGGCAAGTATTGTGAAAGCTGACTTTAATATTTAATGCAAGCGTTAATGCTCTCACTAGTTCCACAGCCAGCCTCTCTGCCAAGGCAGAGCCCGACTCCAAAACCCAGTTTTTCCATGCCCAAATCCATATTGTGCAGTTTGAGAGGATGAAGTAGGTGGCTCCTCTGTTACTACATGCACAGATTTGCAGAAGGACTGTGAGATTATTCAGAATTAAGATGCTACAGTGACAGTGAAAGCTATTTTTAAGAGATGTTTGGAAAGTGTATGCATCTTACTAATCCTCTCATATTACACATTAATTTTCTAGGCAATGCCTTGCATGTAGAATGGAAAATTTTAAGTTACTATATGCAGAATTTTTACTGCAGTGTTCAAGTGAAAACACAAACCAGTGTAGAGCACCTAAAGTAAAAGAAAGCCCTGACTGTCTCAGCTAACCTGACATTCACATTAAAATATGATATGTTCATGCAACAGCAGCACGTTGATCACAACACGATGCAACACGATGATGTTTCAAAGGCCCTGCAAATTATTTCAGGACTCCTGAACAAGACGAGCGACAACCTTCTGCAAATGTCTTGATAGAGTAGGAGGAAAGAAGGACACTCTATAAATAAACTTATATGATAAGTTAAAAAAAAAAAAAAGAAGAAGTGAGGCTAGATATATTCACCAAGAGAAACTTTGAAGATTTACTCACACTGAGCCTATTTTTGTATGCCAGTGTAGGCAAGCAAGATTCTTCTTTTCATCTAAATAGAAGCAGAGTATTTTTAAACGCAGGAGATTCATTCCCTCAGTGCTCATCGAAACACGGCAGCTGGGGCCGGAGCCGGGAGGCGGGGGGAGGGCTCCGGGGGGAAGCAAACCCCTTTCCAAGGGGAACAGATGGTTTTTCCCTGGGCTGGCTGCAGCCGAGGGCTGTGAGGAGCATTCCTGGGTGCCCGGGGCCAGCCCGAGCCCCTCGGAAGTGCCAGCGCCACCGTGATGTCCCTGCCGGAGGGGTTCCCAAGCCACTCCTCCCCACGGAGGAATCCAAGGATCTGAAGGAAATCGGGAGCATTCGGCATTAAGTACGCAAGAGCTGGTGTGGATTGATCACCAAGGGGAAAAAGAATCATTTGGTAAAAGGGATTTGGTAGATTTGGATAGGCAGCACAATGGTTCTTGCAAGTCTGAATTGATTTCAGGGTCACAGCAAGTTTTCCCATTTCTTTTCCCTCAAAGAGCACAGCTCAGTGTCTGGAAGAGAGGATTTAGTGTCCAACACTGGGTTTGGTGTGGATGCACCTCCCAGTTTGGAGGAACTCAGCTCACGTGTCTCAGCTCTCTATACAAACTTCTATATAACTTCTCTATATAAAACATTTTGGGATCCAGTTCATCAGTCCTGCAACATTCATCACAATAATCCCTTCTGTAGGATCCCAGCACAAGTGCAGAACATCATTTGTCCAAGTAAACCTACCCACAGGATAAGGAACTGATAAAATATCCACAGAAGAGGAAAGAAAACTAACACATCAACTAGGGAATTTTAGAGAACTCAAGAATTTGAGTTCTCTAAATAGTTATAAATTCTTTATAGAATTTGAGTATTCTATAAAATCCTTTACTTAAATTCTTTCTGACTCAGGACCTTGAAGCTTTCTCAATTCCAGGTACAGCACCTCAGAACAGGGAGAACAATCCCATCCATGCCTGGTGAATTCTGCACCTGAGACACTGCTTGCCCTTTGTAATCTTTGGGAAATGAAGCCTCCTGGAAAACAGAGAGGAGCCAGATTAAAAAAAGAATCGAGGAAAAAAAATGCTGTTGAAAATGTGCTTTGTTTTGCAGATAGGTTCTTATAGAGTTCTCATCTCTGCAACTTCCAGAAGTGCATTAAGCTGCATAATTAGCATCTGTCACATGAAGCTTTTTCCTTCCCTCTTCCTCTCCCTAGAGGGAACCTGCATGAAGAAATTTTAATATAAATTTTAGTATCTACTCTACACAGTGCAGTCATATTAGTAAAGCTACAGGCAAGTCAGTTTGTGCTCAGCCTAAGGTTTATCTTTGTGTAATAGAAACTTTACCATTTTTTTTAATGTTGCTGATCCAATTTAAAAATTAACCAGTCTCTTGGAAAGACAACAGGGGTGGGGGAGAAATGGTCCCCATTGCATCAGATTTAAACCAGTGGAATTGTAAGGAACTGGGCAGTTAAAGCCAGTCCTGCTATTAAATCCCTACAATCTGACATGGAAACATCCAGCCAAAAGGAGTAAGGGATGGGTGATTTCCCCTTCTAGTCAAAAGCACTCATTTTGAAAGCAATTTTTATATTTTTAAAACATCTGAACAAAGTAGGAGCTCATGTTGCTTTTTCATTCACATCAAGAGATACTCCACTGCTGAATATAAAAATCAATGGATTACAGCATCTCCTGGTGAATCTCTGCAGGCAAAAGAAGATGCTGCCTTTCAGAAATAAAGATTAAATAAAAATAAATGCATCTGAACAATAGCAACATGACAAACAACTCTATTATTCAGCCTGTGATTTCCATTCAGACTCTCTCCTAATTTTTTGAGGTATTTATTTTCTACTTAATTATTCCAAGAAAATTGAGATTATAGGATTGAACATACTGCCAACAACCTGAGGTATGGAGTGCAGACTGAGTGCTTAAACTTCAGCTACAGAGGTGGTAATTATTGTAATTGGTGCCTGTGAAGTAAATATATCAAGCAGTGTAGAGTTCAAACTCGTGCCAGTCAGTCTCCAGTTGGCACCAACATTTCTGTCAGGAGGATACAGAGGTCTCAGCAGGACTTATTACTGGCAACTGTTCAACAGTTCTCTTCTCCAAATGGTTTCAAGGGGATTTGGGTGGGAAGAAAGATAATTTTTAACAAATTAAACTACCTAAAAATGGCGAGCTGCCCAGAGCCACCTAGTCTGCCTTAGTAACTACTACCAAACCATTTCAAAAAAGAAGATTAAAAATATCATTGCTGGCAAAATTGCCTACCTGGCTTTAACAACTTAATCAGATCCCTGCAAAATTACCCAACCATGTGCTGTACACCATCCTACAAGTGTGTGTAAAATATGTCCAGAGTGAAAAGTAGAGCAGAAAATTCACTCGGTGTGTGTTTCTCAGAAAACAACCTCGAGTAACCAGAACCCAATTATCTCTATAGTGACACGTCCTATATTAAAAATCAACAACAACCACCTAAAATCACTTAATTCTAAATAGAAATTTGGAAAGATTAGGAGGAATGGTTATTTCCCATTAGTATTTAGCTCACAACATCTGTAAGGTGTAAAGCAGAGCTCAGCTTTGCACTGGGAGCTCTCACAGGAGCCTCTGCCCTGTGCCAGATTGATGTCCAGCTGCTTTGTTTAGACCTTGCTAAAATGCCTTTTTCAAATGGTGAATGTGTCATTTCTAGCAGAGGTCTCCAAGAGAAGATTTGAGTTTAATGCATGGCAATAAAAAGAGGAATATGAGAATTCTTGCTCTCTTTAGTGTCAGCTTTGGTTAAGACGTATGAATGCACATGAATAGTCTTGTCAGAATCTCTGGGGCTACTGACATTCAAGATCTAACATATTACTACTTCTGACCAGAGCATTAGCTGCTGTGCAGGAAGGAGAAGGGAAAGAGGAGAACGGGAAAAAGATAGGACCACTCCCTAATCAGAAATGGTTCTGTGTTTCTCTGGTTGGAAATCTCTGAACAGAACTTTTCCTCTGTGAAAATACAATGCTCACGTTCTCCAGTCTGACTGTACAGCCTCTTTAAAATCTGCAGCAGGAAAAACAAAACCCAGCATATTCTAATGCTCATTTTACTCATGGAAAAGATCCTAATTAACCTATAAATAATGACTGTACAACCAAGTATTGCATCCTTGTAAAGGACATGTGCTAAGGGAGGCTTGAGCATTTTGAGCTGCTGACTTTATTTTTTACTCTTCCTTTGAATCACTAGTTTCAGATACAA
The DNA here is from genome assembly GCA_013400175.1 of Phainopepla nitens. Lineage (NCBI taxonomy): Eukaryota > Metazoa > Chordata > Aves > Passeriformes > Bombycillidae > Phainopepla > Phainopepla nitens. The sequence goes on along the minus strand of VXBQ01000616.1, from coordinate 40,160 downwards.
ATAAGCTAATTAAAGAATTTAGTTAAGGTAATTTTCATTCCAATCTCAGCATGTATCAAATCTGGATACCACTACAATGGAAAGATTTGTCCACCAGGAGCAAAAATCTTCCAATGTACTCCTGGCTGAATGAAAACGTATTTTAGATATTTTTAACAGTTGCTGTTCACAATTAATTTCTAAATAAATTGAAAATATTCAGATATTGGTTTAATCGGTACATTTGTACTCTGAAATTGGAACTGAAGGAGTACAACCAAAGGGAATACCCTGCCCTTTGTGACTGAAACCACCTTTAGAATCCATTCAGGGGCTCCAGCATGTCAGACAAAGGCCTGGATTTGTTTGGAGCAATAAATGATAGAGACCTTTACATATTTGAAGTGCAACAGATGGTCCTCCAAGGAGAACATAATGACTGGCAGACAGCACTTCGTTAGAGTGGCTTGGAATGTCTTCAGCAATTACACAGGCAGTGTTTTGGGGGGAAGCCCTGTCATCTCTGTGATTCTTCCCATGGAAATAGCTGTGATTTCCTTGCTTAGATGCTAAAAAAATGGTATCTTCAAAAATCCAGGCAGTGAACTGCAAAAGCAAGCACCTTTGGCCTTCCCAAGGCTACTCAAGATGAAGCTCCACCTGAGAAGAGAGATGGCAGTAGAAAAAACATTAAATCAGCATGAGGGGGAAAGGAGTTTGGGCACATAACTGTAAAATTGTTAATCCACAGCCAAGTATTCCATGGAAGAGGAATTCAGGAAAAAAGCCAAGGTTTAACAAAAGGTCCATCAGACTTTTAGAAATTGGGAGGTCTATTGGTACAACAGGCAGAATACCAAGGGGAAAACACCCAAAAGACCTCAATTACTGACCAAGAACCTCCTTGCTTTGGGAAACTGGGGATTTTTGAGGAGTCATCCTCCACATGAAACACTGGCTGCAGTTCTTCAGGGCAGGGGAAAGGGAGTTTTTTGAGGCTGTCCTTTCTTTCAGTTTTCACAGACAAGCTATTTCACAAACCAGCAATAACTACAGTTTCAAAGAAAGAGTAATAAAATGCTGATTTCTATCCTGTAGATGTAGCTTAGAACAATTTAACTTCCATCTCTCCCATCCCTGTCATTCCAGGATGAATCTGTTCTGTTCTAAAACCTTCCCCACCAAATCCAGCCCGAGTCCAATTTTCTGTGGCAACACAACCACAAGAAAAAAACGTGTCCTTTCCCAATGTAACTTAAATGTTGATGGAATCATAACTGCATTACTCCCTCTCCAATTAGCAGCAGCATTCTTTATGTTTGCTTACGAAGCGTGAACCGTTTGCTTGTCACTACAAAGACCTTCTGTGGAGGACTTAAAAATACAGCCCCAGCAATTAAAATGACAACAACAGAGGTGGATTGGTCACATCATGACACAAAATATCCAGCTGTTTCTTTCCAGCAGAAGGACATGAAATATTATGAGCAAATTTTGACAGGCTACGTAACGCTGCTGGATATTCTGGTGAAAATATGGATTTCCAAGAAAGGAGGAGACTAATGGGAAACTATGTCTAAGCTCACAGATTGATTTTTCCACATGATCAGGATTGTCATTCATGCTTTTTATCTGTACACATTTCCCTTTTTTCTTTGCTGGAACTAGAGATATTCTATTTTGTGAGAAATTCTCTGAAACGAATAAAAATTGAGGGAGGTGTCCTTAAAAATAAGGCAAAAAGTGATCTGATAGGGTTAGAACTAGAAAACCAGATTTTAAACTTACTTAATTTGGTTGTGTTAAAAACATTCTAAGAGTTTATTAGGACCACAAGTCTCATTACAACAAACAGACCATCTTTTATAATCACATCTGTCTGCTGCTGGTTCCTGCCCATTCTGCTTCCCAATCAGATGGGAAGTTATTTGTAATACATGTAAGGAATTTTAAAAGTAATTTAAAAATATATATTTCAATAATAACAAAGGCTGAAAATGAAATGTTTCAGGTTAGTTTTTGCTAGTTAGGCTTATAGGAGATAGATATAGAGATATAAATATAGATATATTTATCCTGAAGCCATAAGGTAGCTTTGATTTCTAATACAGCCAGAGAAAATAACTGACACACACAGAACCAGCCACCCAAGGGGGGGAAAAAAACCCAAATACTGTGTATAGAATCCACCTACAGATATGTCCTTGGAGAAAAACTGATGAGAAAATTATCAGGCAGATTTTCCTTGCTGTTTCCTTCCTGGAAGTTTTTGCCTCTCGTAGCAGCACAGCCATGGCAAGTGATATGTATCAGAATTCACCCATGCAGTATATTTTGCACATCAAATTGATTATCCATGACTTCTTAGGCAAACACAGGAATGCAGAAAACATGTCAGCTGTTATAGATAGAATATTTGAGCATTGCACTCCTTACTTTACATTTAGAAAGAGCAGCAGATAATGAGCTCAACCATTACCTTGAGAATAAATTTCATTTCCAAGTTAAGAAGTATCTCTGGATTCTCATCTGTTTTGTGAACCAGAACTTACAGGTAGCTCATAACATTTGTCTTCTGAGCTGTGTTTGTCTCCAGAGTAATTGCCATAAGTGGGCAAAGCCTTTGATGTCCTCATCTTCATGCCTTCAACCATGATGACCTTAAAGACTCAAAGCAATCACTGCAAAATACAGAAGACAAGGAAAATAATTTAAGAAATAAAAGCCCTGTCTTTTTCCTTCCCTAAATTCCCAGAATTCATCTTCAGATTCATGCCTGTAGCAAAAAAGAAAAAAAAATCAGACTAAAATATTACCCTTCTGTATATTTCATCTGATATAATTGCTTGGCAACAAACATCTCTTGCTCTGCAAGTATTCTGCAGTGAATGTATTCACATCAGGAAAAACACATCAGAAAGGTGTCTAGTTTGAAAGTTTCCAAATCAGACAGTGGTGACAAAAAACCAGAGTGACAGAACCAGGCAAAACAGAACCATCCTGGGGACACCCAGACCATCTTGTCATCAACAGCCACAAGAAATATTAGACAACCAAAACTTTAGAGATCAGCAGGTTTTGACAAACCAGTAATTAATCCTGAGCTGTAATAATAATAAAAATGGGTGTTTGAGCAATATGTCCTAAATATAATTATTCTCAGATGTTTGCTATTCATTACAATGGAAACTGTTCCATTCTACACTGTGGCCAAGTGGTATCAGACATCATTTTTTTTAAAACACCAAGCACAAGATGTTCAGTCTCAGAAGGTGAATTCCTAGACATTGGGCTGATAAAGCCATTTGAGATTCTGTAAAATTTATATAATACAATAATTACATTTCATTTTGTGGTTTACAAAAGTCTATTCATTAAACTACAGAAGCTTGTCAGGCATTCTTTATTTCCAAAGAATAACACTCATCCATGAAAACAGTCTGATTTAAATCACTGTGAGTGCTGGCAGATGAAAATTACTAGATAAAGCAAATAGTGTCTTATTGAGAATCAAAGCTACAAGTTTGAGTCACTCTTACTCCTGAGATACTCACACCTGACCAGGCTTTAGGTAATGCCAGCTGCTTTCAAACACATTGGCCTTGCTGTTGGCAGAATTCTTGCAGGATTTTGCAGCAAAATCAAAACAAGTCCACATCTGGAAGACTTGAGAACTTGGCCCCCAAAATGACTGCAAAATGCAAATAAAACATTGAGTTGCAATCACAGTATAGGAGTGGAGATGGAGTTGCAGCTGGAAGCTCCATCAAACCCCTTTGTATGAAGTGAGTGACCACTACTCAGTTTTGTGTTTGACATCAGACTTCAGAACTTGTGGAGCAGAAAACCAGGGAGAAGGCAACACTTGTGCTGGAAAGATCTGAAAGATTCAGGGAGGAAACTGGTGGGAAGTGCCCTTCCTGCAGACACTGCACAGCCCCAGCAATTGCAGGGAACAAATAAAAGGCAAGAAAACACAACAAATGGATCCCAAACCCACCAACTGCTGGAAGTAGAAGAGAGAATAAACCCCCCTCCTGTCAGGTGGAGCACAGCCTGTGTCAACAAGAATCACACGCTCCCACTGTTGCTCAACAGATGTACTTGAACTCCAGATAAGGCACTTCAGAACTCCAGGGAAGTTATGTGCAAAGGTGTTGCCTCCTGTGCCTCTTCCCATGCAGGGAAGGGAACACCAGGCAGGATTCTGACACCTAATTCTGCGCTAAGTGAGGAAAAATGAGCAAAAGAATTTTCGTCAATACCAATTATGCAGAGTAGAAGATGGGGAACAACCTCACAAAGCAAAAGCACAGATAGAGTCAATATATTTATAAATTAGAATGCAGCAAGTAGACTTACCACTGGAGAAAACTGTGAGTAAATCTGTCTTCTGAGGAAGGCTTTAGGCCTATTTTCCTTTTTTCAAACCTAAGTCACCAGTGAAGTCCCATAAATTAATATTCTCTCGCAGATAAAGTGGTTGTCTTCATCTTTTGGCAGCTGCAGCAAGAACAAAACATATCCTGCAAGGAGGTTTTACTCCTGAAAGTAATCTCCTCAAAGAGTGAGGAGAAAGCACGAGCTAAAATCACTTGCACAATCATGTTTCATAACTGTTCCTAGTCTGGTGGTGCTGGTCCTTCCTGAGTACAAAAAATGCACAAACTTTTCTCCCTCTTCTACTAAGAGGGGAAAAAAAAAAAAATCTGCTTATCTTTGGATACACAGAGAGTTTGGAGGAGCTCCAAACAATGGAGCACTGTGTGCCCCACTCATCACACAGACACTGAAGAAAGAGTGTGGCAAAGAATGCACAAAGTATGTAATTACTGTTTCACAAGATAATTCCATTATTAATACATCCCCAAAGATAGCATGCACAGCGCTGCAGTTTAATTAGATGGTAACTGGAGGGGGTTTGAATTTATGAGGTAATAAATATATTTTGGACTAATAAACTCCAAGGCTGAAGTGTTTATTAATCTAGAATATAAAGATTACATAGCTGATAGGAGACAACCTCAGGTTGTGCTGAGATGCCTGTTGTTTATACACTTCAAAATTAATATTTTCCTCCTTTCAGGAGCTAGATCAGAAAGCCAAGATTGCTATGGATGGTGCTGAAAAATACTAGAAACTGCCCAATAATTCTATCTTCTCCAAGGCAAAGGCTATTTAAGTCTCAGCAGATGGTGTGGTTTTAAGGTTTCACTTTTTAATCAATTTACCACCTCCTAAATGATTAAGTACTGCAAATAAACTCCCTTCTGACACTGTCAGTGCCTCATTCCGATGGTAAAAAACCACAGATTCCCTTGTAGGATAACCAGAGCCTTTATAAGACCATCAGATCTCTCCTCTGTTCCCCCCAAATACTCAATTCCATTTTTTTTTTTCCTGCTCTTGGATTCACCTGCAAGACCACATGAACAATTTTGGTGTCTTGTTGAATTTCCTTCTCTCCTGACCATGGCTGCAGAAACTTTTTGCCTAGTGCAGCACATTATGGATTTGGAAACTAACTGTTGTGAGGATTTATATCCCAAACAGCTGTGCCAGGAAGTCAGAGGAATCAAATGGTCTCATCTATTAACTTGTCCTCAGGTAGTTACAACTAGAGCTTTATAAATTACCACACAGTTCATTCCATTTAAACCACATTTCTCTGTTATTTTAGAAGTGCCAATGCCTCACTCAGGCAGGACAGAAGACCAGGTTTGGTCCAGGAAAAAATGTAAATGATTGAAGTCAAAGACCAGTTTTGCTTAAGCCAAAGCTAAATTTAGGCCTGAGGGAGTTGCAGAGAAAGAAAAAGGAAGAAACATGAGGAGGAACAACTTGTGGGATCTTGCAGGTGAATCAAGACTGATGAGTGCAAAGGAACAGTTCCCATACCTGGCTGAGTGATGGATGCTGGACAAAGCCAGGGGAATCCTGGATGTGCCAAAGGAACTGTGGGGCAGGAAAAGAGGAGGAGAGAGGCAAGACACCACAGCTTGGATTTATTGGTGAGGAAAACCCTGCTTCTCTGAGCCAGCCTGTGGTGGGTGCCAGCAGGAATAAAGTGTCATTATCAAGGGCTGTAAAGATTTAAAGATATTTAGGAAAATGTTTATGAAGGAGCTTAGGTGATCCAAATAGTACAGGCTGTGTGTTCAGAAATTCCAGGGTGGTTCCACAGGTTCAGGGCAAAGGCCTCAACACTAATTCTTGAAAAGATCCTACAGATAAATCTTGGAAGATGACAAAGAACCATTTCCAAAGCTCCTGTTTTTCATTCCCAGGCTTGTATCCTCTCACCAACTGAAGCAAGTCACAGAACCAACTTTCCAATATTAAATCTCCAGGCAGTGTGTTATTCATACAGCTTATGGAGATGTCTTTACCCTCTGGAAAAACAAAGTTTAAGAAAAATGGCTCCATCTTTGGGGAACAGTTTAAGTCTCAGGATAACTACATTAGGAAATCTAACTCTATTACTTTCTATCTTACATTTTATTACAAGATTGGTAATAGGAAATTACCAAATAAAATTGGTATTTTACTTGGTAATTTTTTTCCATGGGCCTCGTCTAATATGAAAGATGGTGATCATCAAATTTATTCAAGTTTTCCTGTCAACAACATCATTAACCAAATCCCTCAATTTCAAAGTAAATAAAAGCATCTGGGCTTCTTGCACAGCAAGACTGACTTGCATATTTAAGCCTCATATATAGATGAATCTGCACTGGACCAAATTTACATATTAATGAAGGACTAATTGCTCTTTGCAGTCAATTTTATGCAGATGAATTTACTCCTCTCAGTACAATTTTCATAATGTTCGGAAAGAACCAAAAAATGTAAAACTTTGTAAAAGTACACAAATGTTAGACAATCAAGGAAGAAATATCCTAATGGCTTCCAACAGCTTTACATTAAATTGTATATAATTCATCTTTTATACTGTTGCTTTATTTTAACAGCCTCCCACAAAGAACAGAACAATCCATGGAATAACTTCAGCCTATTCCCCCTCCTCGGTCTCAAATTTTAACAGCTTGTAATAACACATTATATGATCCAGTTTCCAGCTGGAAGGATGGAGCCTGAATTTTTAGGAGAAGTTAAATTTGCTAAACAGGAATTTATTTGCTCCCAGTCATCCTCATGCCACAGGACAGTTAGAACAGAGTTTGTCCCACACATTTTTAAGGTGGTTTCTATCCAGTTTTGCACTATCAAGGGAAAAAATGCCCAAATCCTTGTTGAGCCTCCCCTGAGGTAAAGTACAACATACCAAAAAAGGACAGGAAAGTTCATGGGGAAGAAAAACATCAACAAATGCTGAGGAAAAAAATTGTAATATTAGGGGGGAAGGGGAAAGATATGGAACTACAAGAGGAAGGGAAGTGCAAATGGAAGGAGAGAAAAATGATGCTTCAATGTGTTTATTCAGGTCTGGCTAAAAAGAAAAGGAGGATTTAGGAGAAAGTTCAAGGCAAAGTAAACAAATAAAAGAAAAAATGCAGCCACAAATGTAGCCACAAAAAAGAAAAAGAACAGGAAAGATAATGAAATAAGAAATGAGTGAGAATCAGAGAGCACGCAATACATAAAGAAACAAATAAAAGAAAATACAAACCTCCTCTTTTTCCTAATTCTGCCAGAACAGAAGAGCACAGTTAGTGGGAATGCATCAGGAATCTGAATTTGCATGTATAGCCTTCCTCCTGCCAAAGAAACAAGCCTTATTTTAACTGTGAAGACTGATAACCATAATATTTAGATGTATCATAAAATCACTTACAGAAGACCATTTTAATCAGAAAAGGAATTGCATACAAGAAAGTTGCATCTTTAAATGACTTGGAGGCCTTTGCAGGAGGAACATGGAAATTCAGTTCATGTTCCCCACATCTGCCATATCTTTGATGGCATTTTTTGCCCTTCTCTACAGCTTTTGCTGTTTTAACATCTCCTTTTTGAGGCAGAGTATTCACACAGATACGTGATGGGTTTATAGTGGTACCAAGAAAGCTTTTGTGTTTTTACTCTATTTCTTTGATTTCCTACTGTCCCACTTCCTGGACCACACTGAGCTTACAGGTCTCCTATGATCCCACAATTTGGTTCCTGAGAAGCAACAGTAGATAAACAATATTTTACAATCAGAATAAAATAATCTTCAGAATGAACATCTTTGGACTGAGCTGTTGAATTCTCCCTAAAGAAGAATCAGAAATTCTGTCAGGAAGTCACTCTGCCATCTCTCCTGGTCTTTCCCACCTTGATGACAGAAGCCACAACATCTGGAGAATTTGTCTGGGATAAATTCACTCCTCCATGAGCAACAAAGGCAATGGCAAAGATCCCATTGCATGGAGAAAAAAAGGGGCAAAAAAAGGCTTTAGGGCAGAGGAGTTGGCAGAAAATATCAAACCAAGGGGAAGGACAGGGAAAATGACAAGAGGCTTTCACTAGCACTCAAAAAAAGAACAGAACAAAGACAAATAGAGTCATAAAATAATATCAGTAATAATTGGAAAAGAATGACAAATACTCCACCAGGAAAATATTGGAATGCTTCTGCTGAAGAATTCTCACTGAGGAAACAGAACTCAGTTCAGCTGGTCAGCCTGGAGGTTTGGCTTTTAAAAGTTATTTGACAAAGAATTACAGCTCTTTGTGAATACTTTGAATTCTGGATTATTAATTCAAACTGTTTGCCTATTTTGCTCACAGAGGAGGAGGAAGGGAAGTGTATCTCCTGTATAATTTCTGTACATTTGAAAACCTGCTCTGGGCACTCCCCCTTTCCCCAGGAATGTCTGGTTCAAGCGATTAATGCTGTGTGAATGTAAACAAAGATAATTATTCCAACAAGAACGAGATGTTCCACCCAAAATGATTCACTTTCCAGGGGCTGAGATGCCTACTTCTAATCATCAACAAAGGTTAACCTGACCAGATTTAATTAACCACTTAATACAATAATAAAGATGCATAAATAATGGAGGAGGGAGCCCTCAGAGGCAACAGTGAATCCAAATAAATCCCTCCAAATAAATCAGCAAGCACAAAGTCTGGGCTCTTATCACCTGATTACACTGATGTAAGAATTCCCAAGTTTTTAGATTCACTAGGCACAGTTTTGCACTTGTCTATGTGGAACTTGATCAACTTTTAATTATTATTGATCAAGCAGCCAAAAAAAAAAAAAAAGCAAGAAACCACATCCCTAAAATTCAATGATAAAATGAACTCAGTGATATTTATTAATACTGTGCTTCAAATTCATAGATGAAGTCAACTGGTTTGTACAGATTATTTGAGGAGTACAGGAAAATAAATTACAGTTTCCTCATATATAAATATATATATAAGGAGATATCAGACAGACATTTTCAAGAAAAAATAGTCTTATTCTGGAATATTCCCTAGTAATGAAACAAAAGCTTTCTAGTACAACAATAAAGTAATTTGCAAGTATTAAATGTCAGAAATTGGGAATACTGCAAAATATTTCACATTTCAAAGAATGTTAGGAAATATTATTGGCCCTGGATCTCTGGATAATGTGTGCAGCACTTGCTGGTTGAGGCAGGCTGTACCCAGAGGGTTACCAAATATTGAGTATTAAAGAGGAGGACTGGGCATCAGCCCTTCCATTTTCTCTCAGTAAAGTTTAAACATGCCTTAAAATAAACAACTCAACCCAACCAACAGATCTGCTATTGATTCATTCTGTTCATAAAAAGTAACAACATCGTAGTAAATTCAATCTAGTCAATGAGAAGTTTATGAGCCTAAATATATCAAAAGGGCAATGAAAGCTAATATATAGTGATTAAATAACAATCTGTGAGGAAAAGACACCCAACTTTCAATTCCAGAGCAGAGGAATCATCTCCTGATGAAAAACAGGGTTTGAATTGTTTCAGAGGACACTGCAGCCATTTGCCCTTTTTAACAGCCTGGAAGTTCACAAGGCAAGATTAACCTATAATTTAACTGAAGTGGATCTCAAATCAAGTTTTTTGATTAAAATCTCCATTTCTGTGCCTCCTGGCAGTGCCAATATTGCTGGAACAGGAGATCAGCTGCAACGCCAGCGACTCTGGAATGTGCTGCCATAAACTGTAAATCAGCTTTGTCCTACTTTAATATTGGTTTAACAATAAAAAGAGAACTTTGATGTTTAATATTTAAATAGTACAATTATCCCTTTGGAACTGAGTCCAGAAGGACCCTTCATGGGTACACAGTGTGGAGCAACAATGAAGGGAATGTGGTTTTGCTCTGATTTGTAGGACCCAGCTGAAAGGTGAATCTGTGTGTGCTGAGGAGATGCCACAGGGACTCTGGAGCAGGGGAAATGCTCTCCCATGGTGCCACAGACAAAACTGAGCAAGGCTCAAACCCTGTCAGAGCAGGGAGCTGTGAACAACAGCCATGGCAGGGATTGGCCCCAGCTGGCCATGCTGCTGCCTTGCTTTGGAAACCCAGACACAGGGGTGGTTTCTCCTGCATTGTTTTGGAAGTCAAGGTTAGAGCAAGTCCTCCCTTTCCATTTTCCTCTCCTTCCTATCTTTTGTCACCTCACAGTGAGTGAACACAGAAAAATGTCAATTTTAGGGAGGGACACTTTAACCATGAGCTAAGTACTGTCCCTGAACAGTGAAGGAGGAATGTTCAGCTGCCAGTTTTTCTGTTTTGGGGGAGGTCAGAGAGGAAGTCCTGCCCCTGCACTGCACCTGGGGGTGCAGGGTGATGCTGAGTGCAACTCTGGCCCATTTCTGCCAACCTTGAGGACCCTGTTGTGCCCAGCAAGGGGATGGCCAGTTTGTCTAGACAGAGGAGGATCCATGGGTTACAAGGCTGGAGCACAGGTATGCAGGCACTCGTGAGGAACAAAAGCACAGAGCTATTTACCACCTCACACAGATGGGTAAGTCCATTCTGGAGATCTCTGCAGACTTGTGAAATCAGGATGACATGTCTGGAATTCTTCCTCTCCTCTCTCCTGCTGAAGTAACTCAGGCAACTGCAAGTTGGCAGCTCCTTTAAAGACTCCAATTTACCCATTTTACATAATAACTTTCAGCTGCATAAAACACAAACACACAAGAAACCCAGGTAGCACCAACAGTGAAATCTAAATTTGGATTACTCACAGAGAAAACACTCCAAGTCTGAATGATTTTGCAATTAAATCAGAAGCAAACTGAACTGATTTTTGCACTAAGCTGGATTGTCCATGGGATACATCAGTCTGCACCCAGAGGGAAGGGTAGGAGCAAAGTTCTGCACTTCCTGAGGCAACTGAGGAATGGCAAATACATCCACACACCTCTAGACCTACTGGTTCCTCCCAAATCCAGAAAAATCCAGTCTCCTGGGGCATTATAAACCCCTTCTCAGAGCAGCCCTGCCAAAATTACAGATTTCTGTAATTTCTGTATTGAAGGATCCTCTTATTCCATAGTTCTTGCTGAGTGTTTGCCCCAGCCCTTGGATATTCATTTATTTGTTGCTGGGCATAAGAAAACCTAAAATCATAACTCTCAGATTAGATTAATCTGGTATTTCAATTTCCAATTTAAATTTTAATTAACTCTTTTACTTCAGCATTGCATTTTATCATGATGAATTACTTGGAGGAATACACAATACAGAAGCTCTATGGAGCAACTGAATGTAAAAATATTTACTTAGAAACTTTCATTTATTTTTCTCCAAACTGTTAAAAAAGAATATACAGACACAGTAACAAAAATATGAGGTGACAAAAGAGAATGGGCCAGATCCTTGTGAATCCACTCCATTTTACCAGGCACATAAAACTAAACTGGCCTCAGCTTGATGTAACTGATATATCTCAAAAATGAATGTTAGACATGAAATAGCAAAAAGGCTGGTGAGCGAAATTTATCTTATGAGTTTTGTTTTCGTTTTTTTTTCCTATTATTCCCTTTCTATATTTTCAAAATATTCCTTAATGCTCTTTCCTTACAGAAGGAAATGTAAGTCTCTCAAAATAATATTTACAAGCTCAGCTGCAACATCCTCCATGGTAATTCAGTCTGGCTGTTACTCTTTGTGAGGAATAGTTCTGCTTGAGCTTTCCACAGAGAAGAAAACAACTCTGTTTTCCTGATATACTTCAGATTCAAATGCCTGAAGTGCAGGATGGAGAAATGAATTAGATAAAGGTGGGGGAAATGTGTAATTCATACCTGGCTGCATGATGAGCTCACTGGTAACTGATAAAGCTGTGAGTGTTAAAAGAACTTTAATGAGAAATGATATTGACCTAAGTGCCAGTGTTATCAGCACTACTACATTTGAAAGAAATGAAATTTAAAAATATTTAACTTGTACTTCAGCAGTGTCCACTGACAAATATTTTAGTTTAATATCTACCTCTGATTTCCATTAAAATACCTTTAGATGAAAATATCAAAAGCAATTTCCATCTTTTCCTACAGTCCTATAACTTTTTATGCTCTTATAATTAAAAACAATTCCAACTGCTTTCCTCTAACTCATTCAAAGACAGATGTAACACATATTTTTTGCTACCTCCTCTCTAAATTGACAACATTGTTTCTGTGCAGCCTTTCAGAAAGTTTCCAGCTGCAAACAACAGTGTCCAGAGCAGAGGGGGTGCTGTTCCTGGTTATTGATGCAAGAAACTCAAACCATAAAGTAACTCTCATGATTCAGAAGAACTATCAATAATCATCTATATTTAAGTGCAGCATCCTATAAATCCTCCTAATTAGTGAACTAGATGTCTTCTTTTTAGCAAACAATCCCCAGCCTCCCTCCTTATTTATTTCCCTGAATTCAATTATGTTTCCACCTGCTGGCCCAATCACCTAAATGACAGATTCTGGATGGAAGGGAGAAGCTGGGCCATAAACAATAATTTCATTATAGTTCAATTTAAAGTATTTGCCTGCACCTATTTTCTCTGCTTTTTGAAGAATGTTGATGCTGTTTCCTCCTCTGTGGCTCTGCTCTCCTGTCAGGAGATGCAGCAGCACTAGCAAGAATTCCACACTGCTCCCAATCTATCCTTCACTGCTGCCTCCATAGGAATCAAAGCTGAGATTTTCCTGGAGGAGAAGGACCATTAGGATAAAGAGAGAAGGAGTGATTTCCAAGTCTGGGCTGAAAAACTGATAAAAGAAAAAAAAAGGAGAGAAAAAAAAAGGAAAAAAATAGTTGGTTGCTAAAAAGTACTCTTTGTAAAATAAAGGTTAGGAAATATTTCTTTAGAATACAAAAATAACAGAACTACTTTTGCCATGAAAAGCTATGGAGGAGGAGGAATTCCTGATGCTATTTACCTGCCACAGGACTTGAAAATCCATCTACTCCCTAAATCAAATTAGTTTCCTTTACAAAAATTTTCCTGAATGAAATTCAGTCTCTGGATGAAAAATCCTGAAAATTTGGGGATGGAATCTAAGCCATTCTCTACCTTGAAGGATTAAACAAGATAGAAATGGATCTCAAACTGTGGATGTTGGAACTCAACAACATCCAAATCATCACAGCTCTACAGCTCAGGTGCTCAAAGAAACCCACATTTTCTCCCATCACCTGAAACACAGCATACCTTCAAAATATCTTCAGAAGCTGTCACACCTTGAATGCTAAGTCAATATTGGGCAGAATTATCAATTTACCATATTTATCTCACAAGGAATAGTAATTTGGGTGAGTGTGTAAAATTGGATTGTGTATAAATTTAAACAGCATCCAAAGGGGAGGCAAACAGGCAGCTAAAGCCCTGAGAGAGGAGCCTTGGAGAGAGGAACTGCACAGCATTTTTATGTAACACGTGGGGAAACTGTGCAGCATGGGAGTTTTGAATGTTAATTCTGCAGCTGCACTAAATCCAGTGTGTCAGACTCTGTCTGCAAGCAAGCCAGATTTAAGGAAGCACATTTTTACTGCAGCTCTGGAGGTTAACTCAGTTAAGTTCACCAGGAGGAAGTTTATATAGGAGTCTAGGATGAATTCCAATATTCCTTCAGCAGTGTTTCGCTTCAGAAGTAGTTCTTAGATAAATAGTTAAGTACTTCTCTAAGTATTCTTTCATTAATTCTTTCCATTAATGAAGAAAAGCACTGCACGAGCTAGAACTCTTCAATTAAGAGAATCATTATCACAAACAGATGTTTTGTTTGACAGTTTGAAGGATATGGGTGCGCTGTGATTTAGTTCAGAGATTTGAGTTCAGCTGAAGACTTCAATTAAATAACCTCACCCTCATCTCCAATTGCATCAATCACAAATCACCGTTCTGAGGGACACAACTGGAGATGGTTGGTTTTGCTTTCTGCCAGAAGTGTAAACAGGCTGCTGAGGACTGGGTTAAGTGCAGCAGGCAGGAGCAGGGTACATGGCAGAGAGATAACACAGGTGGCTTAACAAGCACCCCGTTATCTCCTTGGAGCAGACACAGGAGCTGGGCCTGTCCCTCAGCCACGGGCTGCAGACAAAGGCTGCAGCAGGTTGGGAGCCATGGATCAACTTCCACTAACCCTCAACTGCTGGAAATAACTGGGATAGAAATGTGAAAGGCAGAGGGGGAAGTTCTTCCGTGGAAATGAACTTGTACGTTTGCAAATGTCCTGTCAGCTGTGAGGATCTAAAATTCATCTCTGCATTTCCTCCCAAACCACACAAAGCACTGTGCTTTGACTTCACTGAAAAAAAATGGTTAAGTTAGTGATCGTTTTCCAAAACACAAATAATTTTCAGAGTAAGGACTACTTTAATTTCTCTTTGCCTTCTGAATTAGTGTCTGTGTCCTAAGTTTTACAGCCTAATTTTGCAGACACAAGCAATTACATTTAAATTTGGTAAGACATTTTGTCACTTGACCCTTTCAAGCAAAACAAATCCTTTTCATACTTGTAAAGTGCTATAGGCATAATCTGGATAATCTTATTATATGACAAACATGGTCTGATTCATGGATAACACTTCCAATAAACTAACACACCTCTGTTAAAACAAAATCTTTTGTTAGAAAAGAAGTAGAAAAGCCCCCCACACCCTTAAGAGAATTTTAAATATTGTCACCAAGCTAAAAACAGCAAGTAAATATTAACTCTGTGAAGTGCAAAACAAGTTTTAGTGACCCAGGAGGTAAATATTGACTGAAATGAAGCAAATATTTATGTGCTGACGTTAAGGGGATGAATCCCTTTCACCACAGCAAACAAGATTTTGCCTACTACATTTCTGCGTTTGTATTTATTCCAAAAGGTCTGAAAGGAGATATTTCCTTTTCCAGACATCTGCTGTTTAAAAACAAAACTGTCTTTCCTCAGTGACTAAATTGGATGTGCATCCAGAGGGCTGGAATATTGTACAACACACAGGTTTGACAAATTGCTGTCAGACAGAAACCCCACTTACTAAAACCTGACCAGACAACAACATCCAAGATGCCTCTCTGATCCCTAAAAAGGTAAACAGAAAGTCAAATTCCATTTTATGACTTGTGTTAGAAGATTAATTTGGGTTTGGAATATAAAATATATTGCTGTACATCACCCCTTGGTAGGATTGCTAGGGCTGTTCTGTGCAGGGCCAGGAGTGGGACTTTGGTGATCACAGTGGGTCCCTCCAGCTCGGGATATTCTATGATTTAACAAGGAAAATTCAGAATAATTAAGGATATAACTACTAGCGGGTACTACAAATGGAACATAACAAACTCATCTACTCCTTCCTGGTAAACCCACTCATGTTCACACACATGAGAATTCACTGTTCCTTTGAAGGATTCACACGTTCAGACGGACAAATTAGATGGGAAAACCCCCTAACTTTGAGAAACTCCAAAGATTCTATTGAAAATCCTGGCACCTTTAAGGACACCCATTAGAGAATACCAACGTCATGATCATTACATCTTCTGACCTAAATACCTCCGGAATGGTCCAACAGCAGCAATTAGCACACGCCTCCCGAAATTCTTGAACAGCTGAATAATTTTTGAGTCACTGGATTTAACAGTTCCTCCAGGGTCACTACAAGGAAAGCCCGGTTCAGGAAACAGCTTCTCCACTTGGTTCTCATGACCACGGGCATTGCTCCTTCCTGCAGATAAAGACAGAGGCTGAGCACCCTCCTGTGCAGGGAGCAAAAACTACAGCTGCCCTTTGTGGCTCCGCTGGCTGATTCTCATTCAAGGCTTTATCTTTGCCTCTAAAATAAAAACAAGTCTCTGGAATCTAATTCAGCAGCTTTGGAACAATTACATGACACCACTGCAGTGGAATTACTCTCAGTTTAGGATGACTTCACAGGAATGAACACGCTGCTGTACACAGAGGGCTTGTAAGATTTCTGGAAACCTCAGGGAACGGGGTGATGTCATTGCAATACAAAAATATCTGCTTCGAATTCCTTGCGAGTCTCCTTGACAAAGCTTAGAGGATCAGAGTTCAGCAGTGAAACTCAGCCATCACCTCAGGGATCTTTTCAGAACTGGGCTCTATTCCTCACTCTCTCAGAGACAGGAGCACTGGAGCTGTCTTCTTGTGCTCAAAATACAAACTGAAGTCGGGGTTTGTAGAATTGCAGGAGGCAGTTTTTAAAAGCTGGAGCACTCAAAGCTCAGGAAACATTCGAATTTTAAAGGTTATTTGAGCCTCTTGGCAGGACTTCCAAATCCTTCAAACGGTTTAAACTAAACCCTGTTAATTTTGCAGAAGTCTTCCACACTCAAGCAGCATTTTGGGTAAAATTAAGACAAACCAATAAAGCCTTTGAATATTCAGGACATTCTGCCATTCTACAGACTCTTACCAAAAAGCTCATTATTTTTTATCATGTCATTAACTAAAATTGCTTTCCCTGTATCTGAGATCAGCTCCTTTAAATTCCACCACAGATGATGCTGCACACGTCATTTTAAAGCACCAGCTCCTTCTGATGAAAAAAGGTGATACAGAAGGTGAAGATTGTAATCCTTTAAACCTGCTCAGGTTTCTGCAGATCTCCTTCAGGACACAAAATATGTTCTTCTAATATTTCTGCCTATAAAACAAGCTCTCAGCAACTTTTAGGACAGAGTAACTGTTGCTGCAGAGGTAAATACTGAGCTGCCAGGGCATCTCAGGCAGAGTCTCACAAGGATCAGAGTTTGTTCCAATGTTTTCATGCACTGAACAACCCCAGGAAAAGCAGGTACACACTGATGGAAAGTGCTGATTGCACCAGTTAAGGAGGTACCACCTGTTCCTATGAGGATGAGAAAGTCTGGGATACTTCTGAGTCTATAAACACCTGAAAATGTGCCTGGGCACTCTATGAAATTGATTGGCATCCTGGGAGTAGAATCCAAACACAGACTGGTAAATTTATCACCAGGTATTCCATGACCTAATGTGCACAGTGCCCATGGGAAAAGACTTCCAATTTCCTGTGAATAATCTCCCACATCTCTCTTGTGTCAGGAGTTACTAAATCGTTAATGGCACTAAGAAAACATACCTGTTAAATAACAACATCTCTGAAGAGTTACACACCTTCTAATGAGCTGTGAATTGGAGATAAATCAGCAAGTGACCTGCATGAGCAAACACCATTGATTAATAAGCTGCCACAAATTAATTTCATATTTTCAGTGCATGTGGCAATGAGAAACAGTTTGAGAACAACGTGGATTTAAAGCTACATTTGTACTTTAATGCATTTTATAATTACAAAAAAGAAACAGCTGAACAAATCTTTTATATTTATACCCTTCCAAGCGATGTACAGAAGGCATGCATAATTTCCAATCATAAAACACTATTTAAAAATAAAAGATTTATAATTGCTTTCCCTGATTTGAGAAGCAAATTAGGATTTTTTTCACATTGTCCTTCATAATCCAAACACGATGCGAGTGACTGACTGAGCAAAGAGTGGGAGAATGAACAATATGGCACAGCAGAAGCCAAACACAACAGGTTTGTGTTATCCTTGGAAGGATGGGGACATGGCCATGAAATCCTTCGAGTGCTTCCTGCCAGGCATCTGAAATCTGCATTGGTGCTGCTACTGAGCAGAATTGGGATAATTAGACAGAAAAATTACACAAATGAGAAAGGTCTTCTGAGTTCAGAGGGCCTACAGGAACAGGAGGCCTGTGGGTATGTTTAATACTTAAGTATATCTGTAATAACCAGCCTAGGCTTCTTCCAATCCATCAGCCAAAGCGGAGGATATGTGACCTGAACTTTCCAGTTGGCAAATTCTAGGCACAGTTTCCAAAAATATCACAAAAGTAGACCAAGTTGCCTCCTCAAAACCTACCTCCAAGAGACACAGAGACGCAGCCAGTGTTTTCAGCCATTTCCTTGAAAAGAGAAGGTTTGTTGTTAGACGGTGTCACTGAACACCAGGCCACTTAACTCTTCCAAACACTTAGCTTTTCACTTTCTAAGATCTACATGGTGGTGGAGTCACCATCCCTGGTGCATTAAAAAAAAAAAACAAAAAAACCACTGGATATGGCACTCGGTGCCATGGTTTTGGTGAGGTGTTAGGGCATGGGTTGGACTCAATTATCTTGAAGGTCTCTTCCAACCTAGTGATTCTGTGATACACCTAAGGGCCCATCCTTTCCCTCCCCAGGGGTTACTGCCCCACAGCATTGCTGTATTTAAACTTTGGAATTAAACCAGCATTTCCGTTCTAACTCTACACGGCACCGACTTTCAAAGCTGCTCAGATATTAGTCCCACTTTCTGTGTGAGCTGCATACCTAAACACTTTTTCTAGAAAAATATCTGAGCCAGGGAAAACAGATGCCATTTCTGGACGCAAACTAATTTATTCAAGAGCATATTTCAAAAGAAAACCTGTATCTATTTCATTCCAAGCCTCTCCCAAGAGCTACAGCAGCATTAACTAGGGCAGCGCTTTCCTCAGGTTTCCTGGGAGGCAAAGCCAATTTCCAGACAGCAGGACTCCCTTAATCGCCGCCGACAAGTAATGATACCGCAGTACACATATATTTTTATACATAGCCTTTCATTTCCTTCCTTATTATTGCCTTCCCAGACTAATTTTAATTGAGGCTTTCAATAAAAAGCAACAGGAACCTCTCCCCTCGTTTTGGCGGGGTTGAGGCTGAGGGAAGGAGGCGCCCCCCCACCATGGCCCTCACGGGCCGTGACGGGACGAAGGGCGC
Organism: Phainopepla nitens; assembly: GCA_013400175.1. Classification (NCBI taxonomy): domain Eukaryota; kingdom Metazoa; phylum Chordata; class Aves; order Passeriformes; family Bombycillidae; genus Phainopepla; species Phainopepla nitens. Next base: position 20,980 of record VXBQ01000616.1, on the reverse strand, counting down.
GACGTTGCCAGAGCAACGCCCAGCTCGGAGCCTTCCTCCTTCTCACTCCTCTTCCTCCTCCTCCTCACTCCTCTCCTTCTTCCTCCTCCTCCCCTCACGGCTCCTCCTCTTCCTCCCCCCGCCGCGCCCTCTCCCACCCCCTCGGCCCCGGCGATGGCGGCGGGCGGCGGGCGGGAGGCGCCGGGCGCCCCATGAGGTACCGGGGAGGGGGCGGGAAAGGGGCCGCCCCCCCCGCGCCCCCTCACAGCGCAGGGCAGGGAGGGGGACACGGGGACGCGGCTCCGGGGTCACCCTTTCCTTCCCTGTGCGGGGGTCCCGGCGGTACAAACCCACCCGAGGGGTTGCCGGGACAAACCCTCCTGAGTTCCCGGCGGTTCAAACCCTCCCGGGGGTCCCGGCGCGGTGCGGGAGCGGCTCCCGGAGCGCGGGGAGAGCAGCGGGCCCGGGAGAGACCGGGAATGTTCCAAAGGGCCTTTCTCAAGAGCTTTATTTTCTCTAATTTTTTTTTGAGGGGGAGAACAAAATCTGGGTGCGTGCGGGAGTCTTCTCTGAAATCTCATTTAATGAGTCGGTGATTTAAAAGTTTGCTCGGCGCAGTGCCAGGGGCGGCTGCGATCCTCCGGCTCCGGCTTTTTTAAACACCGAGCTGTCAGTTTTTGCAGAACTCGGCCTCAAAACACCAACTGCAGTGCAAATGAGGTGTCTTTATTCCTTCTTGTAAAAACATCGCTCAGTAACACTGTTCACACAAGTCAATACCGTCTCCACTTCATCGGTTTTATTCGCATGCAAAAAAATACAGGATGAGAATTTTGGTTGAAGTATGATGTCATCTTTGGCCAACAAAAAAATAGTAGTAGTAGGAGCAGCAGTTGTAAATATTAGTAGGTTCTCATGTTCATGCATTAAAGTGGTTCTACTCTTTAATGTTACCTTCGTTTTAAAAGCTAAAGAATTGGAGGTTTGCGCAAATGCATCCAGAACTTCTTGCTGTGCAAAACCAATTTTGCTTTGTTTTTATATCCCCAGTGAACCTAGCTGTGAAAAAAATAATTTCAAAGAGGAATCTATAGGAGTTTGAACAACAGGAAGAGGATTATGACAAAATTCTCAGTGTTTCAGTATTACTCCATAGTGACAAGTATTGTGTCAAATTCAGCTTCGAGGCATTCTCCAAAATCATTACTCTGATGTCACACCAGTGCAGAGAAGTTGATTTAACCCTGTTTGATCCGAGTGAAAACTCACAGAGCAGTGAAAAACTGCCCAGAAGACAACCAAAAGATGCCAAAGGATAGATAAATCAGACCACATTTGGCTGCATTTCATTTTTCACTCTTCTAAACGCTTCTTAGAAAATGGCCTAACCTGGTTCTGCTCCCTTCCCCAGACAGGATAATCTCATTAATCTCATAATGGCCCTCAGTTTTGAGCACGCACTGGCTTTTGACTGGACGTGTCTGAACCAGTGCTCAATTAATGGATGCATGGCAATGTACTCCCTGCTTCCTTCCCATCAGGGTTTGCTCCTTTTCTGGCCCACTGCTGTTGCTATTTTCGTGAAATTATGCAGCACTTCCAAGATCTCTCCTGTACAAGTGCTGGTCTCCTGTCCAGCAGCTTTTGCTGTTCTGATTTGGACTTTTAGCTGTTCCTAGGGCAGCCAGGGGACTGCAGGCTGGGAAATCTGCACATGGAGGAGAGGAAATAATTTTAATATGGGACGCAGCAGGCTCTCCAGTGGAGACGGGGGTGTGAACTACAGAACAGGACCTCCGAGAATCTTCTCTTCATGCAATCACTCAGTACAACCTCTTGGATTCTTATTTTCCTGAGCTGTTTATCTCTTTCTTTTAACTGTTTCTATCCCGCTGTAGGAGACACAAAGTAGAAAAACCTCCAGGAGCAAACCGCACCATGCAACCCGAGTGCGCCCATCTGCACAGCATCCAGGGCAGCGGCGCTGACTCCGCCTCGCCCCGGCTGTCGGGAGAGGGCTCCTGCCAGCCCGGCCCCGGGGACGTGCTCATCCAGCTGAGCTCCAGCGCGGGGGAATCCCGGGAGAACGCGGCCTGCCGGGCTCCCCGGCCGGGCTCGCAGGGCCGCTCCCGCGGGCACGCCCATGGCGAGGCAGGAGGGCTGGAGGATGCCGCTCCGGAGGCGGAGGAGCAGGGCGGCAGCTCCCTGTCCGAGCTGCGGTACCTCCTGCAGTGGCTGCACAGGAGCCTGCCCTTCCTCCTGATCCTGTGTGTCAAGCTCCTCATGCAGCACATAACCGGTACGGTAAAACAAAATCAGCTCCGAGGGAGCAGACCCTCCTCCCCTCCCCCTGCCAAGAAATATACTAATAACCCTGCCTGAATTGTAATTCAATTTATTTTTAGCTTTATTTTTATTTGCTTTATTCATCAGAAAGAGAGATTTACTAAACTACATTTCAGTGGCTTCTGTTTCCTTTGCTGGCATATGTACAATGTGCTTAATTATTCTGGCTTGAGAGTCTGAGCTATTAATTCTAATTACAAAGACATATTAGAAGTGGCTGCTTTTTAACCCAGTTCAGTGATTTTTTTTTTCCTTTTAATGTTTATAACTGATCCTATTTTCCTAATAGGCATTTCTCTTGGAATCGGGCTGCTAACAACTTATGCGTATGCAAACAAAAGCATAGTAAATCAGGTTTTTCTCAGAGTAAGTATCACCCTGTGCAACAAAATTCTTTAAGTTAAGCAAGACTTAAACAAGTTAATCCATTTTTGAAAGAAACGTGAATGGAGATGGTGTTTTATTTACTTAAAATATTAGGTATCAAAATGGAATTAAAGTACAGGGGATCCTCTCAGATAACAAGGTTTGCAAAATTCAAGGGGGTGGGGTTTTTTTTCCCTCTGAAATCACATTTTTATAAGTTATGGATTAACTTCTTAACTATATTTGTGAGGTGAAATAGCCGTTGACGGTAATACTAAAATTACTGCTTTACCTTTGAGTTCTCCTATTTTATGGGGTCTAAAACCCCTAAGATAAAGCCCTCTGGTAGTAACTGCTCGGGTGCCACAGACTTGGTGTTTGGGAGGGATTTCAGCAGTGACTCTGAGGCAAGGACTGCAGTTTCTCTTTCCAATCCCCTTGCAGGATCGGTGCTCCAAGCTGCAGTGCACTTGGTTACTGCTCTACCTAAGTGGATCATCTGTCCTCCTGTATTACACTTTCCACTCTCAGTCCCTGTATCACAGGTAAGGAGACAAACAGCTCTACCCCACCATAAATTCCTCAGACATTAACTGGGGACACTTTATCTGCTGTTTTTCTTTAATTGTGGCATTGGTTTCTCTCTCACTTTAATCTCCATTACTTCCCTTCTGCCAAATTTAACAGGTGCTGTCCTTAAAAACAGTTTGTTGGAATTTCCTAGACTCCATACTCGAGTACCACAGAGAACATTCCTGGCTCTGATTCCCAGCTCTGAGCCTTGGGAATACCAAACATGGCATCTTGGGGCTCTGTGGAGTTTATTACTCCAGTTGATTTTTCCCCCTTGACCATTCTGTAGCTGCAGGCTTGGCTGGAAATCAAATGCTGAATGCCAAACAGACAGCAAACTGAGCTCTGGAGGATGGGGGCTGTGATGAAGATACAGCAAAGAAGGTTCCAAGATGGAAAAGTTGTCAGAGATCCTCAGTGATCCATTTACAATGAGCATTTTCTTAGCAAATGTTCTCCCTTGGTGTAAACCAGGTTTCCTTTTTTAATTAAACCTGCTGAGATAATCTCAGGTTACAGTTTCCTCTAAATAGGGTGCTCCAGTAACTTCTGATACTTCTTTTTGTAGCTTAATCTTCTTAAGCCCCACTGTGGATTTTATGAACTTCTGGGAGGTGCTTTGGATTGTAGGAGTCACAGACTTTATTCTGAAATTCCTCTTCATGGGCTTGAAGTGCTTTATTCTCCTGGTGCCTTCTTTTATCCTGTCCTTTAAATCCAAGGTAAGGAAACAAGCTGTAGTTTTGATTCCTTGTGAAGATTCTCTTCTGGTAAAAAGTAACTAATTATTAAATTCTACCCAGAGAAAAATCTTTAATTAAATGTCTGTTTATAATCCACCACTACACCGTGGGCAAGAAAACCCTGTGGATTTCATGTTCTTCTCTGCTTGGTGCTAAAAAAGGTTTTCAGTCTGATCAGAAACAATTGCTTGTATTATATCAATGGATAAATGGGTTTATTTCTGTCTCCAAGTTGGGGGTTGAAGCAAACCTTTTATTTTCTGCTCTGTAGGAATGTGTACAGGGGCAGTTGGCCTGGAGCAGCTGGAGCACAGCAAATTTTGCACATGCTCATCAAGAACTCTCAAGATTTTAAGATCTGTACATGCAAACAGCTGTTTTTTTCTGTCTCTTCAAAAATAATCCTGAATTTTCTTTGTTGTTAATAAACTTAACGAATATTTGTGTCAGATCAAGGAATTTGATTCATAGCTTAATTTCTCAAATCAGTGAGGTTTAATAATTTTCTCAGAAGCTTACACTCACTGGTGGTGTATTTATTTTTATCTGCTTCCCGAGGTGAGGCAGGCAAAACCAATTACATTTTATCTTAAAATTGCAATTACTAGTGCTGGCTCAGAAAAAATAAATTAGCAAGTACAGTTTGATGTGGTAGCATTTGAACAGGATGTTTTGGGACGTTTTTATCTCTTATAATGTACCAGAACAAGTTCTTCTGAGATACAACTGGCTTCTCTAAATACTTATTTATAATCAAGATCTCTATTTTTTTTTCTATAGCTGGTGATGTAACATGCAAAAAAGTTACTGAAAATTCCATTACACCAGCTATGGCTAAATCAAAGAAGGAATCTGGTCAATAGGGGCAAATTGTGGCATCATCCAGTGTACATTATAGAAAGAGCTACAAGTACAGTTTTAAGAAAAACTTACTTTATTTCCTTAAAGCTAAGCTAAATATTTGTGATTTTACATGTACACACACAGTGTTCTGTGCAGGACACTTGTGTTTTGTTTTTCACTAATTTTTTGGGTGTTACTGAGCTTTGGTTACCTGTTCAGTCCAGGTCTCCTTTTGCTTCTCTCCTGGCTCCCCAGTTTTTATATCACCCCATCCTTATAATAAACAGGTTTCTTAGACAGACACAAAACTGTTTACAGGAAAATAGTTTGTAATTTATTACTATTAACAATTAATAACCATTATGATTATTAATTGTTTGTCACTAAAAGAATGGGCCTTATTCTCACTTTTTAACCCTGAGTGCAGGACACAACTCTGGCTCATGACAAGCTGATCTCTGTGACCAAATTTGTGTTATTCTCCTTTCTCATGTAACTTCACATTTTTTAATGCTTATGAAATTAAGTCTGACAGCCTGGTCAAGTAGGTAGGCATCTGCCAAACCACCCCAATTCAGCCTGTAATTTGATTTTCTGCAGTCCAACAACCAGTTCTGCTGCTGCTACCTGGACAGTTGTGGTGAGACTCATCCTCTGATCTTTTTTTTTGTGCTTCACATTGAATTGTTTCATTACGAGAAGAAGCTGCTCCAGAGAATAACAATGCATCTTTTCTGTGTATTTTGCAAATCCTTGGAGTTTTAAATCTTGAGCTATTCCTTTGCATGTCTTGCTTAGGGCTACTGGTACATGCTGTTAGAAGAACTCTGCCAGTATTACCGTATGTTTGTCCCCATACCAGTTTGGTTCCGTTACCTCATGGCCTATGGGGAGCTGGACACTGCACTGGGATGGACCCTTGGCATTCTGCTGGGCCTTCTCTACCTCATCCTCAAGGTTTGCAAGCTTTACACTCTTCTCTGATTTTATCTGTTTATTTTTGAAGTTCTTAAGTGATTGTTCTGCAGGAATAATCACTGGAGGGTTACAGACACAGCACGTTTCTGGAAGGTCCCCTCTGAACTCACTGTTGTTTCAGTTTTACTGATGCAGCCTTCCAGTTTTCCTTCCAGTTTTCAGGACTCAAAATCATCTTTATCTAGCAATGGATTGGGATTGCAAAGCAAAGGACACAGCTACCACAGGTCTCCTCACATCAGACACAGAACTTGCAAAAATAAAGATAAAATTAACAGCTAAAAGAGTCACAATTTTCCAGGAAACGGAATTTTCTCTCCTGGAGTTATCCTATGTGATGCTAAACAAGTTAAACATCTTCCTGCTGGCTCTCTTGCTTCTCCAAAGAGCTCACCTGCCCCAAATGTAACCAGTTTGGCTTTAAACATGACCAACACTTCATCATGCTCTGCTGCCTTAATTCCAGGACTAAAGACCATTGCAAGAATGATAATAATGCTGATATATTTGCACTCCAGTGCTTCATTTCAGAACCTCAACACTCTTAAAAACCAGATCTCCACTAGGAAAAACTTCAGCCTAAATTCTTTGGTTAAATTTCAAACATTTAAAATAGGGTCAATCTGAACTATTGCAGTGCTGATGTGACTTCCAACATCCAACCAGCAGTGAGACTTCCAGTGTTGGAATCAAAAGCTTGGGAGCTTTTTAGTTCACAGTGAAAAAATACTAAGCATAACTGAAGTTTTCTTTCCCATTTCAGCTTTTGAGCTTTTTTGGACAATGGAGAAACTTCAGGCAGGTCTTACGGATATTTTTTACACGCCCAGTGAGTACTGACTTCTCTTATGACAAAACCATGACCCAAATTTACATGAAAATCCTTCTAGAAATGCCTCATTTCTATTCCTTTGTACTGTTTTACCAATAAACAAAAACATTTTTGAATTAACTCCTGTATACTCATTCTCCCATTTCACAGTCTTACTTTCTTGACTGAGTGACAGTGTTGTAACGTGAACAACAACAAAATCACCCACAAAAAAAAAAAAAAAAAAACAAAAAAAACCAAAAACTGCACATCCCTTCACATAAAAGGATGTGAAATAATCCTTTTTGTCCTGCTTCTACTTGAAAAATTAGCCATGTTTCTTTAGATTAGGGATTTAAGTTTCCCTGACATAGCAGCCCTTATTCCAAATTCCCTTCTGTCCTGGTATTTGGGGTTGGCTTTTTCATCCCCCTCAAAATTAATATTTGCTGCAAATCCTTTGTTTTACAGCACTATGGGGTGCCAGCCAGCAAGAGACAGTGCTCTGAATCTGATGATATTTGTTCCATTTGCCAAGCTGAATTTCAGAAGCCTATTCTGCTGATCTGTCAGGTAATACACATAATCCCAATTTTTTTTTTAATTAAAGAATATTTTAAACTACTGTTACACAAGACAGCATAAAATTAGATTAGTGTATGTTTGATGATTATTTTTAGAAATCAGACTGTACAAATAATATAAATAGAAGAGCTTAGAAGCTCTAAGTTGTCATTCTTTTCATTCCAGCACACATTTTGTGAAGAATGCATCTCTTTATGGTTTAATAGAGAAAAAACCTGTCCACTCTGCAGAACTGTTATTTCAGACCATGTTAACAAGTGGAAGGATGGAGCCACATCTATGCATCTCCAGATTTTCTAAAGCTTGTCAAACAACTTGGCTTCCAGTTTGTTTGTTCACACTAAGTTTTTTCAGTTTGCTGCAGATTAAATTGTAGGTGGCACAAGAAAGGAGTTTCCAAATTCCAGACACCATGTATTTAAAACAGTGCAGAAAATGGCAACTTGACCTTTTTTAAGTAGAGAAAACTGAAGTTTTCAGAATGAATGCAGAAAAGCCAGCATTGCTTCTCTTGGGAGTCTCATAGGAAACAGTCAGAGCTTTGAAATGTGCAGCATTAGTTCTTAATTCAACATTTTATTTTAAAAGTTTAATAGGGTTCCAAACTGTACTAAACTGTATTTATCCTTCTAACACGACTCAAGCCAAAAGGTCAGCCTACTGATTTTATTAAGATTATGAGCAAATTTTCTCCTCTGGACTGCAGTGAGAATTAGAGCTGCTTGTCACTCTTGGCATTAAAGATCTTTAATGCTTGCCCAGTAAATGAGAGAAATGAGCTTATTAATGCACCTGGAACAGCAGCTATTTCTCACTGCACCTGTAGATAAGCACAAGAATAAGATATATCCCCTTTAGGTTCTTGTAGGCTTCTAATGAATCCTTGGTTTAATCTTTTGGCTTTAAACCAACCACTGATGTTAGTTTTTTACTGAGCATTTTATAAAAGCTGGTATTTTTAAAAGAAATCTTTAATACTATATTTTTGTCATAACAGCAACCAGATTTTCTTACAGGGGAGAATCTATTTTATACTCTATTTGCAATTTGTAGTTTGCATAAAAATCAGAGAGAATAAATGCATTTGAATCTACTTGTTTGGTGCATGTTGAATAAAGAAAGATTTCTTATTGTTTTGGTATTAACTCATATGTAAGCACATAACAACTGCTCACTGCCAGGTATATTTTTCTTGTTGAAGAAAACAAAAACCCTTTAAATGTCACAAATGATTCATGATTAGTTTTTATGTTATTTCTAGCACTAACTTCTGTGTAACCTCACTTTCTTCCCTGATTTTGTTTTTTCACTTTGCTCTTCAGATAAGACTGAAATCATCACTCAAATTATTCTGTTACATGAAAGTTACATTTACATACCATTAACTTGAGTTTGTCTTGCCTGAAGACATTTAGAAAACTTGTAAATTCAGGAAAAACAATTAAAAAGTGAAACACTTCCTTGAATACCCTAAAGGTACAGCTCCAAGGGCAGAATCCAGTACTCAGAATAAAAATCTAATGACATGAAAGATTCAAGCTAAGAAATGTCATTACATCTGGCCTGTAAAGCTCACCAAGATTATTTTATGGAGCACAACAAACTGTTAGTGCTTTAAATCAACCCTGAGCCTTTGGTCTTTGTCTACAACAGTGTGGTAACACCTGGAGTAAGTGTGGAGATAGCTCAAAAACAGGGATCAGGGAACAATTTCTCTTCTTTATCTCTTCCTGTTGATTTTTCTACCCAAACCCAGTAATATTAACAACCATGTTTTAATAAAAAACCAGGAATAAAAAAGAGACTTCGGTCACCTGGTTTCGATTGACATTTCATAAATCAAACAAGTCATTCTCATCTTAGATACAGACAGGGAAAAAGTGAGTACCTGGCATCCAGGAATGCCCTCCTGTGATCCATGGAACTGCTCCTGATCCACACAGACACCAGCAGCTGAGTCTGCAGGGACACACCAGGTGACAAATGACAATCAACAACCACTTTTTAAGAGCCCAAGAACCCAGGGGGAAGTGCCAGAAGGAACCTTTCTTTGGTCTCTATAAGTTCTGAGGGAATTCCTCCTCCATTTCCCACCAGAGCTCTCAGGGAAGACAATGATTTACATCTCTGTTATACTTGGGGCCTGCCTACTTCCTAAAATAAGAACAGAGAGGTCACTTGGATTAACAAATGTTTAAATTTGCATTTATTTGCTATTCACATCCATCTTATTTAGCTGTTGAGGCTGTTTAGTTGCAGGAAACTGTGAGAGATGAAAAGCAGGACAGGGATTAGCTTTGTTTCTGCTAAGGCAGCCCAAGGGTGTTCTTGCAGACAGCTACAGATGGATTTAGTCTAGCAGAGAACTGGAGAAGTTCAGATATGGGACCTGTACACAAGGATCTGCAGGAAAAATATTCAAGTAATTTGCCTTGTTGTTAATGATTTCTCCTTTGGATAAAGGATTTCCCTCTGAACTGGGAGCCTGCTGTGGAGACAGAATTTAAATAAACCAGCCAAACATCTGCCCTAAAACCAGAACAGCCTCCTCAATGTTTGATGCACTTTTTGATTAACACTGAGAGCAGGTTGGGAGTTAATACTGAAAAGAGAACAGACCCAAAATAAACTTTAACTGCACACTCAGAGTGGACTCAAACATGAAATGTTCTCCAGCAGTTCAGCTTTTAAACAGCACGGAAAAAAAAAAAAAAAAAGGGATATTCAAAAGAACAACTGACTCGTTGATTTTTATCTTTTATTATGAGCTAATACCAGGATGACATTCAAATGTCAGATGGCACAATTAAGACAGTCTTGGTAGGAATTATTCCAGCATTCCCAAAATTACAATTTAGTACACGAATGGCGTCAAATGTATGCATCACTCCCACAGAGAAAAATGATGGAATTCTGAATATCTTATACCAGAATAGTTCTGATCAATTGGGAAAAAGAAAAACTGCTGGTTACACAGCTGACCTGGAAACCTTTTCTGGTAATGACCTGCAGAACAAAATATTTCCCTATTTAACATCTAGTAAAAAAAAATATGACTTTTGTTCAAGTTTAAGATTTAATACTTTTATATGGTTAGCCACAACAGGTATTAACCTCAGTTTTACTATATTTTTGTAATGCTACAAAAATCCTATAAAATCAAATTATAGTGAATTTTTCAGTGATTATAATTAAAAAAGCGCAGCTTGTACAAAATAAAAAAAATAAGATTCTATACTCTAATGAAAAATTTAAGACATTTTTAAATGAACAAAAGAAAGCACTTGTTAAGCTCTCCAATATTCAATGCATTCTGCACTTATCTGAAATAGCCAGACAGGAGCTAGAACTCCACCCCCCTTAGTTCACAACTAGTAATTTTGACACTATTATATATATATATAGAGGATCTATGTCTGATATTTTTACAAATAAATACAGGATAAACCATATTGCATAGTGTGTGCTTGCTGTCTGAGTCACACTCCCAAAGTTTCACAGTTATGGTAGGGAATTCAACTTACAATCTACGGGCTGAAACATTGACAGTACATGGAATTTCCTTGGAAAACCATGGGTTGGGTTTGAAATTGATCAGTGAACTCAGACAAACAACTCTTGCCATTCTTGCCAGCCATGAAACCAACTCCACTGGACAATTCTATCCAGCCAAGCAAAAAGCAACTGTCAGCTGTAACTAGGACCAAGAGAGATCTGCCTCTAAAAAGTTCCTTCTTTTTTTTTTTTTTTTTTTTGTTTTTAACCAAGTTCCTTTATTCTCAGTGAGCATCAGGAAAGTCCAGGTGCTGTGTGTTTGCAGACACACCCAGTGCAAACACTCCTGAGCACCTGGATTTTGGTTCCACAAAATCACCCGTGGCCACGTCACCAACTGAACAATGGCAATCTTCCAGTATGTCACTGTAAGGTAACTTGATTTTCCTGCTAAAACTTAAAAAAAACCAAAGTTATATTTTCCAACAAAAGGCTTATCAGGAAGTAAAAAAAAACCAAACAAACTAATTTTTGCTCAATCATAACCATTTTTTTGTGTTGGTTCTTTGTTAGCATCAAGGTATCGCTGAATCCTTCTGCCTTGCCAGTTTCAGCAAAGAGCACTGGGATTGGATTCAATGCTTCCACAGAGTTTTATGGCTTGGATCCTATGGCTCAAAAAGATTCAGTATCCACAGAGTAAGCAGAATCTAGAATAAAAAAATCCCTACTTGTTGTGAAACACCAGAAGTAGACTTTGCACAGTTTGACTAAAAGATAATGCAACGTGTGGCAGGCAAAAAGTGACAGGACTTGTATGCAGCTGCATGATCATCACACACACGCACACACCACCCACACTAACTCTAGGGTAAAGCTCTGCAGATAGTAACCCTTTCACCAGCTATGTTCATGGAAATGCTTTCTCTTTAAGGCAGGAAGTATTTAAAGTAAGGTAAAGTTTTACCTTTATTTTATTCTTTGTACCTGTAAGTCAGTTGTACAGATCGTGACAATTTTAAAAACATAAATAGTGTCCTTAAGAACATGTTTGCTAAATTAAAGTTTTGCTAAAGTTCTGACCCACTGTGGAAGACATTCACTGAAAGGCCATTGAACACTTTTCTCATACAATCAGCAAATTTATTGCCCCAGCATAGAAAAAAAAAAAAGTTGATAAATTTAGAAATGTATAATGGCAGGGAACTACCATAAGCAAAATCTCATTAATAATAATTATAATAATAATAATTTAAAAAATCCTCAAATTCTTACCCACTGGTTACAAAAATATTTATTTCCTTATACTCTGGAGGATTTGTCTGTGTTTCCTGTGGTACTTCCTAGAGATTTCTGCTGACCTTGTGTTCTGCTCACCGTTGATCTCTCTGTGGGTAAGAATCTGAGCTGCCCAGCTGAGCACCAGCGTGTACAAAAGTGATGTTTCCCAGTGAAATGTCTGCTGAGGACAGGCATGAAATAAGCAGGACGTGTGTGAGCCCATGGCTTCCAGTTAAGCCTAGAACATAGCAGCACTGCTGTTTGATTAGATCCATTTGTCTCTGCAGGAACAAACAGGGATTTCAGCTGGGGAGGCAGGGAAACAGTTCTCTCCCACCCCACACTGCCAGGCTGGTCAGTGAGTGATTCATTTATTGATTGGTTGGTTCATGAGGAGGAGAATCAGAACTAGAGCCTTGAACTTTCTTCATAGCAACCAATTAAGTTTGCCTTTTTCATTTTGGGATACTTTCCATAATGAGCTGAATCAAAAAATCTATTTGAAAAATATATATTTATATATATATATATATATATATAAA
>VXBQ01000567.1:0-20160 GCA_013400175.1 Phainopepla nitens | reverse complement strand
GAAAGCAACTAAGCCATTCTTCCTAGCAGGAAAGGTAGAGCAAATGGAATGAGTAGTCTAACTAGGCATGGACCAAGTGAAAGCATGAGAACACACAGGGGTAGGGATGATGTGTTATTAAGGGACTAACTCAGGTCCTTGCTTGTGTACTAGGGAAAAAAACAGCCTTTAAATCCATCTAAAAAATACTTATTTGTCATTTTTTTGCTACCAGATGGAATTAGCTAATAAATTTGGTAATAAAATTGAGTGGTTTTAAAAAAATTTAGTCTTCATAAGCACGTATTTTTTATTTTTTAACACTGGTCTTTGGAAGATAAAAAAACCCTCTGTCTGGTCATATTTTCATGTTGACCTCTCTCTTTGTATTTTGTGTGTATTACTGTTAGATATAAAGCAGCTGCACTCTTCCATTGCTCTCTGTTTAAATTCCTCCTTTAGAGTTCTTCTCTTCTGGTCAGTACTTAAATATTTATCTCATTGACATGATCTGTTGCTTACAACTGCTTAACCTTACTTGGAGAAAGCCCATTATCTAGTTTAAACCTGTTGTTTTAAAGCTGTAGAGAGATTATCTTTTCCAGTTCCAGCTGTGCACATTGATGGCTGTGTAGCTTCTAGCTGTACATCACTACCACGTTTGTCAGTTTGTCCCCAGTTCAGCCCACGTAATAATTTGTGAGTGCTCCTGAGTATTTCAGGCAGAAGTAACCAAAGGCTGGGTTTGTTGAGATAGCTTCTGCTTAAGCAAGTGCCTTTACTTGAAGTGAATAAGGATGAACAAAAGGTATTGGCATATCTGTTGGCTATTGGTTTCTGACAGGACTATTTGTAGTATACCTGTTTGCTGAATGAGTCTCTTTACTGCTTTTTTTAAATGAAAATATTATCTTGTGACCTCTTTTGAGATTCTGATATGAATACAGAGTCTGGAACAGCATCTGTACTGATGGGAAACAGCTGATGGGAAAGATTAAGAGCTTAAACACAGTGAGAAGAATAGGAGAATAAAACCATAAACATCATAGAGGGTGCACCTGTGTAGATAAAGTGTTAAACATATGATTTGGTTTTGAAAAGTGAAATTTTGAAAACAAAATAAAGCAAAATCACTACAAAAGACCGGTGTTACATAAGGAAAAGACTTTTTGTTTGTTTATTTATATTTACAGTTTGAGTAAACTAAGAATCTATTTTTTAGGGCGTCCAAGATGGATCTCAAGTGTGCTCTGGAAGAATGTTCAATGGCACTGAACTTATTTCTAAATAATAAGTTCTCTGAAGCACTGGAACTACTTCGTCCATGGTGAGATTCTGTTATTTCCTGAAGTTGTTGTAAACAGACAGTATCTAGTACCTGATGATTAATTTAAAGCCTCTGAAGACAGTAGTTTTAATTTTTATTCTTGTGTCCAAAAGCAATTCTCCATATTTGGGTTTTTTAAAATTTATTTTTTGGGTCATTAAAACCATATCAAAAACTGTTGATGGAGCACTGAATTGTTATGTCAGAGTTTATCATTCAAGCAGTCTATCCTCACACAGAGGGGAAAAGCTGGGGAGCAAGACCTTATTCATGCATCTTTGATCAAATAATTTGTGCCATAAAACTGCTTTTGACAATACAGAAAAGCTGGAACAAAACTCCAGAATACTTTTTTCATTGTGTTTTATATATGTTTGAGTGTGGCGTTTATCTTTAAGCTCATCTTTCGATCTTCTGACTTAATTTTCCTTGTTCCCCTGTTACCGTTCCTCCACTGAGAAGAAAAGCATGGCAGTGCAGATGTAGGGAATTAAAGAATATGGAGAGGTTTACAGGTGAAACCTGCCTTATCTGTGACTTTGTGGGGAGGCAGTCTGAGTGGCTGATCTTTAGGACTGGGATGTGAATCCCATCCACTGTTCTTCTCCTGTCTGTGTCTGAAAGGAGCATGTGGTATTGAGTAGTGTGCTGGCAAGAGGGATATGTAGCCCGTATTAACAGCATGGAGTAATGTTCTTGCTCTCCAGTTTGGTGCTAGTAAGGATGGATTAAGAGTGATGTGTTGGTGTTCTACAAAGAAGTTCAAGGACAGCTTTAAATGAAACATTAGAAGGATGACACAGCTATCCATTTGTGCTGGTTTGAAAGCAAAACCAGTGAGACTCCAAGTCAGAAATAAAATTTAAAAGAAAAAAAGTAAAATACATGAAATAATTAAAAAAAAAAAAAAATCACTGACAGAGTAAGAATACAGCCTGATAACCCTGCTGGTTAAGGTGGTGGTAGCAGTCGAGATGAAGTGGTCTTGCTGAAGTGGTCATCCTATAGAAAAGGTCTACTAGTCCTTGTCCTCTGGGAACCAGTGGATAAGCACTACTGTTCTGTTTGAAATCCCGGATTATATCCAGGTGGGAATGCTTGGCTCCTCCCCCGGGGCAGAGCATCTCACAATGGGATGATGTCATTTTATCAGTCATGTGGTGGGTCCTTGATTGCCCATTAAACAGAAATAGCTCCCAGAGGGAGTTATCTGTGACTCATGGGGCAAGGAATTGATGGCCCATTAACAGGAGATAGTCCGGAGGAGGAGACAAGGAAAACACTGCCCTCCTGGTTTCAACAGTTCATGGAGATGGTGATTGAATACATACCTTTGGGCACATCTTCACATAGTAATCTAGGACACCGGTGTTTGCTTTTAGTGCTCTGGAGAGCTCAGGTGAGGAAGGCAGAAGGCCAGGGATATTATCTCTCAAAATTAGCTATAGTTAAACTTAAGCTCATTGGAAGAGGATATTACTAGGTTTCTCAGGTCTGTTACTTTCCTGTTTAATTCTTCTGTCTTTTCATAAATTAATACAAGTGCCTCTGCATTTAATTTTGTATTGCAGTGTAAAGCGTTGCTTATATGCACAAGATTCATGTTTTCCCTAGGTCCAAAGATAGTATGTACCATGCACTTGGATACAGCACTATTTTAGTTATGCAAGCTGCAATGACCTTTGAACAACAGGATATACAAATGGGAATTTCTACAATGAAGGATGCTTTGCAAACCTGCCAAAGGTAAGCCCAAGCAAGCCCAGCTGTTATGAGATACTAAATCCAATAAGCATTCTTTGTGAAATACCCCAGATTTCTGTATGCTTTTAAAGCAGACTCTTGTCTGTATGATAGTAGTCTAAATTTGTAAAGGTAGAGTAAGTCCCACTACACAATTATTACTGGTGAGGATATTTTTCTGCATGGTATTGTGGAAACATCAGACCTCTCCTGGGTATTAACAGCCACTAAAGTTAGTTGAATGGTTGGTTCACTGTGTAGACCTACCCATAAGCTGAGATTACACAATTGAACTGCCTGAGCTATTGGCAACTGTGACTTTTTGTTTTCCAACAGTTTAAAGGCCTATATTTTGAATTTTCCCTCTCAGCATTAAAAGAGTCTTTTTTAAACAGTTGTTTGCAAAGGTAGAACCAATACTCTGATATAATTAACCTTGTACTAAGGGTTCTTCTGAAAACCAAATAAGTTTTTTTGTTGTTCTTACAAATGTATTTAGCTTCCATTAAAATTAAAGAGCCATTATTCACAACAGAAAGTATCCGAACTGAACGTTTTGCTTCTGGTCTTTCTCTGAACAGCAAAAAAAAAACCAAAAAAACTTAAAAAATGGATCACGAAAGCTAAAGTTTTAAAAAACCTCTGACAAAAATTGCAATTATTTCTGCATTATTGGTTCTTCATCATATTGGTTAGGCTATATTTTATCACAGTGGTCTTCCAAGAAATGACTGCCAATGTTAGATGCTATCTGAAGAAGAGAAAGGGTCAGCAGTTTCTGCATCTTTTTCAGGTGTGCTATTGATTTGCAGTTTCATCTGGACTATGTTGTTTAGTGAGTCTGAAGATTAGATGTCCATCTAGTGTAGACAGCTGCAGTACAGCATTTCATCTCTGCAGGATACAAACTTTAATTGATGAGTACTGTGGTCTAGTCTGTCGCAAAACTCATAAAAATGCAAGGGAAAGGCAATTAAATGTTCAAAGGTGAAGAATTACCATAACTATGTGTACCTTAATTGACTCTTTTCTTATGTGCATTATGTTAATGTGTAGTGTCATAATCTTGTTGTCAGGATCCACAGTTGTCAATGTGAAGCGTAGTGTAAACAAATTATAAGCTAATGGTTAGTATTTATAATCAGTGACTCCCTGGCTTACAGAGTGCATTCATTTTCTGAATGTAGAATTGTTTCTCTAGCTTCTTCATAAAGCTGGGTTGTTTGTAATTCTTTGTCGAAAATTAATTTTTGGAATTAAAACATGTACAGTTGAGATCTCTTGGAAGTAAAGAATGTGATTGTTTTGACATTTTACCTGGCATAAACCACCATAAAATACTGATGCATTTATGTTGAAAACAGAGCTCTTTTTCATTTTTTCATTCTAATTTTGAGTGCAAGTTTAAGAAACAGAAAAAAGCAATTCATAAAACTTCAAAATCCAGTTCGAGTGTCTTGCGCAACATCAGAGACACCTCTATAGCTGGGAGTGGCGGTGAGGCTGAAGCTGTCATACATTTGAAGTAGATGAACTGAAGTTGCAAGCTTGCATTTAATGTTGGAAAGGCTTTTTAGCCTAGAGGATACAAGTCTTTAGGCTACTGAAAGAATTGAAACAGTTGACAAATGGTCATTTTGCTAAGAATTTCTGTAGATTTGTGTTGGAAATTATTAAGAATTCAAATAAATTAAATTAAGGTTTGTCTTGAAATGTATGGCTTTCTTTTCTTCCATGCACAACTTACTTAGATTCAGGAAAAGAAGCACAGTGGTGGAATCCTTATCCAATCTAGTTTCTAAACAGACAGTGGATCAGTTGAGTGAAGGTAAGTGGTTAAATAATACAGTTAAAATAAAAAAGTGAAAAAAGCTCAAAACTACCCCTACCAATGTGTACAAATATGCTTAATCTGTGACTTGACTAGTGTCTTAAACATACAAACATTTATATAGTATTTTTTTCATTCTAATTTGTATGCAAAGCTTCAGTGGAGAATTCCGCCTAATTTTTTTTGTCTCTGAGCATGCATGAATTAAGAAAGGAATGCCTTTCACAACACATTATAGAACTGAAGAGAAATTTCCTTTTTTTGACTTAAAACAGCTCCCAAATGTTTAAGAATCTTTGATGCAGAGGAGTACATCCTTTTTCGTTAGTTGCATTGGAATCTGAATATATTAACAAGTTTTGTGCTTGTCTGTTTTGCCTTAAGGTGTTTTGGGAAATGGTATCAGTTCATTGTTCATGGCTCTGAAAATGCTGATCTCCTATTTCTGATTCAGGCAGAGTCAAGTATGCATTTTTTTCTAACCTGGCACAAGAATCCTCTTTAATACTTGGACACATCAAACTCACCACGTATGCACTGTACATACAGCAGCCTTGTGCATGTGGCTGGTCTTGCAGCATGGGTGCGGAGCAACTCGTGTCATGTGTGTTAAATCAAATGTACTTCAGTGCTGCATGAAGACAGAAAGTCTGCCTGGGGCTTTCAGTTTGTTAAGCATGACTTGGTGAAAACCTGTTCATAATGTCTCAGTGGATGTAGGAAGAGCCAGAACATTTGTGAGGGTTACCATTCATCTACAGAAATTTCTTGTAGTACATGGAAGGAGGCCTGAGAGACTAAGTTGCTATGGGCTGTTAAGCTTAGAATCAATGAAAAGTACAGGAGACCATCTACCAGAATGTCAAGTAGCTTTTGCCATAGACTGAGGTCAGCTCTGACAGTGTTTTGTCTGAGAAGAAGGGAAGTAGAATTCCGTTGGGATTTGCGTGTTACAGCCATTACTCAGCAGTTATTGAAATGGCTACAGCAGAATTTTGCTGCTTTTTTTTTTTTTTCTCCTTGTCTTGGCAGCATTTTATTTGTTCCATTGACCCCAAGAAGACAATATTGACAATGACTTTGCTGATAGTAAATAACTTTTCTTTCTTATATAGAGGAAATGCATGCTGAAATCTGCTATGCTGAATGCTTATTACAGAAAGCAGCTCTCACCTTCGTACAGGTAAAGTCAGTTTTTGATTTTGTTTTGCTGTGTAAAGGAGAGAGATTAGTACTTGTAAAACATCATTCTAACAATAGATGTGATATTTGAAACCAAATTTTTTGCAAGTGAATGTTACTTCATGGCAGCGACTGAAAGTATGGTAAATCCTGTGCTGCTCAGCAAAGTTCTTTTTTTGTGTGAGTAACCAAAGACAATATTCAGATACCAAGGTATCACCCTAAGTATATTGCTGTGTTATACACAGCATATAAGGTATGTGCTGTGTATGTTTTAATTATTTGCATCACATTGGACAGCCTTCAGTGCCTGTATGAAAATATGTTCAGGTATGGGGAAGTGTGTTGTTTGAAAGTGCAAGTCACTTTTTGCATGAACAGATAGAATGTTTTCCTAGTGACAGACTTCAGCTGATACACACATGTAATTTCCAATTCAGTGTTGCTCTATATATGCACACGGCATCAGGAATAATACAATAACAAATGTTTATAAAATGGGCATGCCTTAGCATTGCTGAGGTAACAGTTCAGCTCACAGGAAGATCTGGTATTTTATACTGTGTGGTGATGTTGATGTAGGTTGTGGTTCAGGGACTTCATGCTACAGTTTTCAAATTCAATTTGAAATTTGATTCCTGAAAACAGGAGTTGTTAGTCATACTTTTTAAATGTATGTGAGTGTTTAACAAGTATTTATTTAATATATTTTAGATAATCTCTTCCAGTATAAATTATGAGAAAGAAGCGAGGCACACAGATACTAAGGTCAGATTAAGTCCCTTTGGCAAATACTTATAAATTACTTGATCCAGTATTTGGCCAGAAATGTCAGGAAATGCTATTAATGGAATGCTAGTCTTTCCTATAACTGGCTTGCTCCTTTACTAACCGCGTGGAAGCAGTCCTCTTTATTTTTGTTGAGTGGGTGGGGTCTGTTTTAACCATGAAAAGAATTTTGAAACACTTGCTGGAGGAGGTAAGTTAGGACTATATAAAATAATAAAAAACCCCTTAGATATATATTTTCTCTAAAACACACTGTCTGTATTACTTTTGACTGTAAAACTCCACTCTGCTGATTCTGTGCTGCCCCATATTTTTCATCTTTGGCTGACCAAGATTCGTGTTAGGATGGGGATGATAAAAAAACGTAACCACTCAGAGGGAAATAGAATTCTTGTCCTGAAACACTAGGATTTTAGTCTTGCAGACAAGATAGGTGAGGTCTTTTGAAATGGTTATTGTTTTATGGAAGCCAGAATTCCCTTTGGTTGATCGTTCTGAGGCCTCTTTCTGGGTGCTTTTTCATTTTCCACATTGTATATACTATTCCTAAGTGTTTAAATGTGCATTTCTGAAATACCAGCACATGTTCCCATTTTGTGTGAACTCTAGGAGAAAAGATTTCATCCTGTTGAACTGATAATGTTTTGCTTCTCAGGAATTTAGTTTTGATGACAAGTACATTGTGGCTTTGTTTTGGTTTTTCTGGAGGTTAGTAGGCACATAAATTGAGCAATACATGTAGTTACTTTTGGTCAGCAATGGAATGTCATCTGTTCAGGGGATTCTTTAGTTTGTCTTCTGCCAATTTCTGTAGGCTTCATTGTATATGTCATAATCGCAGTTTTCAAATATTCGAAACAGTTCCTGCAGCACCATCTGGTGGAAAGCTTCCTTGGTTCATTTATACACATGGCAAATTGGGCAAATTGTGCTAGAAGTAACACTTTGACTCTCTTTTTCACCTCTCTCTTCAGATTTAAAATTTCTAACGTGCACCAAAGAAATGTTTCCCTGACAACTTAGAGTTGTTAACATGTTAACATCAGTCTTAGAGACACATCTAGTAACTGAAAAACATTTTCCCGTTTCCTATGACATTAACTTACAAATAAATAAAAACCCTCCAGCTACGTTTACATGTGTGTGTTATGTGTAATATGAATGCACAATATTTTACAGTTAAATCTTTTTCTTCCAGGATGAAAATATGATCAACTTTATCAAAGGTGGCCTCAAAATTAGGACAAGTTACCAAATATACAAGTAAGATTTTAGAAAATACTTGACTTCAGCATTAATATAAGCAGTTGGAGTGGCATTAATGCCCTGAAAATAGAAAGGAATATTTTTCTATCAATCACAGTCATTAATGTAATTTCTATGTCTTGTTTCCTGTTCCCTCCTTTTTTTTTCCATCACAGAGAATGTCATCAGGTGCTGCAAATGACTCAGGGGAACAAAAGCAAAAATGAAACGTACTACCAATTTGAAGGAGGAGTAAAACTTGGAATCGGAGCATTCAACTTGGTATGACTTCTTCCACTACATGAAGGCTATTGGGATAATTCTGAAGGACTGTTTTTCTTTGTTTATACAGTACAATAACTGATTTAACATTTGCACATTTGTAAAATAGAGATACAGGCTTTGGAGGTTTTATGCAATATGAAACCAGCAGCAACTTCTGGCATGCGTTCTTTCTGGGATGTGTCTGCTAGTTTATTCTGAACTGTTTCATTCTCTGGGAATAACTCATGTATGTATTTCTGAAGTGCAAAAGCAGCTGCATCTACCTGTGTGTAGGAGGATTTTTAAAGATGCTTATGCTGTGGTTACAGAGTACCTGGAGTGACTGTTTAATTCTAAGTTCCCCATGTATCTCGTTCTTTTGCTTGTGGCATACTCTAGATTCACATAGATAGTTATTTTTAGAAGAATGAACAGTAGTTTACTGAGTTTGTGCAAAAGAAAATGGCATTTTTTTACAATTTGCTACAGTTACTTTTCACATTTGTCATGGCAATGGTGATAGTTGATGTCTGCCAGTATTTTAATTTCAGTATCATTCTAGATTGGAGATAGCCAATTTTGAGTATGGTCAGAAGAACTCAGGTCTGTCTGCACCCGACTTTAAAATTCAAGCAGCTGTGTTCATAAGTGCTCTGACGTCTCCTATTCTTCATGGAGTCTTCTCAGTAGGAGGCTTAGCAGAAAAAGTGTCTGATGGGCATAATGTATTAGGGTGAATGTAGCTTTCTAAAAACTGACTCTCAAGTAGACCTGCTTCTTAATGTAAATTGAAAAGGTGGTTATGGTGTTTGTAAATTTTTCTGTTGTGTAGGATGTGGAGGATGCAGTTTTGGAGGGAACAAAAATGCCTATAATATAGGGCTAAAGGCTGATAGCATCAGCTTGTATTTCTAAAACCATT
Organism: Phainopepla nitens; assembly: GCA_013400175.1. Taxonomy (NCBI): domain Eukaryota; kingdom Metazoa; phylum Chordata; class Aves; order Passeriformes; family Bombycillidae; genus Phainopepla; species Phainopepla nitens. The sequence goes on along the minus strand of VXBQ01000567.1, from coordinate 10,878 downwards.
ATGCTCGCTGATCTGCTGATTCAGTGCTCCCACAGGAGGAACAAGCAGAGTTTCTGTGAGACTCCCAATAGAATGGAATAATGGTAAAGTTGTAGGTTGCAAGTAATACTAAAATAGATAAGACTTCCATTCCAAAAGACTCAAAATTTTCAAGCAATTCTGACCAGCAGAAGATAGAAATGTCTGTTATTATCTAAAGAAGCACAGCTGGACTCTGTCTGTTTTCATGCTGGATGACATTAGAGTTCTGATCATGCATGTTTAGTTTCAAGAAAGGTTCTTTCGTGTTTTACTTTTTTACTAATGTGTAATAACCGAACATTTAACATAGTAACTGGCCTTTTTGGTTCACGTTTATAGCAATATAACTTTTTTTTGAAGTGTAAATGTTTTTAATTATCCTTTTATTTTTAAATGTATTTCAGATGCTGTCACTTTTACCAGGAAGGATCCTCCGACTTTTAGAATTTATTGGATTTTCTGGCAATAGGGTATTCGATTTGATACTTGCTTTTTCAAATTAATTTTTCTCAGATAAAAGACTGGATGGATATATTCCACGCTAGAAGTATAATTTCGATTGTTTATCAGTATTTTAGTGTTGTTAAAAAGATAAATGGGTTAGATGATACAGGCATGAAAGCACATATGGTGATACCCCACTCCTTGACAACCATGGGAAATGGCCAGTTTACTTAAGAGGAGATTTTGCCAATGCAATTTCTTTTCCTTTTGCTGAGCCTGAAGTAGAGGATATCAGCTTTCTTTTCCAGTTGATGTAGTCAGAAATTGACATTCCTCACCAGTAACTGAGGGAAGAATCACAGTTCTACATTTTTCCATCCCTAATCCCAGACCATTTCTTTGGAAGAAAGAATTTCTGAATATCATGTGTCACCCCGGAATCTAGGTACATCCTTCTCTCATGGATGAGAAAAATATTTGTATTTTGTTTTGTAATTATTTTATAATTCTTTAAAACTCTTTTTGGTGCCCATAAGAAATGAAAAAAGCCAAACAAAACTCAAGCATAAAACCCTAATAAAACAACTCACAGAACTGTACACAACTGAACTTAAAGTTATTAATGCTACAGTCACCATATGGTCTTACTGCAGTTAGATTGTCCACAGTATGGTTCTCTGTTGTAAAATTAGACTTCAGTAGAAACCTGTTCATTCTGTTTCTTCCTCTGAAAAACCTGGTTCATGTTGAAGCTCTTCCAAAATACACATTTTTCCCTGACTAAAACTGCAGTAAAGGCTGAAAAGAGGAATGATTTTGAAATATCATCATAATTTTTTTGTGTGGTGCTTGAATTATCCTATAATTCATCAAGTTGCTGTGCAATAAAACTGATCTGTTAATATTTGTTTTGAGGCAAAATTATGTTTCTGAGGAGCTGTTTTTGATCAGGGAAGCTCTGAGCTCATCTCAACACCCCCCAAACAGTCAAGCTGTTAGGTTATGGGTCTAAACAGGAACAAAGCGGGAGTCTCACTTGTTAAGAGCTGTGTAAGGCTCCATGAATCTGGATCTGTCTTTAGACATTGATATAGCAGCAGAGGTAATATTTTGGTCAGAATCTCAAAGTAGGGACTGACTTGATGGAAGAGAATTGAGGATAACCAGGGTTTTCTGGGAAGGAAGACTGACACCAACAAGAAGCACTGGAACATTTGGGAGAGTTTCCCACCAAACATAGGTTGAATGATGTTATTTTGAAGGGCTCATAGTCAGAACTGGGGAAGGGTTGTAGACCTGTGTGTCTGCATGGTTCATGTGGTGTTCCCATTTCACCAGAGCACTGAAATGCATGATATTATTAAGAATTAGGTTAGTCTTCTCCTTCCTGAGAAGGAAGCTACCAGCTGTGACAGAGACGTTTTGGTAGAGGGTTGTGTTGGATTTGAGATAAGTTGGATTTGAGATAAGTACTGAACTATGAAATAATTACGTCTGAAAGAAAAACTGAATTTTGGTTAGCCAGAAAAAATTAATAGTAACTCTGTATTCTCATAGTTAATTCTGCATGTGTTTGTGATATTTCTTAGGAGTTGGGCCTCTGCCAACTACGGGAAGGCGCATCTGGCAGCAGTTTGAGGGCCATTCTGTGTACTTTCACCCTGTTGGTTTATCATACTTACGTCTCCTTAATCCTTGGTGAGACCCACTGTGTAGCTTTTCAGTCATGCTACACCTTATGATAGATATTGTGATTTGTTTTTATAACTGAATTTCAAAAATGTGGCCAAATAGGAGTTTGCTGTATACTTAATTATGATCTAAAATCAATATCCGTGACAAAGCTGTGTCTGCAGAAACAGTGAGGGAGATAGCATTATACCAACATCTTGCTCTGTTTGAAGGGCTGTCACAACAGCAAAATATTGCAAAACAGTATCAAGTTCAGAAAAGTCATTATCCATAAATTAACATCAGATATTGTGAAAACTATTTCCAGAAAAAATCCTGTACATCCAGAATGAATTGCTTTTGCTATTTAGAGCTAAAAGTCATAATTAATTCGATATGCTTCTTTGCCATATATTTTCATTTTTTTGGATATTTAAGTATTTTAGTACTTGTCCCTCAGGCTCATCAGGAAATTAAGGAGAACTTCATTTCTTCCAGTATCACTTGTATTTCATTACTGAGTTCAAAATTAGGAGAAGAGGCAACTGAGGAATGTTGTCCTAACTTGCTAAAACAATTAAAGGGATTTAAAAATGTAACTAGGATCAATAATGAAACAGTCTAAAAATATTCCTATAATTCTAGTCTGTTTCTACTTACAGATCTTTAGTATTTTTAAAGCACTTAGTATCTTTGGGACAAGAATTTAGTTTTACAGAAACACAATATGATGAAATAATTCTGCTTTCACATAAAACAGTCAGCCATTGATCTATCAAATATGATTTGAAAACAAAATCTTAGTCTATGAAACTTAGATTTTTTTAAGTACATTGAGGTTGGTTTGTCATGTTTTCTAGGTACAGGGGAAGGCAACCTTCAGGAAGCAGACAGTCTTCTTGAACCCTACCTCCACAAATTTCCAAATGTGGGTATTTTTAATAAATTTTATGACAGAAATGTACTTCCCTGAGCTCAAACTCCTAACTATTTTTCTCATCTCTTTTCAAGGGTTCCATTATTCTATTTTATGCTGCCAGGATAGATATACTGAAAGGAAATTTTGAAAAGGTAAATAATTTTTTCTTTCTGAGGTTTTTGTTTAGTGTTTAGCCTGAGGTGGGAAAATAATTAATTCATCTTTGTATCAGTTGGACTGATAAGTATGCTGTTATCCCTTTCACATTCACTGTCAATGTTGATTCCAGCCCTCTCTCTAAATGAGACTGAAAGGGAAGTTTATCTCATTTTACTTGTCAGGTGTTCTCCACCTGGGTGCTAGGTAAGAATTTGCTCTGTAATTAGACATTGCTCTCACATGGAGCTGTAGTTGAGCCAGTTTTCATCATTCTTCCTTAACTACTCATAGGCACAGTTGAGGTTTCAAGACTGCATAGCAGCCCAGCAAGAGTGGAAACAGATTCATCATCTCTGTTACTGGGAACTTATGTGGAGCTATACCTTCCAGCAGGACTGGCTTCAAGCATATCGGTATGCAGACCTGCTCAGCAAAGAGAGCAGGTGGTCTAAGGTAAATGGGCAGGTGGACATTGTTATGATATACCAGTGGTCTCTACAGTTAAAGTTAGTTTTCATTTTGCGTAATAAGAGAAACTTATTGAGAACTTAAGAGGATTTCCTGAAAAACTCATAAGCAAAGACACAACGGCACCAAAATGTTTTAACTGGGTGGTCAAGGATGAATTGTTATTTCATGTTCTGAAGCAGCAGAACCATCAGCAGCAATACTTTGGCCCCTCCAAAAATGGAGGTACTTAGCCGAGTTGGGAGAAAGAAGAGGGATAGGAAAACTGTAAACTTGTCTCTCAAGTCAAGTTCTAGCACTCACTAGTAAAACTTGGCTGAAGAAATAGTGTTTGGTGTTTATAAACAGACACACCCCCTCAGCAGATGCTTTGTGACACAAAGTTAGAAAGGCTGCTGGGGACAGGATCTCACACAGGAAAAGCTGGGCTATCTGGCTTTTCCTTGTATAAACGTTTCTCAGAGTATGAACAAAGCACAATGTGTCAATAACCTTTTATACCTATTGTCTATTCCTCTAGAGATTACTGTTTTATTATCTTAATGAAAAAGGATATACATCTAATTCTTGGCGAAAGAAGAAGAGAATAGTATATTCAACATGAAGTGGAAGTGTCTTTAATAGAATTATGAAATCTTTTTTCTTCTGCAAAACCCAGTTATTAAACTTCCCTTAAATCAGTACTCAGAAATTTCCTTCTGTTTTTTTCAAACATGTCTCTACATATAATAGATCATATAATAACAGTAAAGGACTTTAGAACAGTTAAGTCATTTAACCTCATCTCTTTGATAGTGGTTTGCATAATAAACTCTTCGTTCTTTGCAGAAGATACCTTTTACTTTCTGACTAACATAAAATATTAATAAACACATTAAAGATAAAATTACAGCATAAATTATCTGACAAAGGAAATGCTAAGCTTTTATAGTTTTACCTGCCTGAGAATTATGGCAACTGCTGCAGCAATTGGGGTGAGAGTCTCTAATGTATTCATTAAATGCAGAAAATTAGATGTGGTAATCTGTTGCTGTTTCTTTTTGAAATAGGCAATATATGTATTCCAGAAGGCAGCAATTCTATGTATGCTTCCAGAGGATGATTTGAAGAGGACTGGTGAGGACATAGTGTCTTTATTCAGGTAGATATTTATAAAGCAGCTGAATGTGCACTCTTTCTTCCCCCATATCTTTATCTTGTGTGACTTATTTCTTGCTTATAACCATAAACTTTCCATTTTTTCTCTTTGCCTTTAGCATTATAAATACTTTTATCAGCAAAGATATATCCTACAGCTCTGGTCTCCATGGTGTAAAACAATTTTAAGATGTTATATTTCAGAGGAAAACAATAAATTTTTCTAACTGAAATGAGATGTAAAAAAACCCAATAAATAACTTCTGTTTTTCATTTTCCCTTCTTGTAGACAAGTGGATGGTCTAAAACAGAGAATTGCAGGAAAATCTATCCCAACTGAGAAGTTTGCAGTAAGGAAAGCTCGACGCTATGCATGTCCTCAACCAGTGAAGCTGATATTACCTGCCTTGGTATTTGTTCTTGCTTTGTTTTCCTCCATTTCAGTATACTTCATTATACAGGGAAGGAATGATATTGTCAGGTATTATGTATCTTCATTCTTAATTTTTTAGAGAAGTATTGCATTCATGCAGTGCAATTTTTGTGGAAAAAATTAGGGACTGGATCATACTACCAGCTAAGCAGCAGTCTGAAACAAGCGCCAGATTTTTCATGTGAAAAGTTCAGCATACAAAAAACTGAATTCATGTTTTTTAGGTTACCATGATTTTAGTCCTTGTCTTCTAGACTCATTAGGAAGTTAAGGAGTACTTCAGTACTTTCTGTTCTTCGGATGAAAATGAAGAGTAGTGGTTGGTTTTTGTTTTGTTTTGTTTTTTTTTCATCGTATTGAGTATTGAGTCTGATTAAAACGTGCAGAAATTTTATGAAATGTTATGAAACGTAATGAAATTTATGAAACTTTACGAATGCTTTTCTAATTTTCCATATTTTAACATCAGAGTCATTAGTATTGCACAGTCTGTTTATATGTGCACAGCAGTGATACGTTTCATATGTGTATGGTAAAATCTTTGTCTGTGCATAATTTACCAACAACTGTACATGAGAAACCTAATTCAAGAAGGAATTTCTTATGTTAAAGTTAACTGATATAGAAAGAGGAGTCAAGGGAAAATTAATCCACCGATTCTAAAATTCATTCTGTATTAAATTAAATGTAGAGGACTAAGTACAATTTGTCTTGGGTTTGTACAGCAGAGTGCTTGTAAGTTGTGAGTAAATATATTTGGTCTTGCTGTCAAATCCAGTGTCTTCTAATTTAGGAATTTTTTCATCTTGGATTAGGCATAACCAAATATAGTGTATGGTTTATTTCAGTAAGTATAAGTTAGACAGGACTGCAGAATTGAAACAGATCTAGCATGATGTAGTTGATGGTATTAATAATGCTGTTTCAGACTTTGATAGAGCCAGATTTTTTCTCTGTCTGAAAACCCACGTATTGACAGTGCAAATGCAAGTGGAAATATTTCACCAATATATTGTATCAGCTTCATAATGACATTAAGTTTCATATTTCAGAGCTGTAATTTCAATTATGGTAGAACAAATGATACTCTAGTTTGTGATGACTGAGTAAAGATGTTGGCAAAGCTCCTTGTTGGTTAGTATTAACCCTCATTCTCCTTAAGTTTTACAATGTGATAATGTATCAAAACAAACTTATTGCTTACTGTTGTACTGAGGCATCCAGGAAGATATGTTTCCAGGATTTGCCTTGGTTTTTCTCCAATAAGATTTTGTAGAAATGACAGTTAAGTCATATGTTGGATGGAATCACATTTTTATCCAGAAAGTTGTATCTACGTCCAGTTTTTCTCTGTATGGAAGGTAATGGTCTGTAGATTAGAGCATCTATATATATATATGTAAAAGAGTGTGGTTTTGGGTGCATACTTACATAAGTATACTGTATATACAAGCACACACTCAAATGCACACAAAATTTATCATTCATTGGAAAGAATCTACTTCAGCTTGTGTGGCAGAGGCCACAAGCTGAACCTAAAGCATCCAGTTTTGCTGATGTGTTATTTGGAAGATGGTAAACTGTCCTGATAAAATCTGCTTAGTTTAATTTTTGAAGATCTGTGAAAATGCATGACAGTAGAATCAGTTAAAAAAGCATCAAAACATTCAGATCTTAGAAACGCAGGTTAAATTTGTCAACACACGTTCAACAGAATTTTTCCTTTCCTATTCATAGCTGTTTTGTACCAAAACAAGCTTTGGTAGTATTTTTATGTACTTAAAAATGTTCCACAACAGCCTTTTCAGAGGCACTCTTTTGTTACATATGCAATTTATGCAATTCCATGAGGTTTTCATACCTTTTTTGTTTGTTTTAATCAGGAAATGATGTATGTCTGGAATGGATTTGCAGTTGTGGGCAAGAGAGCAGACCTCACTGAAAACTTACTGGTAACAATTGAAAAAGAAGAAACTGCTCTACAAAACAAAACTAGTAAGTGATCAATTAAGGTGAAATTAATAATCTTGTAAGAAATGCTGACAGTTTTCTATGCTTCTGTCTTCTGATATTCTGCAAAGTGAGTATTGGCTTTGATAATGTGCTAATTAAGTCCTAGTATGGAAATTTTGGAGCCACGTGAAAGTTAGAAGTGGTTCTTCAATATTTTCTTTACGCAGCTTGACTGATGGTGCAGACAAATACAGAAAACTCAAGGACGTAAGGTTATTAGTTACAAAACATGACTGGTCTAGCTTAGTTTTTCTTGTCTTTGAGATTGTTCTTGGACCATAATCTGGTATGTCTTAGATGTCTGAAAAATACTTTTTCTAAACCAATTTATATCGCACTTTATTACAGAGGACACATGCTGCATAGAATATGACAAAATATAAAAGATCCGATGAAATGCTATGCATGAATGAGTCTGGTTTTTTGCTTTACTTTCTGGCAAAATAAAATATGCTTGCTAGTTGTAAAATGAAACATACTTAGCAGATAAACTTTGACCATCTTACATCTTGGGGTAATGTTTAGAGAACTAGCCCATAACTTACCCCTAAAGGAATTTAAATTCAATTATTGCAACTGGTTTACGCACAACTACTTGATTTTATCAGGGTGATTCTGTCACCTGTCAAGCGAATTTTTTGGTAGAATTCTCTTTTGAGTTTTTCTAGAATAATATTACAGTTTTGCATGTGAAACTTTTAAAATGATAATTTACTAAAATAATTTATATTCAACCCAGATTTTAGTCACAGTTACGAACAATTTAGCAACTTAGTTTTACCAGTGGGTAAAACAGCAATTCTGAAACATAAGATGTATCGAACTATGATTTACAGTGTAAATTGAGGCAATGCATAAGAAATTATACAGGGACGTGCAAGAAATATATAATGGTCAAATTTGGATGGTATAATAAACCAAATGAGAGTAACCTGCTTGGCTGTGTTGAATCGGATTCCTTTATTTTCTGAGTTGCTCTTCACTTTTCTGCAGAATCAGTAGTGTGCCTCTTAAATCTCAAGTATTTTCCTTTTTTGTTGTTGTGATGTTAAAACAAAACTGTAGTGATATGCAAGATACTTGCAAATAAGATAATTCCCATGAACACCACATGGAGGGTTCTGGCAGAACCTGTCGGAAATCCAGTGCTGTATTGTGCAGAGATTTGTACTAGAAGTGCTCCTCAGTTGTAACACTGCAGTAAATTTCCTATTGCATCCCTAGCTAGACATGTACAACATAACAAAATAAGAGCAATGGAAACAAAACCACTGTGTTTTTCTAATGGAAATTGACTGCTTGCCAATAGGATATAGTCTGGAAGTGTATATACTTTGTGTTGTTTTTTTAGTAATAATTTCAGTCAGATGTAATTTTATTCAGGACTTCACATATGTGATCTTGATCTGCTTTTAAAGATTTTGAATCAGTGAAAATAAAGACTCTGATTACCAGAGTTGCTGCTGAATCTGTAAAAAATGTAATTAAGGCTGCTAGCAGAGTATGACAAGGTTACGTTATAATTTTATATTTTAGATGGTTTTTAGTAGTAGTAATGTCAAAGGATTGCTAAGGTGCTGTGAAGAAAGGGTATTGATTATACACAAAGGACACTTAGGGATTGAACTTCTTGGAACTGGTTTTACTTCATTTGGTTCACATGAACAGGCACAGCATAGAATCTCTCAAGGACTGAAAGTAATGTTATGTTTTATAGAGCTGAAAATAGAGGTGGTAGAAGGCACAAATTAAAGACAAATTAGAGGTGGTTTGGTTCTTCCCCCCAGGATTTCTGGGAATCTTTTTTTTTTTTTTTCCCCAGTAAATAAAACAAGAATATGTAACTTCAAGAAAAAAAGTCATTTTTTGCTTGTTTTTTTTTCCTGGTAATGTTCCTTTGGTGTAGATCACTGCAGCTGCAAAGGTGGTTCTCCCACATTTATTGTAAGATGTTGTCTATGTTACATTGGCCTTGTTGCATTGTTGTAATTTAGCATTAATGTTTTGGCATAAATAGCTTTTATTCTTTTGGGAAATAAGACTACTAGTTGAAGTTGTTAAAGACTGGCGAGCCCTTACTGACATAAGGGCATGCCCCCAGTAATGTCCTTCAGGAGACAGTCCCAGAATCCAATACCTTAGCCTAGCAAAATGGGCTAGAGGGAATGCAAAGTACTCATGTGCTGCACTTCTGCTATCACTAAAAGCGCAGTCTGTCAGCTACAATCTATCAAGACTTTCTGTGTTTAAACACAGACAGAAATAAAGCTGAACATGGTGGCAAAGCACTTTGTGGAATCCTAAAATGCATTAGTCTTGCATGTTTTAGAACTGTTTACGTAGGATTTCTTTGGCAGACTATTAAGGAAAAAATTAATGTGACCTTAGAGAGCTAGTAATTAGTTGTAAACAACATGATCTGAAGGGAGAGTGTTTTCTTCCTGAGTTGTTAATGTATGTGGTGCCATCTGTCTACCCATATGTGTTTTCTTTCCTTTCTTTTCCTTCCTTGTACCCAGCAAATGCTACAAACTAAGGGAACTAAAAAGGATCACACTTGTTAAGTAAATTTTGAATTGATTCAAACACCCTCTTTCATCTGGTATTTTTAATCCTATTGAACGTAAAACTTCACTGAATTTTTCAAATATTCTACACTACTACTGAGGCTTCTCAAACATTAGAGATGATAAAAAGAATAATAAACATGGTTTCTTGAATTTGCACTGCAAAATGATGCTTCTGAAGAGCCCTGTATGACGGAGTTGTGGTGTGGTTTTACAGACTTTCTATGTTACTGGTGCTACTGGAGGTCTGCCAGTGCTCTGTAACAGGGGGAGCTATTAGTATAATATGGTGGTTTCTGTCTCACTGTAGTTTCAGCTATTGCAAGTAAGAAATCTTTAATTAGTGATTGTTTATGGAATGTAATGTATTTAATTAATGACTCTAATCTTCAAATAATGAAGTTTGTGCCTGTTTGTTGGATGTTTCAATTTTTTCCTAATTCTTCTTTGCTTGTCATTTAAAAGAAAGATACAGATGTCATGGACACATGTCCTTTTGTAGAAAGTATTTTAAATCATGCCTGAAAGTTACGTACATTTTGAGGTATAGAACATGAGAGACAACATCCTGAGTCTGAATACATATATCCTACTAAAAAATTTTCCGTTTCATGATGTCTTCAAATTGTTTGACATGTCTCTGTTTTACTGTTAGATCACAATGAATACTACGTGGATGATGTGTGCATGTTGCAGCTACTGAAAGGCCTCTGCTTGAAACATTTGGGAAGACTCATGCAAGCTGAATTATGTTTCAGTAAAGTAATTCAAAGGTAAAAAAATGACAGGAATAGATTTTCTAGCTTTTGGTGACATCTGATAACTCTAGTTGCAGCTGTCATGTTAGAATTTTGAATAAGTAAACATGGTGCTAAGGAACTGGAATTAAAATACTGCTGTAAGTAGTTAGACAACCAGAAAACTTTGATTGTACTTTTCTGTAGCAATTTAACACTTACAACACCTTTATGTACGTGGTGTTTGAGGCTAAATAAATCAAACTGCCAGGTAATGTATCTGAATATGTTTGGAATTGTATTTGCGGA
>VXBQ01000543.1:28789-42565 GCA_013400175.1 Phainopepla nitens | reverse complement strand
TGGCAGTCACAGCAAGGTCTTTCTGCAGAGAATTTTAAAAAGAAGGGTTTTGTCTATTTTCTATTGCTGATACAGGCCAGGATGCCATTGTCCTTCCCAGTCACCTGGGCTCACCTCTGGCTCATGTTCAGCCACTGACAACCACCACCCCCAGATCCTTTTTCCCCAGGCAGCTTTCAGCCACTCTTCCCCCAGCCTGTAGCACTGCATGGGGTTGTTGTGACCAAAGTGTAGGATCTGGCATTTAGTCACGCTTAACCTCTTACTGTTGGCCTTCTGGACAGTCCAGCCTGTCCAGATTCCTCTGCAGAGCCTTCCTATTCTTCAGTAGATCAGCACTGCCACCCAGCTTGGGAGTTTCCCTCTGCCAATTTACAGAGGGGANAAAAAAAAAAACCCCACACTTTTTTTTTGAACCTTCATGTTGTAGGCTGCCTTCCAGAAAAAGGATAATGGGAGATCTGTGTCTGATAGCCCTTGAGGAATCAAATGGCAGGAAAGCATATTTCATTAAGTGTTAATTTCTATTTTATTCTGGGGAAACAATACACAATCTGTGGTAAGGAGCAAAATTAGTCTGCTATATTTTCATTACAAAAATGTTGGATTCTTCTTTCCTCCATCCACTATAAGGCATTCCATTTGTTTCCAAGATCCTCCTTGTTATCTTCAGTGCCATCACTTCTGTCTTAAGGAGGAATTCAATAAAACAGTGGGAGGCAAGGGTGCAAAATAGAGAAAGCTGCTGAAGTGTTCTGTTTCTGGGTTTGCAATCTCTCTGTTCTTTGCATTTGGGAATGTGACAGTCTCAGAACTGCAGAGATGCTGCAGTTTTCTCAGAAGAAAAATGTATTTCAGAGTAAGCTTCCCTGTATAACATTGTGTTTGCCCCCAAGCTGAAGATGAAAAGCTAATCAACTCTCCTCTCTTTTGGTACAAACCAAGGAAGTACGTCTGAAACCCTGGCCCTTTAGTTGCCTTGTTAAGAAGCACCTGCACAGAGAGCAGTGAAAATTGGCAACTGTAGTACCAAGAGCAAAGGCCCATGTAAGTGGGAGTACTTTTTGATAACAGCATGAAGGAAAAGACCAATGTCACATCAAGCAAGAGACAGCTTTTCTCCCACTGTATCTCAGCTTCTGGTTTCATGGCTTCAGACCTCGTCAACCACAGAAAGTGTCTTCTTTTCTTACAGTCCCTGAATTTTTCTTCCCTGAATACATCTAGCTGTTTTTAAAGATTAGGTTTTAAGCAGGTTCAAAGAGCCCTGTGTCAGTGATTATAACTCAATCAAACTAAATTTTCTTATGCCAGAACCTGGCCCTGATTGCCTTGGACACCATGCACAATGCTGAGCAGTTGCAGAGGTCTATTACTCAGTTTACATAAGAAACTTCCTTTGAATCCAGAATTAAAATCATATTCCATCCTCTTTGAGCCCAGCTGTGCACTGAGATCTGCAAGCATCTCAGTGGCTTTGAAACCCCCAGCTGCTATGTATCTGCTTTTGGCAATAAGTGGTGCATCAGCTGCAGTTACAGAGTGAAATTTTGCTGGTACCCACAGAGAAGGTTGTTTTCCAGCCTCTTGGTGAAGACTGGATTCGGGTCTATACCCACACAGCTCACACAGAAGAAGGAGAGGTAGGATGGTTGTTCTCAGACAACTGAAGATTTACCTTAATTATTCTGAGCTCGCCAGAAGTCCACTGTAATCACCATCAAGAGACAAGGAGTCAAACTGACATTGAAGGCTTTGGCAGAGCAAGCTTAGGCAGAGCTGAGGCAGAGCCTATTTCTGAATTGCTACAGCTCACAGCATCATCTCCCTTTTTTGGCAGACCCCAGTAGTGAATACTCATAAGACAAAAAGTGCTACCACACCTACTTCTCAAGTAATATTGAATCAAAATACCAAGTAGCAATTTTGCATATTTGGCCGTCTGATATGGAGAGAGATGGCACACACTTGGGAACATCAAGTCCTAAATGTCTCAGAGAAAACAAGTAAGCTGGACACAAGGCAGATTTGACACAGAAAGTTTGCCAGCTGTTTTATTAGATGACCATTCCTAATAATATGTTTATCTCATCACTGCCAGTTCCTGAAATCTAGACTTTTCACAAAAGGAAAAACACTAGTGGCAGTCTCCATTTTCTTGGAGTACAGGATGAATACTCTTCTACCCTGCAAGAGAGAAAAGCTTGTCTGTGGCCACAAATAAGGAGATAAGCTTTATATTCATGACAATAAATTCAAATTCTTTATCCTCTGGTGTGTCCTTAGTAGTGTTTTGGAAACAGATCTAGTTTTTAATTGAAGTCTCAGGAATTTAAAATGGCATTGCTGCCAGTGGAGCGAAGCAGCTGTCTTTCTCAAGAAGGAAAAAGAATCAATGAAAATTGTCCTAGCTTTGTCACATATACACTAAATAGCCACAGTTCTGCAGATGCAGCAATATAAAGTGGGGCAGTAGCTGACCTTGAATAGTTCTCAAATAGTCAAGGGCTTTGAAGCAGGATGAAATGTCTTGTGAGAAATCAAAGACATCAACAGAATGGTATTTGGCATAACTTTAGACAATGAGGCTTAGGCTCAACCAGTCTTCCTGGGATCGCAAAAATTAGGTCCTGGTTTCTCCCCCATAACCCACATAAGCAAAAAAAGATGTCTCCTTCCCTGTCTCAGGTTCCAATTCCATTGATGTTGGCCCTAATAAATGTTCACTCTTTCAGGTGGAGAGTTATGGTGTTTTCCTACAGCAATCTCTTGAAGTGGTATTTTTAGAGGAGCCTGCTCCGATTCTGTTCTTACTGCAGTCAGCCAGAATTTCACTGGTAAAACTGCTAGCACTCAGGCAAACCAGAATTTGATTGCAGCTGTCAAAGAGTGCAGTTAGGCTGGTGCTGTGAGGCTTTAAAATGCAACCCATGGTATCATAAGAGAAGAAAAAAGCAAGAGGGGAGGAGGGAAGTAACACACAAGTTACAAGCCAGCCATATGTCTGTTCTCCTGCATGGAGTTCATAACATTGGCAGCAGCAAAATAATTAACTTAATTTATTAGGGATATAGCGAGAATAGGGTAATATAATAAATTTAATAGTGGACCCTCACCACTTCCTCTATTTTCTTTCCTGTTCTAGGACTCTTCCATACCTAAGAACTCTTGTTACAAGAGTTATTTTCAAACTATGGTTTCTGACTGTTGTATGGCCCCTGGAAGACAGTGAGAGTCACATCTGCCAGCACTGGACAATAGGAAAGAGAAAAGCAAGATATTTTCCTAGTTACATCAGATCTCTTCTATTATTTTTCCCTCTCCTTAGTGTTACAATCTGATACTGAAATCAGCAGTCATATCTTCACTGTCCCCACCCAGACAAAAGGAATCTGCTCTGGCTCTGGATAAGCTTTGGATCTATGAGCAGAAACAATGCCGCGGCAGTAGTAGATGTCTGCTGAGACATCTTCACTGCAGTTCCATGCATGGGCCTGAGGCCCCAGTGAAGAAAACTCTGCTTCCAGTCCTGAGCATCACAGTGTCCATATCCAGAGTTTAGATTTAAACTGAACAAAAGCAAGAGTGGAAGGAGGAGGGGAAATACATATAAAAACCTGCTATTGACTCTACTGGCAGAAGTAAGTCTCAGTCCTGCTGGCATTTAAACTTGTGCCTGCTTCTTTCATAGTTTCAGCTTTGAAAATCTAGAAGTCAGTTCTGGAGCTAGAAATCAGTTCTTCCCAAGTCAATCATGAAAGATCAGAGGGGCCTTAGAGAGAGGCAAAGAACACAAAACATGGTCTAGCAGAGCTACACATCTGCTTTTCTAACGCTTAGCTAAGCCCTAGTCACTCAAAAAGGTCTGACACATCAGCGTAGATGAAGTGCAGACTACAGGCAATGGATGTGAAAATATGATTACCTTCACTTACTGTTTCTCTCGGGAAACATGAGTGGACTCCAAGCAGGTGTGGAAAACAAACCTCTTTTTAAACAAGGCTGTTTAAACAAAGCTGTTTAAACAAACTCTAGTACAGTTTCTCTGCACCAGACTTGCACTTTAGTCTAGCTCAACACTTTAGATGCCTGTACATGGATGTTAAGCGTGAAGCAAAGGCTTCCTTGTAAAATGCCATATTGCCTACTGAAGCAGACAACAAAAAATTTCAGACTAAGGAAAAATATGACCCAATGTTTTATTTATTTTGATGGATAATTTTGTGTGTGTGTATTGTATTAATTGATTTGAAGCAAAGCCTAACTCAAACAGTGCAAGATCCACTTTTAGAAAAACTCAGCAATATATTTCAGGACTTGATGGGGTATTTAGTTTCCATGCATCTTCATAATCCTTTAGTTCTCTCCCTTCTCCAACACGCAGAACCACTGTGCACAAAAGGAGGTATGAACGAGAAGCATTTGGCAAACAGCTCAAAATTTTGTTCAAGTGCCCCCTCCTGTGGATGTAGACCTACATGGAGCCAAATAACAGTTTTAGAGGCAATTCAGAATTTCACTTGAGGTTAACTTAACAAAGAAGAAGAAACCGAAATACTTTGGTGAAGGAAGTTGAGCTTGGCCCTGTGAATGGGTCGAATTAGGCTGGGTTACACCACAGCTTTGGCTTTGAAAATACCTTTTGTTTTAAGAATAAGTGCTGGCTCTTGGATCTACTCCATATAGCACCTCCTTTGAAAATCATGGTCGACAGAAATGGTTATGTAAACTCAGTCCAACACTTGACAGTAATGTCAATGATATGAGGAAGAGTGAGAGTCAGTGATTATCTCCAGACGTGATCAAATGAGCAAAAGTGCAAAAGAAAAGCATTACGAGGGGGAAGAATAACCAAAAATGACCTACTATAGATTGTTTTCTATTGCAGAGTTGTCTAGAAACAGAAGTCCTGTCAAAACACTACATAGTTGAATAGGGGAGAATTAATAGACATGTATTTAGTACTCTTCCATCTATAGTAACTAGTCAGTAAGAGATACTGAGAGATGGTATTTTCTAATCATGACCATGGTCTCAAAAACCATTAGCTTACCATTTCCCCCAAAGAATCTGCTACCATTTTCCTTGTGTAGGATCTGCTCTTCACAAGCCAAAATTAATTAATAGGCTGTTCCTGTAAACAACACAGTGGTGACAAAGCCAGGCAGTGTATGGCTGCTTGCTTTCCCTCATTTTCCCAGGAAAAGGCCTCAGTCACAGATCAGCTTTGGGCAGAGCAGGAGCACATCTGAGTTTGTGGAAGTTCTTTTTGAGCTTGACCAAACTTCCAGCATTGAATTAATGAACCACACCATTTGTGAATCTGAGATCACTAGTGTGGCTAGATTTCAGGTGTAATCCACACTATTTCTGCATCTGGGATCTCACTGAACATGACCAGACTTACAGTGCTTGGTTGTTTACAATCAGAAATGAAGCCCAACCTGTCTGATCTCCCAGGACCAGCTGGAATGCCAGAGTTTATCTTCTGCCAAATTTCTATACTCTGACTGCAACACTTGTCACAGGAGAGAGGACACGGGGGGAACAAGCAAGTGCCTCTCAAGGGACTGTCCAGGCTGTGTCCTGGGCAGATGTGCCCAGCAGGGACTCAAGAGATACAGAATGGCTGTGTCTCTAGCAGTTCTGGGAGCCATGACACATGGCAGCAGCCAACAAGCTTTAGAGCCATGACTCATGGCAGCAGCTGCAGTGGGGTTTATGCCAGCCCCAAGGGACCCTGGGGAAGCACAGCAGCCACAGGTGGAAAGGAGGGACAAGTTGTCTGCCCATTCCTAGTTCAGCTTATTTGGATGAATTGGATTATTGGTGCAGGTTCTACCACAGTGCAGAAGTGTTTGGGAAAGTTTGCTTCCATCTTGGATTTTGCTTATGAGTGCTTTAAGCATTTTCCCATCTAAACCTCCAAAGCCTGTTTTTAAAAATACCAGTTTGCAAGGTCAGAGCATGAGGTGTCTCAGTGCACACACAAAACCAGATAAGGAAGCAAGGAGGAACCCAGGAGATGCAAGAACATGTCAGCTCAGCTGCTAAGAACAAAGCATCGACTTTTCCCATGCAGAGATCAGTTGCTTCAGTTTACACGACGCTGTGTAGACAGAACTTAACCAGCGTCTAGTGCAGGTCACAACAGCTAATATACCACCACCCACAGAAATACACACACCTACACTCACACCTTGTAGAGCTACTGCTGATTAGAAGCAGCATGTTTATTACCTAGAGAAATCTAAATCGTGTTTAGTTTACTTCTGCAGATATGAGAACTTTAAAATACACTCACATATCCCAGAAATTGTCAATTTAACATTCTTCAAGTTTGGGGGGAGATAGAAACTGGAGAGAATCTTTTCCATAGAGACAGCAGATTTCTGACAGTGGAAGAGATCTTTCAAATCAAGAACTGCTAAGGAGCGTAAGGAGCTACAGAGCACTTGATTCATAAAAAGCTTCCCCTTTTTTGGCTTTGTAAAAAGAGATAGACAACCATGTGAGTCAAAAGCTCGGTAGAACTGAACTGCCCAAAAATCCTTGAGTATATAATCTATATTTTCATTTCCTTGCCAAAGAGCCACCACAGTTTCTCAGGAATTGAAAGTATGTTAATACTAGCCCTTTGGAAAAAATAGAACTGTTTGGCTTGTAAGTGTCCACTGAAAGGACATAGTCAAAAATCAAAGAGGAAAACAAGTGGAAAAACATACTAGCTTGAAGAAAAATGATGTTAAGTTTGGTCTAGGCATCCAAATCCCTATGGCTGTATGCTGTGTAGCTATATATCACACCAAACACAGCTTCAGTAGCTACTGGGACAGACAGTGTTCAGGTACTTTGAATGTCACACAGAACACAGTGCTCTCAAAGGTACTGGACACCCAGCAAGCTTGAGTTTAGACTGATTGCAAAATGCTGAGATACTTGCAAAATCAAAAATGACTAGCAGAGTTTAAATCTATTTTAAATTAGGTTATGGTATTCTCAGAGGAACAGACACTTTAAAAAACTCAATATTCCACTGCCATTTATCTCTCTAAACCAAATCAGTGCTTGATGATGTATTGGCCACATATGCGTATTAAATGTCTCAGTATTTTGTTTTTACAGACAAGTACCAAGTCTCTTTCAAATAAATAAATAAATAAGTAGCCTCCTCTCTCAAATTTCCTTTCTTTCTTAAAGTAATGCCCAATTTTAATAAGAACAAGCATGTAGTATCTCTGAAGTAATGAACTAAGAGTGTACAGATTAAGATTTCCTGAATTCTTTAATGTCTGGTTTTGGATGCAGGTAACTGGCAGTGAAAGAGACATTGAGAACTTTCACGTAGTTTTGTACCTAGATGTGTATCTGCTGTGTAGAAACACTGATGCCTAAATAGACATCTGAAAATAGTGCCCTATGTGTTCAGATCTTTCTAATATTAGTTGTGTATATATAGTCTGAAATTCCTTTCTGAAAGCCAGTGTATTGCAAACTGGGCTTTCACAAAGTGATCCTGACCTGCCTTTAATCTGCTGAAAGTCTGAGGGAACAGGGCAATCCAGAACTCTGAGAATAGTTTAAAAGGATCAAGCACTTGGCATCTAGTTACCTTAATCATTCTGAATACCCTAACTCCACATTTCGCTCAGCAGAGCTGCAGCAGCAACCACACACCATCACCTGCAGGCCACTCTGTTGGCTAGCTGTTGTCAGAGAGACCTGGCATTATGGCCAGGTGCCATGCAGCTGCACACAGGCCACTACCCTGCCAGTATGACAAGAATGAAAGAGGTGTTTTCCTCACCATTCTCCCTTGTGCTTCCTTCTGGCCCACTCCTTGCTTGTGTCCTTGCACTAAGAGGCCTTGCACTGCTGGCCCGCTCTGGCTTGCCCTGCAAAAACAAATCAAACCGGCATCTGCAGTCTGAAGAGCCATCTCCCTGAAAAGCTGTTTTGGTGAAAAAATCAAACACAACATAGAGCTTAAAAGAAGTGGGGTTAACTTGTTCAAGGCATCAACAGCTAGCAGATACAGAGGGGCCAGGAGGACAAATGCACCCAAAATCATGTTGGGTTAGCACTACACGGTTTGAGAAGGAACCAGTAAAAAAATTTTTTTCTGTTGCAGTTAAATGGATGGATTCATATCCATGCCCAGTTCCAGATGTACCACCACACTGGCTGCACTAAGTGGATCAAGCATACATGAAACCCTGTATTTGTGGCTCAAGCCTTCAGACAGCATAATAAAAAGTGGTCATTTTCACTAGAAACAAATCTGAATGCCTCACCAGAGAACATCTGCAGAGATAGATAAGAAGCTTTAAGATCAGGTATCTACAAATACCTTAACATTTGGGGTGTTTTCATTTCTGAAAACATTGTGTTCTAGTTTTTGGGCTTTCAGTACTGGAAATCTTCAGAAGCCATGGGTGTTAGGATGGCTGGATAATCAGTGAACTTTGTCTGATGCTGCCAGTACCTGAAGACAGTTGTACACTTTGGCAGATTTGACATTACTCTGTAGCCAGTATCAGTAGCTTAGGGATCAGTACAACAATCAAGGCTCCTTATCTTCTTCACCCACCAGTGTGACAGGACAGCATGTACTCACAACAAATTTAAGGCTCCATGCACACCTGTGGGGAGATTTACAGAGAGCATTTATTGTTAGCTGTAAGCAGTCCCAAAGTCAGGGCAGTAAAGAATCTACAAGAGCTGAGGCAACCAGCCTTATGCATGTGCAAACAAATAACCCAAATTCAGTGTCCCAGACAATTTTTCGGAGCACCTAAAATCAAAGTGTGAGGCTTGTTAGAATGTGTTTGTGAGAAGTACAGCAACCTCAGTGCCATCCACTGGTCACTGGATGTCAGAAAAGAGGAAAACTGCAGAAAGTCCGTCCGTTAGCTCTAACTTCCCAGCTTCCTAACGACAGCTTGAAAAGGCAGTCTGCCTATGACAGACCTAAACAGAGCTGTCAGTTCCTAATGTCAGCATATTTATAATTTCACAGCAGTTATTAGGACTTGCTAATAGTGTTTGGGACCTGACTTAATGGGTGAGAATAAATAGTCAATTGTGGATTCTCAGGGCTACAGAAGAGGGTGTCCAAACATAAGTAATTTTCTTGAATCTAGATAATCAAGCACGATTCAGATTTCTGGCCAGTTTTGGTCAAATATTCACCTTGAGTGCTCAGGGCTCTTTCCATCTGGTGAGAAACTCAACTGCAGTCATCAGAGAGCTTTACCAGCCATTATGGCTGTTCCATGAATAAAACTGAGAGGAAAGTAACACAAATAGTTTATCCAGTTGCAAATAAAGAATTTTGTAAAATACAATTTATCAAAGTAATCAGACAAAAAAAATGTTCAGGAATAGTGTTTGCCTTTCAACTGCAAGATTAAAGAAGTAGTCACCTAGAGACTGCTTGTTCTCAGGAGAATCACAGCATGGCAAGTCATTCCATCTGCTCCACAATGCAAGGGAGCAATGCAAGCAACTTCCCTGTCTCCTCAGGATGGGCTGCTCAGAGAGTTTACTCAAAACCATACAGTAACAAGATCTCAACAGTAGGTTTCATCCAACATTCCACACTAGAATGTCCATCTCAGCACTTCAAGCAGCTATGACAGAAACAGAAGAGAGAGGACTCTTGCATCGTGCATTTCTGAAAAGATGATATTAAAGCTGTAGGTACACTATATTGTAGCATATCTGGATATTACATAGCTATATATGGCTTATTGACTCTACTGATCTAGAAAACTGCATTAATAATGCTTACTTTTTAAAGAATATGCTTTAGTTGGACTTGCAGTTATGGCATTTCAAGTTATATGTATATATATATCATAGCTCTTCTGGTTGCAAATTCACCATCTCATGACCTTAGGAAGTGCAAAAATTTGACACTACTTGCTAAAGAAACAGTACCAAAGCAAGATCAAATATAATTCCAGCCACAGTTCTCTGTAATTTGGCCCAATAGGTTATGGTAATATTGTATTAGACAACAATCAAAGAGGAAGGACAAAATCTTTGCCTCCAACTTCTTGCCACAGCACTTGTTTAGCCAAATAAGTAAATGAGGCAATGTTGACTGGGTAACTTAAACTTCCAACCTCTGTAATCCTATAACTGATAGTCAAATGAGCTGATCCAACAGCCTGTTTACCTGCAGATTGGTTTGGATTCCATTGGCGTCCAACAACTGAGGAAAAGCATTTTGTTGTTTAGTTTCAGACAATTCTATAACCCAAGCTGATGACTTCTCCTAGTAACACCACTTGACATTGGACTTAATGAAGAGGGAAAAATAAGTTTTCTGGATGTGAGTAGATTTGAAAAGTCTTACAGAACTAAAAATACAAGAAAGATGCAAAAAGGATCTTTTTTTCTTAAATTAGAAACATCAATATCAGGTTTGGTTTTTACCTGCAAAGACACAGAAACAGATAAATACAGTGATAATACTGCACTGTGAAGACTGAAGTACCAGGCAGCAAGAATTCCTCCCTGCACATGTCGCAGACACAAAAAACTATTACGCTCCCGTCAGTTATCGGTCACTTGATAATAGCTGTGTGAAAGGCATCTCCAGCAAGGAAGAAATGCATCTTATTATTAACATTGCTAACAAAAACCAACAGGCTTTCCCCCCTCATTTGTTGCTTAATGACTGTACTCCCAAGACACTCCCTACCCATCCTTCTCTGGTAGTAAAATGATTCAAAAGCCCCATTTTCGGTAATCTCCAAAGATCATCCAAATAGCAGTCTACATGCAAAACACAAACATTCCTCTGAAGCATTCTCCTTCCAGGCTAAAGACTGCTGCACACTTCCCTCATCTTCCTGCTTTATTTCTAGAGAGATAAACACTAATGTTCAGAAATTGCCTCGAACTTGTGGAGGTAAAGTTAAATGTTTTTTAGGCTGAGACATGGAAATTATTGCAGGTTCCCTCCTGCCTGCCAGTACTTCAGTATTTCAGTGACTCAAGTCTTTGTGTTGCTCTGCCAGGCAGTGCTAAGACCAAGTTACTTGCACTCTGCTGACTTATTTTATCTGCCTCCATCTTTGTGGCATCTTGAGGCCCTTGGATGCAAACCCTACTTGGCCGGTGTCTCAGGCTTATATCTCAGATGCTTTTCTTTTAAAGCAAGTATTTCTACCTCTATGAAGTCTCAAAAGAGCAAATCCTGGAATATTTGTTAGGGAACTGTTCCCAACTCTTCATGCCTTTGGGCATGGGTTTTTCTCATGAATTCATGCAAGGGGGGCAGTATGTTTGTTATGCTTATGACAAACCACCACTGTTCGATAAGTAGTTGTTCTCTCTTTTGTACCCTGCTTTAATAGAGAGTTTTTGAGTCTAGGGACAGCTTAAGCTTTATCATAGGCAGCAGAGCTGTCAGCCAAGGAAAGAAACTGGAAGAACCAGGTAAAAGCAATTTTAGGCTGCTTTGCTACCAGTTTTATTTTCTGGTTGTGCTCTGGCAGCTCATTTTCTCAAGTGCCTTTCACATGCCCAGTATGAGGATGAACATATCTTAGACAAGGATTCTGCTGCCAATATTCTTTAGTATTGCTCTAAATAGAACCTCTTTCCCCTTGCCAAGCCCTTTCCTATCACATTTTGTGGGAGAGTATATTCTGCATCAAGCAATACTGCACCTTCATTCTCCTTTCCATTCCCTCCACCAGAAAGCTACCACCTGAAGAAATACATCTTAAAACAATGTCATCTTGCTAGAACTTTGTGCTAGACCTTCAAGAGGCTTATTTTAATTTCACTTGGGTTAATGTGGGTTTAGCACATTAAAAAAATTGGAGGGAGCATGGGAGATGGAAGTTAGCAGACATCCATAATGTAGATATCTGATGTGGTTTTTGACATGGTGGTGGATGGTGTTCTGTTGCAGCCCGTAATTTTATTGTTTGTAATAATATGGTTTATTCCTAGGTGTTTCCCCCTGTTCTTACCCCCAAACGGTTCTTCCCTCAGTTGTATCCACTCCTAAGCACCTATCTGTCAATGTACCTCCTCCCCTTGTTCCTGAACCTTCCCTGCCTATCCCCTGATTCCCCTCCCAGACCCTTGTCAATCCTCCCTGACTCCTCCCCTTCTTCCAGAAACCTCCGTGTCAATCCTTCCCTTGCTCAAGTATGATTTGTACTCCTGAGTTGTTTCCCTCCCACCATTGCCCCTATTGGTTTGTGTTATGTTAAGACCCGCCTTGTGTTCCTCCCACTCTGTATGGTGATCCATGATTGTACCCACCCCCAGGACCTCCCCTGTATTTAAGTTATTGTAAGGCCTTATTCTTTGCTCTTGTTTCCTGCCCCCTTCATCGTAAATAAGCTCCATTGGATCCTCCAGGGCACAATAGCTGCCTCTCTCCACTTTATTCCTCCCCTGACAGCAAGCCTCTCTGTTGGAGCAAAAGCTCAAAGGTTCTGTCCCTGGCGTGACATCAGCCAGGACAGTTCCCCACACTCAGCGCGGCGGCCTCCAGAACGTCGGTGTGGGAGAGGAGCCAGAGCCTGTCATGTTAGCCACTAAATGGATAAAGACCTAGTTGAAACCTGTAAAAATGTAAGGAGGAGCTCAGCTTCCACTGGGAGAAGGATAATTCCCAGTGCTGTTAGGTATGTTTCAAAATACGTGAAAGAACAAAACTCTAGTAGAAAGAAAGCAAAGAGGACATGGTATTTGCATCTATTAGACAGAGGTACAAGGAAATCCCATAACTGAATGTGCTGCTGAGGAAAATCAAACATTACATTTTATATATTTCTGTTTGTGATGATAAGTAATCATCAGTGTGTTCAACTAAACTTTGTGACAAACCTCAACTACTGCCATTCAGGCAGGCTGAAACCCACCAGATCAGGAAGAAAGAACAGGGAATTCATATAGCCTGCCGCCTTGGGAAGGCAGATTGGCTGATCACAAAGATCTATCTTAACCTTCAAAGAACAGATGGGCCAAGATGGGAGACTGAACGAAAATTGTTCTTCTGTCACAAGGACACATACTGTATTGAACCATGCTGCTGCAAATACTGTGGCCTCTGCCATGCATCTTACAGTAAGTCCTACTTTGAACCTGTATTTGTCAGAAAAGAATATTCCATGTGTTCTGAGGAGTTCATCAAAAGCACGTGGGAGATGATTGGGAGATGATTAGCAATGCTCTCTCCTGTCTCTGAAAGATGTCGCTACAAGTCTTTCATTCACCTCTTCATCTGCATCATGATCATGCCAAGTATATGGAACAGTGCTGGGTATCATCCCTGCCTCTTTTGATAAACAGATATTTACAACAAAGTTTTAAGGCTGAATTTCTAAGATCCAGACATTTTATCATAAAGCTCATCCTGCTTCCTCTTGGTCTTTGGAAAGGCACAAATGACAAAAATTGTACAAAATGTGTTTTTGCCTTGCGGGCATGGGGGGATTTGACCGTGGCTTTCAAAACTTCAGTTACGTTTTTAAGTGTCCCTTTGACAGATATATAATTGAATTACATTCTCAGGGCAAGGCAGCTTAGAAAATAGTGCATGCATTCTTTAGGAGAGGCGTGAGTTTCTTTTAATGGGAATTACCTCCATCGCAAAGTAAAGGATACCCACAGATTTCTGAACCCTGCCCACTGCAATGTCTGTTTCTTTTGATTTTGGAGACAGGGAAAGGATAAGTGTCTGACCAGCTTCTTTGTAGTTCTGAGACCAGAAATAGTGGATATAAAAGCAGAATACCTTTT
>VXBQ01000543.1:8557-25715 GCA_013400175.1 Phainopepla nitens | reverse complement strand
TTAAAGAAAGCTCTTATCAGTGTTTTACAAGCCTAGCAGTGCCAGTGCAATTAGAAATGCACTTAGAAGTGTAAGGAAATGTTATAGAAAAGGGAATTTATTCATGTACAAACCTACGAAAATAGCAGATGTTATGAGACCCTACATGCCATTTGGGCAGATTCCCTTTCTTGCACACAGTCCTTTTCTTTGGTCAATACTAATGATAAGTAGAATGGCAGAATAATTTACATGTGTGCTATTTACCTCTTTTGGCTGTTTTCTCTTTGACTGCTCTTTAAAAACATGTATTACTTTTGCAGCAAACACAGTCTGGGCTGCTTTTGTCTGTGATTTTTTTTTGTCACATCTCCAGCTAGACAGCCAGAGGAGCATGGATATTCTGTGTCAGAGAGGTCAGTGTTCAGATACCTGAGCAGCATCTCGATCACAGAGACAACACATTTTCTCAGCAGACAGCATGGGATCTGCAGAAAACCTTTATGGCTTTTCGTCAGCAGATGGTGCTCGAGCCCTGGGCTGGTGCTACCGATGTCACTTGCTGAAGCACGAGGTTCTCCTGAAGCTTTGGACTGCCTGTTCTCCTGCAAGATCAATTTCATTATTCTGGTTTGCAATTCTGCTTGCGTCTGTCTTGGGTCTTTCTTCACCAAGGGTGAGTGAGCCCTCTGTCTTCTTCTCAGTAGCAGTTTTCTCACTGAGTTGGCTAACTCATAGGATTTGTCTAAAACAGTTGGTATATGGCTGTGACCTCTTATATTTTTCCCACAACAGGCATTGTAGTTGAATCTGGCCATACTTCAGGCCTCTTCTGCTCATCAGATCTCTTCGGAGGATGGCACACTCCTGTCATGATTCGTTGCTTCTTCATTAAAGATACCAAAGCTTTTTCCTGGACTGGGGTTTTGTTTTAGCACTGGCTAGACCGAAGACCAGTCAGGTAGACAACATGTTTGACGTGAATGGAGTGACTTCTTTCAGGATCCTTTTGTTCCCACGTGAAGAGTTTTAACTTGGAGGGGAATCAGGGATTCC
Source organism: Phainopepla nitens (assembly GCA_013400175.1). Classification (NCBI taxonomy): domain Eukaryota; kingdom Metazoa; phylum Chordata; class Aves; order Passeriformes; family Bombycillidae; genus Phainopepla; species Phainopepla nitens. The sequence continues at coordinate 24,680 of VXBQ01000543.1, read as the reverse complement.
CCATGCAGCACACAAGCTGCTTTGAGCTCCCTGAGGTGGGCAAGGGCTTTGGGGAAGTGCAGGAATGCTGGGGCCTGGAAGCCTAGTGCTGGAGAACAAAATGTCAGGCTGCACATCTACAGAGTGGTATATGCCAAATAAGGCAGCTCCTGAGAAAAAAAGAGAAGGCAAATCTATCCTGTAAAGCCAGAACCTCTAGTGGTGCCACCAGGCTGCTTCTGAGGCCCCAGAAGAAATCATGGTAGGCTACCAGGCAGTGCCCACAGACACACTGGCTCCCTGAGAGCGCACTAAATGGAGCCGGACCTGTTTCAGCCAGACTGCAGATAAAGTTTCTCGCCTCACACTTGAGAACAATAGAAACTCACTCCACCCAGTCTAGGAACAATACAGTCATTTCCACACACCAGACCTGTTCAGTATAAGGGAAATCTCCCCCTCACATCTTCACAGCAGTGGGAGCAGCACAGTCCCAAAGAGGTTTGGGAAATCTGCCTTTTTAAGCTCAAATATTTTGGTAAATGACATTATCCAAGCTTCATGGGTTTGGCTTTGTCCACATCTAGTGATATAACCAGAGCATAATATATGGGGCTTTTCAGCCTAACTATGCCGAAATTTCAAAAGATGCAACTTTGTGCATGTCCACATTTGAATTCCTTCATGATGTTTACAGTTCTTTAGGGGAAAAGGAAAGAGCAATGTCCTTTCCCTTCAAATGGCCAGTGCCCTGGTAATGTGTGGTGTCATGCAGTGGTTTGTATCCTTGGACTGCATTAGAATAAGCAGAGATCTGAAATCTACCCTCCCAAACTAAGTGTTGAACACCTCAGACACTTGCTTTGCCACTGAGCCAAGAATTCCACCTCAAGAGTAAGACACATTCCCAACAGAAGTTTTTGGCGAACAACAGGAAACTTGCCAGGAAGCACTTTTGGTAAAAATATGCTAGTTTTGAAATTTGGCATTCTAGACCCCACCTGCTTACACATTGTACTGCCTCAAATCCAGTAGCTCAGGTAACAAGAGGCACTTCCTTTTACCACTAAAGGCCTGGATGATATCCCTCAAAATGCACATCACAGGGAATTTATTAAAAGTAATCTGCTTTGGGATTTGTATTGCAGGTTAGAAAAAATATGCAGACTGTGCTAGCTTTTTCCTGGTATTTGTCTCTGGCTTTGTTTTTCAGCAAGTCTGTTGATTACTCCAAGGTGGTAACCTTAGGTCAAGCAAGATGTATCTCTAGACCCTAAGGCAGCCTACATAAGAGCAGTTTCTTCTCATGCTAAGGATGAATACCCCACAGAGGCCCTCTGTTTCATGATATGGTTAAACATCATGGTATGAATGCAGTATATTGCTCTGACTCATGTGTATATATGACTGATAGTAGTGTCAAGACATTAGTCTGTGTGCAGGCAGCCTGAAAACACAGCTGATTTCACTGAGAACTACTCTGTTCCTCTTAGAGGTATGCTAATTCCAGTGTCCATTTTGATGACTGCCTATCAACCCAAGTAAATGAAGCTATGCTGAGGGAATTAAATATGATCTTATTTGACCATGGAAAATGCAATTAAAACTCTGAAAGCTGTGCAAAATTTGAAAAAGTACTTTCCTTATTTCACTTTGCTTTCGAATGTGATGTGTTAAACATAAAATATCCCTTGGCAGTGGTTATTGTCCACTATGTCACACTAAACCGGCACTTATATCAAAAGATACTGCTATATGCACCCAGCATTTTTACCTCTGTGCATATGATTCAAAGCCTGTCTGTGGAAAGAACGTCATAAATACAGTCTAAAAACTGACTTAATATTATGAAACAATAAATTTCTTTATCTCCTTACTTCTTCTTACAAATTCAGATTCTTGGAGCTTGCACAGCTAATTAAAAAAAAACTATAATAAAAAGAGCAACTACGTTTGATAAAGTAATAATTGCAACTGCAATATCATCAGAAAATCATAGAATCATAGGCAGGGATGCCTCCCACTAGACCAAGTGCTTCAGAGCTCCATTCAGCCTGGCCTTGAACTCATCTTCTCTGCCTCACCACCCTCAGAGTAAAGAATTTCTTCCTCATCTATAATCTAAACCTGCTCTATTTCAGTGTAGAGTCATTCCCCGTTGTTCTGTAACTACTCTTGTAAAAACTCCCTCTCCATATCTCTTGTGGGCCCCCTTCAGGTACTAGCAGGTAACAGTAAGGTCACCCTGGAACCTTACCTTCTCTGAATAATCCAAATTCCCTCAGCTTTTACTCACAGGACAGGTGTTCCAGCCCTCTGGTCACCTCTGTGACANCACGTTTGGCTTTCTGGGCTGGGCGTGCCATGGCTGGGACTCGTCAGCACCTTCCAGTCCTGCTCACAGGGCTGGTTTTGATCCATTCATCTCCCAGCCCTGCTGATACCAGGGATTGCCATAGCCCTGGTGCAGCACACTGCACTTGACCTTGTCAAAAATCATGAGATTCATGTGGGCAGATTTCTCAGGCTTGTCCGGTTCTCATCGGATGGCACCTTGTCCTTCAGGTGTGCCATGAAATACAGTTTTTGTGATATCTTTCTTGTCAGAACAAAAGATTCTTCTTATTTTACTTCCCTGGAATAGAAATCACATCCACCATCTTTCTGTTAGCTTTTCCGAATTAAGGAAAACCTAAGGAAGATGGAAACTAAAAATATTGAGATGAAACAAGGTTCAGCATTTAGTTTTAATCATGAACTCTCGGGGATGAAAGTTTTGTTAGAAAAGCAAAATACTTTTGGAAATAGAAGTATGGGGGACAGCCATTGTATAATCAGTTAAGAGGTTTAGATTTTATAATAGATTTGGGAAGTTTTTAACCTTGTTTTATTATTGGTGAGACAATAGAAAACAGCAAGCAAATCCTAAATAGTAGGTAGCAAGTGGTATCCATGTTTCAGAAAAGGGTGAGCAAGCTAAGTAGAGATGCTGACACTCATTAGCATTGTCCAAGACATCCAATGGAGATGGTCGGTGATTCCTAAAAAGCTCATTATGTGCTCCTGATCAAACCTTTACCCAGTGCTGCTGCATTCCAGAATGGAGGAGACCTACTCAGGCTTAAAGCTATGTGAGGAGGAGCACTGGAGGTTTTCCGGCTCATATTTCAGTAACCTCCATAAAAAGTTTATTCTCTAACAGCTGCTGAATTCTTTTATTTCTGAACTCCCAAATTACCCATGCTACATCTACACATATATACACAGCTGCCTGAGTCTTGCCAGAGATTAATACCTCAGCCTGCCTGCCTGGAATGCAGGAAGGGGAGTTTCCTTGCCCAAGGCGCTCACACACTCACACCTCCTTTGCAGTATGCCGGACAACTGGGGACAGACACAGCCCTGCCATGAATACCACAGCAGTGCAGCTGCATGGCTTCCTTGTACATCGTACATAATAGAGCCTATGTGTAACCCACACTCACATGTAGGGTGTGTGTGCCAGTCCCAAAACCTGGTATAGGACTGTGCTAGGGCAAGAGTCATTTCCTCAGCATTTCTGCTCCCAGCACAGAAGGACAAAATACAGATGCTCTAGGGAGAGGATAGTCCTTTTGCAACTTTTCCAATGGTAAACCAGTATCTGTCTTGCACACATAGCAGAAAGACCAGCATTTAAATGACACTTCTGCATTGTATGTAATTGCCTACTATTTAAATACACAGCATCCTGGAACAGCTTACCTCCTCAGTCTTTCAAAGCAACCTAAGATGGCACACGCTGTCACACAGCTAAAAGAACAAGCAGGAGCATACAAGTGAGGCTAAGGCAGACTGCTGTTTTCATGACAACATGTTATTACAGAGCACTAAAACCCAGGCTTGAAAGTAAGCATGAAAAAAAAGCACAGAAGCAAAGCTACTTTCCTGTGATGTGCTTCTTCTGTCAGGTTTCTAAGCTGGAAGGTAAATGCCTAACAGAACTTAGGTCAGAATGCTCCTGAAGACTAGTGGAAGATGAATGAGTGTATGTGGAGAGGTCAGTAGACTGTGACAAAACCATCTTGTTTTGTTACCACTCTTCCCTTTCAATGGTGAGGTTTTGTTTCAAGTGTTCTAAATCTGACTTCGGCTTTTCTTGTCCTTTCCCGTCCCCGTCCCCCCACTTCCACAGTCTTTGTTTACAGGCAAGGAAATATAGGGCCTACCCTCCTCCTCTGTCTCCCTTCCTGCTAATTGTTTGAGTTGGGGACTCAGGGCAATTTTCCCATATGGATCTGCAAACCTCTCTGCTCAAAGCACAAGAATCACATGTAGTCTGAGGAAACAAAGTTCTACAAGTTCAAAAATACCTAAAAGACCACCTTACACCAGTTTCGTGGTCTGTGTTAAAACCTGTGCATTTATACTTTACAAATGCCTTTATGATGGAGCAAATAATGAGATTCCTGCTCCTACAGTCAAAGCACTAAGTGCACATGGTTTGGATCACAGTTCTCATTAAGTTAACTTCAAGCAATAATAGACTGTGTCTCAGGCTTGCACAGGATGTGCCAAGGACTCAACCTGGAATGCTGAACATCCCCCAGCTGCATTCACTTCTTGCAGCAGAGTCTTGTTACATCTTTGAATACCAGCAATAGGGGTATGGGCCCTCTTTAATTCCCTGGTCTGTCATAGACTTCTGTGTGGAAAAGCGTAAGTTAGATCATTTAGGCTGTAGTGCTTCTAAAAGTGCATGACCACTTGTATATTTCACCATTATAAAGCAAACTGCATTGGATTCCTGCAGATACTTACACTGAAACCCACACTCTGTGAAACAGCTGCAGTTTTGTTTCTGCTAGCACAGCTCTCTCAGTCCATGCCCATCTCCTTGAGAACAGCAGTCTGCAGGGCCCCGCTGACACCAGAGAGATGACAGAGCTCAGAACAGTTGCCTGTGCCGTCCATAATGCTTAAGTTCTAACAAACACAGAATGACTCAAACCCTGTGCTCTTGATGGCTGTCAAATCCCAGCCTCCCCACAGGAGAAAAGTAAATGTGATATGTAAATGAGATATTGGTTGTGAGTGTTTCAAATATGGCCCAAGTTGTTCTCCAATGACTGCTTCAAACATCACTAAATCTCTGGGAATCCCCTGCAACATAGATACCAGAGGATGCATTCAAACTTTTTATTAAGAACAGCCTCCAGACATTCGTCCATGCCCTCCCCTATCCCTTGGGAATACTGTAGGGCAATCAGAGTTGCTAGCTGTTCAGGTGCCATGAAAGTCAATCAATAGAGTGCCACAAACAGGAAGTTTCACTGAAAGAAGGGCACCAATTATTAAAGAGAATCTACATTATCATTTCTTTATTCTATCTTTGGGTCTGGGTGCGCTCCATAATACTAATGAGTGGTGGAGAATAAAGTCTGTTCTTGGGCTCACCTTTCCTAAACAGTTCTGCTTTTCTAAATCTCTCTGAAAAAGGGCAGAACAGGGAAGGTGAGGTGAAGCCAAACAAAATTTTTGTCAGAGATTATGGTCAACAGGAAAATGCAAGTAATATCAGCCACAAATAGAGAAGGCATCTGCCACTCTACAAACAACCAAGTTTACCTTTAACAGAGGAAATCCATTGAGCTCATGACATCCAGATGGTCCTAGCAGATGATCTTTGCTGGAAGGCACTAAAAAAAAAAAATACAGAAGTCCCTGGCAGGTTGTTCTAGAAGAAATCTTTCTGCCCCACTAGAAGCGTCTGGATTAACCTTGCATATTTAGGCAAGGAACGCAGCAAGAGGATTCATTCCTGTGGACTCACATCAATCTTCATGATGCCAGCTCTGACATTTTTGGGGATTTTTTTTGTTGATTTTATAATAGAAATAATATTGCTTCTGGGTTTGAGACCCTCACTGCACTCCAAGGTGCCTATTGACATAAAGTTTGAAAAGAGGCTATCGCTCTAATAGATAAGTCAAAATTATAGTGTGGTCCCAGGGTCAGTGAACTAAGTGGTGTGCAGTGCTGGTCTAGCACAATGGGGAGGATGAGATGAGTTCTGAAACCCTAGGCTGTGACTTGGACCAGGAGTGCTGGCCTGTCTGAGGGTTTCTGCAGAAGCATCTCCTCTCACACAGACATAATAGGAACACAAGTGCTTTTACAAAGCAAGCCAGCACCAGCAGGGATTAGATGAGTCATTGCCTTGTCTTGGGTACTGCATGTTTCCTTGGGTGATGAGTCTTGGAGGGGGACAGTGTGGCTCTTGATCGGACAAGGACACAGAGCCTAAAAGGCAAGAGGGAGAGAATCAGTATGGATATGATAAATGCAGTCAAGGAGCAATGTTGAAGTGGAACACAGACTATCTGGTAGAAGACAGTAAGCTGTGAATTAGTGCACTGGCTTGTGCAAAGTGGTACTGTCTGTGTCTTTAAAGCTGCTGTAATGGGCTGTCTGGTTTTATACCACACTTGCAGAAGCACTCACTGCATGATACATTCATTTTTACACCCCCTCCTTAATACTTTTTAAGCTCTGTGTACCTTGACTGCCACGATATTCCTTCTGAAAACTTTTTATCATTTGCTGTTCTCCTCTTCTGTCAAATTTGATCCTTTCTGCTCTCTCTGTAAGAAACTGCTTTACTGTACCTTGCTATTATTTTGCTCCTCTCTGAGGGAAGAATAAATAAATAAATAAATAATAAATTATTCAGTGCAATAAATAATCAAAAGGACACTCCAGACTCCTCATTTCTTTCCCCAGATTTGTTGGACATTCCTGATCGTGGAAGAGCTCCAACAAGGCAAGTGCTTTTAATAAATCTTAGCTTGCAAAAGCGGTGTATGTTGACGACATTACAGGACTGTGCTCCTGAAAAATAGAAGCATGATAAACCTCCATAATCCCTCTAAAATATTCCCAAGTGGCTCTTTCTCTCTCTGAAAGCGGATGGAGAAAGATAATCACATATTGGAAGTATATTCCTCCTTTCCAGAACAAGAGCAAAGGTAAGTAAGAGATCAGCTGTAGCCTAAAACCTGGAGTTCCCACCCTTATTTGTTTTCGTCTTTCTTGCTTCTTATCACTTACCTGCAAGCACTTGATCCAGTCTCTTTGAATTTTGATTTGTACGTCAAAATCTGGTCAACCTGAATATGAAAGAACTCCCCTCTGATAAGAAGGTATGATAACCAGACAGACTGCTGTAAGACTGACCAAGTGCTCTGAAAAGTGTTAGATGAGAAGAAATACTTAGGAGAGAAGCTCATACTACACAATTGTAACTTTTTTTTTTTTGATCCCAAGTGCTTGGTTTAGAAATGCTAGGATGGCATTCAAATGTGTCACGAAAAGCTGCAGAAGTGCAAACTCTTTGAGTAATCAGGAAGCTTACTATGACCATTGCTTGCTAGACTTATGGAACAACTTCAGACAAATGAAACAACCAGGAGCTCCTAATAACAGAGTTGCCAATATGGGTTGCATTCAACACACCTATCACTACCTTTTTTCACAGTATCCAGAGAGAGATGGAGCAAAGCCTTGTTCTGCCACTTTTCAGACAGGCTGAGGAGAACTTCTCCAACCTTGCTTGCAGGCGAGAAAGGTTTGACTGGAGTGGAAAACTGGGCCTGTGTTATTTCTCGTTGTCCCCTCCTCATCCCTGCTCTCTTTATCCCCCTTTGCTTTACACATTGACAAGTTCCCAGTCTTGGACTAGATCTCCTTAAGCAATATATCATTCAGAGGAAATACATGTATGGTATAGAAGCAGGGTACTTCATGGTTCTTAGAAGACCTTTACGTCCTACATAAGTAATTCTTAAACCTGCATCACATCAGAGTACAAGGTAGGATACACAGTCACTTACTTTTCGACTTTCAGAGGAACTGGGCAATAAAAATGAAAGGTAGAAGGCTGTTGGGGAAAACTGAATTCCTTCTGCCCTAGCAGTGGTGCATGTTTCCTGAAGAATCCTCTGCTTCAGCCTGCAGGGTGCATAGGGTCGCTTGGAACAGATCAGTCAGAGAGTCTTAATCCTGTGGCCATGTCAGATATACCATCATTGCCTGCCATCTCCTGTGATCGGTGGACATTTGAATCTTGAAATGGGGAATGGCACTCAACCAGGAACATTATGCTTCAAGGAAAAAATTACCATCTGACTGTGGTTTTTGAAGTTAATTATTTTGAATCCCTTCTGATCAGTCTTCAAGACCAAAGTATCTACTTGGAAAGATATGTTTTTCGGTTATCATATCTACTTCTTCCATGACCAGACCACAAAACTTCAATTCTTATTTATATTTGTCCCCTGCAACCTCCTTATGTAGGGTACAGAAGTATTGCAGTGAGAACATTTGTGATCTAACATACGTTAAGGTTACAGCAACCTCTACACAAAAGTTGCATTGCAAAGATCTTGAAGCCCTTGGCTGTGAATGAAAGAAGACTGTGAATACCCAGAACAGTGTAACTGATTCAAAAAGTCAAGGTTATCTTCTCTTATGATCTCCTAGAACCGGATGTCCCTTCCAATGAGACTCACCTGCATTTCTGCAGAGCTCCCTATGTCAGGTTTTGCAGGGACTTCTTGACGTACAGACAGCGGGTCTTGAGCCATACAAGGCAAGTGTCACACCACTGAACAAAACCATGGTTTGGGGGAAAAACTAAATGAAAAATGCATTCTGGAAGAAATTTTGAAGAAAATTTTAAAACAAATTTTCCTAGACAGAGAAGGCCAGTGGACATTATTGAACAAGAGAGTAAGATAAAGGTCTGAGCAACGGCATTGAATACAACAGCCTTTCAATTCAAGCTCAATTTTACCTGCAGCAATGTCCATTGAAAAGGCAGTTATCTAATGGTGAGCAAAATTGAAATAAACTTACCCTTTAACATCCTGCATATGATAGAGGAAACAGCTGAGAGTAAACCTAGGTAAAACAAAAAATCATAATCAGTGAATTAAGCTGAGGCTGCTGAGTAAAAGCAGAAAAAATTGAAGAGTAAGATATGGGAAAGAAATAACTGCTTGCTGCAGGGATTGTTGTGCTTTCTGTTGCTGGATTAATTGACATGCCGCTTGGGTACATCAAGAGCAAAGAGAATATTTTGATGGTTTTAGCAAGTGTTCAGTATAATGAATGCTGAAAACAATGACAAGGACTCTACTTTTGGAGGTATAGACAGGTACAGATGGTCACGTCTGTTTCACTTGTGGGCCCACTGCTGGCTGCAGGCCAGAGCCATTTAAATGCATTAGCTCAGAGCTGTACATATGCTGAATGAGACTATTCAGTTCCTGGAAGAGAGCTGGTTTGTGTCTTGCCATCAGCAAGGGCAGACATAGCAAAGATGTATCTGCCTACACCATTTGTGTAGGTGCAGCTGAAAACAGCATTGAGGCACTTGAAGAGAATTTGTGGCTTGGTTTTACAGATTTTTTTACATGGATGTATTTTGACTTCTTCTGTTTCTGGCACAAATTAAGTCTCCTCAGGCTACTCACGGTTCTGACAGAGAATATGACAATTTAGTCCAGTCAAGAGTAGCCACAAAAATTTGGCACAAACATAACTGTCTTACAGTACCTACCAAAAACTATGCAATAAATGTATATTCTCCTTAGAATTCAAATGCCCTGAGTGTTGTGGTGATATGAGCAACATTAGTTTAGAAAAAAAGCAGTCAGTGCACATATTTGAACAAGGCTAAGACTTCCTTATCAGAAAGACAATCAACTTAGAGACAGCAAAAGAAAGAAATGTTAAATGGCATACTGCATCCATGGAATGTATTTGGCCCAACAAAAAAATGTATCTATATGAAGAAAGTACTTTAGCTACCTAATCTCCCTTCAAAGCATCTCCTGCTCTTTTTACATTTTCAACAGCAAAGAAAGTAAGGAAAAAAAACCAAGGCATGGTTTGTGGGGGAAGAAGAATGGTAATATCTGTTACTAGAGCAACTGATAAAGTTGGAAAAATACGTAAGCTTTCAAGTACATGAGAACTTTTTTAACATTTGCTTTATTATTTTATTTCCTGAAATAAACCTATAGGGTAACAGAGTTTATTTCAAGGCTGATAGCACAAAGATAGATAAAATTATACTATGACATTTTGTCTGAAGTACCACCCTCTGTAGACGAAAATCTCAGACTTCACAGGAAAAGGAGTTTTGCAGGTCAACCTTTATCTGTAGAATATAGGTCTGGCCTTGCACTGGAAAAGAACAAAACCTACACAGCCCTCAAAGTTGTCAGTGGGTTTCTATTAAATAAGACAGCCTGAAATCTATCCATTTTCCTCCTGCAGAGCTAAATTTATAAGTCAAATGAGCACAAGCTACTCCAGTTGGAGATCTCAGAGTATATATTCTGTCCTGACTTGCATGATGATCATCTCTGAAAAAGTATTCTATTACTTCCCAGTGATATTCATTACACTTTCTCCAGATTGAACTGGAATCATAAAGGATAGAGATCCAGAGATAAACAACAAGATCACCCTACCATATCCAGCTGTGGTAAGAATTTGGCCATTACCATTCCTATTAGAAATAAACACTGTCTTATTTCAGTGACTCAGATTGCAGGAATGGATCTGGCAAAATATTTGTAGCAAATAACATGTCCGGAGACTTGTACAAGCCAAAAGAAAAGACCCATTTCAATGCACCTGTATAAATGAGAAATGCATGCCTGCTGTTCACTTCGGCAAATGGCAGCTGCTGTTGCCAGACCTGTGAAAGTTCCTGGTGAGACATCTGCCACCCCTGTAGGTCTAGTAGCCATGCTTCAATGCACTGGGCTGGGACTTTCCTAGGCAGCAGCAGTCGGTTTTGATTGTGTAACCTATGCTGATGGGGTCAAAGAGGTTTCTGCTGGGATGGCAATGGTGTAGGATATGTGGGCATTGTGTATTCATACTGCAAGGAAAAGATACAATGGTTATTGAACTGTGTAAAAAAAATATTACCTTTCTGCTTCTACCATGATACCAATTTTATCCCAGAATGAAAAATTATGGATAAGGAAACTAATCTGCCTGAGGTAATGCTAATACCATCTCTTGCATTTCTCACAGTGCCCTGGCAGCACCAAGCGTTTTTCTGTTCCATTCATGACCTTCACAATCAAATCCAGTGCTGCAATACACTCTTCAAAGTACCTAGAAAATTGTTGCCACTTTTCAAATATCCAGTGTAGAGTGGTCACTGCCTCAGTACTGTCAGTTTGAAAGAGAATCCCTCCAGCATGATGATGGGCAGAAGTCAAACCTAGATTTGGATCTTTGGTTTGAAAGACAAGCTTACATATGAAGCCTGGGCTTCATATCTGGATGCTTACCTACTAGTGGTGTCAGTTCATTTTGGGATGGCTAAATGATTGGCAAAGGCAATGATACATCTCTGTGGCAGAGCAGGCATTCTTTCCTCAACATCAGATCTCTACACTTGGGCTAGCTACCTTCCCAATGTTAGTTTTTAACAATGACTGACAAAGATTACTGCCACAGTGTATTTTGACAACAGTATCTGCTTGGCTTTTATTGAAAACTTCCATTATTCAGCTCTACCCTAAGGGTAATGTATTGTATGATCTGGTGTACCTCCATAGAAATCACGTTCACATGAGACTCTTCATTTGAGAGCAGAGAGTTTGCTTCTTTTGTCAGCAACTCTGCCACCCAAATATCCTGGAATCATAGAACCATGAAGTTATATGAGCTGGAAGGGATCTTAAAGATTACCTAGTTTCAACTGCACTGCCATAAGCAGGGACACCCTCTACTACACTGGGTTTCTCAGAATCCCCAGCCTTGAACACTGCCAGAGATGAGGAATCCACAGATTCCATGGGCAACCTGTTACAGTACCTTACCTCCCCCACAGTAAAGGATTTTTTTCCTAATACCTAGTCTTAACCTAGCCTCCTTCAATTTAAAGTCATTCTTCCTTGTAGAAAGTCCTTCTTCTGCTTTCCTGTTGGCCCACTTCACATACTAGAAGACTGCTCTAAAGTGTCCCTGGAGCTTTCTGTTCACCAAGCTGAACAGCCCCTACTGTTTCAGCCTATCTTTGTAGGAGAGAAGATGTGCTCTGGCCTTCTGAATCATCTTCATGGTTTCCTCTGGACCCACTCCAGCAGGTCCATGTCCTTCCTGTGCTGGGACCCCAGAGCTGGATGCAGGTTCCAGGTGGGCTCTCACCAGAGCAGAGCAGAGCAGAAGGGAAGAATCCCCTCCCTCCCCTGCTGCCCACGCTGCTTTGGATGCAGCCCAGGACACGTTTGGCTCTCTGGGCTGGGAGTGCCATGGCTGGGTCATGTCCAGCCTCTCACCCACTGCACCCCCAAGTCCTTCTCCCCAGGGCTGCTCTCAATCTATTCATCCCCAGCATGCAATACGAAAATGTGAAACAGGGATTATCTCCTTTTTCAAAGGAAAATGAAGTGACAGTAACAGTCCTGGTCAAGTTGTCAGAGGAAGCTTGAGGTCAAGTAGGCGCTTCAACCATCAAAATCGTGGTTCAAGTCCTTAAAAACATGGATAGATTTTTATCAAAGTGTTCGCCTTCTTAAGGTCTGCGATTGCGATGTGGAAGACTGAACTGTTCAGGGGTTTGTCTCGTTTTGTTTTTTTTTTTTCTGAACACCTAAAGACGTTATGCACATGACTGTCAAGACATGTTATTTTACCATGTGGTCTGCTTTCAATAGTGTCTACCATCAGCTACAGCAGCAACTGAGTGTCATTACCTAATTCTGCTAAGCACTATTAGAATGAAAATCTAGGACATCTACAGAGGAAGGTTTTATTTTTTAATCTGTGTGCTATTTGAATTCATGTGCTATTGCAAACACACAAGAAAATAGACTCAGACTTTTTTTATAAATATGAACTTATGACAAATAATATGTTACTTGAAAATAGAGGAATAACTGCTTGCCAGAAGTATGTTTGTATTCTGTCATCCACATTATCTCATCTTTTGAGAAACAAACAAAATTATCTTAATTATTAATTCCTTTCATACCTTACCCTTTTCCATTCACTATTCACTTAGATGTTAATGCTCTCATCTGGTTTTGGCTCATTGCTAGCCTCCTCTGGTTGAAAAACAAAATCTACTCTTCAGAATTTTTCAAATACCTCTGCCTGAAATGTCACTTTATGCTTCTCAACTTCATGCAAATTATATTGGAGATGTTCTCATACAGTGGATTATGCAGGCTTGTCACATTGCAAGAGTCTCAGTGAGAGGGAAAGTTTGCCTTAAGAACAAGGAAAAAATATTTATCTTGATAGAGGGAGACAAAAGGACTGTTTGTTTAAGAAAAGCTTTGTCAGAAATATTTCTTAATGAAGCCAGTTTTGTACAAATGTAGTCAGAATAAAAATAAAGTAACACAGCTTGGCATGTCCTTATCTTTTCGCTATCCTTGATGAATATTATCACTGCTTTCATATGGGCGATTCATGAATCATGGTCTAAGTGAATATCCCTGCCTGTTAGTCATCATATTTACCTTCTGAATAAAACTAGTTTAAAATATCCTGGGACCTTTTCAACAACATGAACTATTCTCTTAAGAATGTGACATTAGAGTCAGCCAGAGTGCATCTTTTTTGTTTATTTTGCTTTTTGTGGTAATCAGGAGTTCTCTTGCATGTTTGCTGTTTTGAGAGGCTGGCTGGCCGTGCTGAGCTGCCATTGAAGCAAGTGGGAATGCTGCAAGAAACTTGCATTACTTGAGGATTATACCATGGCATCTCTACAGAACACAGGCTTCCAGTAATGGAAAATGGAGCTGATATTGATACAAAAACTGCAACTGTATGTCCTGGTTACAGAGAAAAGGAGGTGGAGCTTTTAGGGCTTTTTGATTTCATACCACATATATCATCGGTGGGGACAAGATTCCATCAGGAAGAACCAAGTGCCAGAAATTCAGCATCTTGGCTGGCTCTCTCTAGAGAGAAGGTGCTGGGATCAGCTGGCAGCCCCTCCTCCCTCTCTGCCACCACTCCTCCCTCCACTCCTTCAGGCCCAGCAGAATGTGTGACCCCAGGAGTGAGTCAAGCTGGGCGAGCACTGCTGAACACAGCCAAGCACACTGATCCAGAAAAACAGCAGGCAGCTCAACATGGATGATCTAGCTCCCAGGGGGGTTATTTTGTTCCAGTTTGTTGTGGTTTGTTTTTGTGTTTTTTCAGACTTGTGGTCAAGGAAGGATTTTAAGCCATGAGAGCTCTTCTCAACATGTTGTCTTCATCTGGAAACCATGGGCAGCGCTGCTTTTGGGAAGCCTTTTTTTTGTTCCCAGTGATGAATAACTTTTTGTGGGTCCGTCTCTCTTTTATATACTTTTTGCCAATAATACTGCACCAGCTATCACTAATTTAGTAAGTTGTTATTCCAATTTATATTTTCTCTTCATTGTCCCTCCATTATTGGAGTGGGTGGGGCAAAAGTGTGGGGCTTGTTTGAAATTTACTTCCCTGCTAGTTGTTAAAACCTGCACACCACAGTAGGTGCTGCAAAGAAATTAAGGGTAAATCCAGCACCTCACTTTACACAAATACCATCTGTTAAGACTGAGACACCTTCAAAAGCATTATTGTCATCCTCTCTGAGCATACCATGGCTATCATTAGCAACTTGCAATTTAACTGATCAGGTGGGGATGTTAAGATGGCAAGATGGAACTGCCTCAAGAATGTCATTCTGGTTTGCCTCATTAAAAAAAAAAAAACAACAACCAAAAAGTTTAAATATCGAGATTGATCCTGACAACTTTCTTCCCTTCTTATCCCCTTATATGTCATAACTTGGTTTAATGAATGGGATGAAGGTTCATGTCACTATGTCCTGTTGTTAATCTCACCTTGTTGAAATACACAGACCACAGTAAGGCAGGCAAGGAATAATTCTTAATACTTCTTGCCTTGCAGGCATTTCCTAAAAGATCATCAGGTAATCAGAAACAAGTGAGCTGCTCTGACAAGAGGGACTGCTAGGGGCTAACATGAGTAGATACAACGCAAATATATCAAAAGACAGAAGCAAAACTTTGGAGAGAAATGCATCAAAGTTATACTTTAATGCATAAATTCTTTTCTTCCAAATGAGTTGCATTTCAGACAATTACACAGTTTTTTGAGACGAAAGTGTTGTCTTGCTGTTCTCTGCTCATTTTTCTAACAGTCAAAGAAGTTGAGAAATGTTTGAACTGAGTCATCAAGATTCTGACCACTCCTATTTCTGAGGCTTTGTTCTGCAGTTTAAGGACTACATGATATTGAACCAAGATAGGCAAGAGGTGACAAATCACAGTAGAGAAGACAATATCTGCTACAATACTTACCCTTTTTTCATTTTCAGCTGCCACCTTATTATTCAAGATGTGATCCTGCATAACTGGAAGGGAGGATACAGACCTCAAGGCTTACAGCTGCTGTTCTCTGTGGCCTAGCACACAGACAGAACAGTTATGAGAGGCCTCTTAAGCAGGGAATAATACCTTCAGACATGTAAACATAACAAGCTGGGGGAAGCACACTATGTGTACCTAGGGTAATCACTTGTCCTGATACACTACCAACTTCAATATAACATTAAGAACAGTGATTTTTTCCCCTATGCTTTACATTTCCCTAATAAGACACATGTTGTGAAAGGAGTCCTGCTGCATTTATGGCACAAATTATTCCTGGTGTACAGATTTTTAGAGCTGGTCAATCTCTCTTGATTGCAACAGCATTGAATAGACACCTGTCCTGGTTTAGGGGAAATTTGGGAGGAAACTTCCATAGGGGTCCTTCTAGAAAGCAGATTCAAGTGGACCCTTCCCCTACAGGTTTGGGGAAATATTTCCTTGGAGAAAAGTAGAAAAAACTGTTTCTTTAACAAGCAAAGTATTCACAGGCACAAAAAAATGAGTAATATTAAACAATGAAACCTCTTGCTATTCTGAATAGATGGCAAATCCAGAAAGTCTTTTTCGTGAGGAGTAGGTTGGCTCACTCAGTCTCTTATCAGTCCCTCCTGCGCTGGGAAATGCCACGTCCTGGGCCCTGGAAGGCCACGGGTGTGAGCTCCCCGTGTTTTTCTGGGTTTTCAGTCCAGAGCAGG
>VXBQ01000520.1:7103-64486 GCA_013400175.1 Phainopepla nitens | reverse complement strand
GGGGGGGCGCGGCCGCCATGAGGCGAACGGGGCCGGGCCCGTGAGGGGCTCCCGGGGCTCGGCCGCGGGCTGGCAGCGCCAGGGAGCCGCAGCGCCCCGCCGGACCCATGTAAATTGATAATAACCCGTAAGGGGCCCTGGCCGCGGCCGTGCCGGTGACCGCGGCTTCAGGAGCCCCTCACGGGAGCATCGCCCGGAGCCCGTCCGGTCCCGCAGGGCTCTTCCCGCCCCGTCCGCGGTGCTTCCCGCGCTGCCTCTGAGGTCGCGCCCGTGCCCTGGCGACGACTGACTTCCGAAAATGTGAGAGAGGTTTAAATCTCGTTAAATGTCTGTTCATTCCTCCCCTGGAATGAGGAGAGTGTAACTCGTTCCCTGCATTCTCAGGAGTTTCAAACCTGCACGGCTTCGTACGTGCAAATGTGTAACTCAGGATGTGCTAAAATCACAAATTAATCTCTAATCAGGTTTGCTGGGGAAAAGATAGAGCATTAAGCAAGATTAGATGACCTCATTGTCACAATTTCCACTAAATGGAGAACTCGTGCCCGCATTTGCAGGATGGGTGCCCACACAATTATTGGTTCAGACTAAAAAAAACTGGGGCTCACCCTGTGGCAAGCAGGATCGCTCAGAAAACACGTGTTGTACCAAGGGCTGGGTTATTACAGCGGTTAAAAGTGCCACGCTACGGTGACACGGCACATCTCCGGGCTGCTGTTCACAGTCTCTAATCCCAACACCAGCCCGTGACTCTCCCTTGGAATCGCTTGGTAGTCAAAAGTGTCCAAATAAGAGCCAGGGAAGAGCAGTCAGGCATACACCTGGTGAGGTCCGAGCTGCTCCTCAGAACTTTTGTCAATTGTATTCACCTTTTGTGTTTTATCCCACCCAGCTCCCACACTCCACCATGGCTCTGTACACTTGTCTTCCATATTGCCTCTGTGGAAAAGCAAAGTATCCAAGCCATCGTGCATCTGACTGACTGTTCCATGTTTATTTTAACACTTCCTGTCTCCTTCTGCTCTGCAGCTTTCTTCAGTGGTTGACTTCACTCCTAAACAATACCCAAAAGTTTCTCCCGTTTGCAGCCACACTCGGGATCGCCCACAGAACGTGTCTGAAGAACAGCTCCAGCTGCCCTGCTTTCGAGCTTCCCCTTAACCCACAGCAGGGATAAAAGGTACCACACGCTGAAAAGCTCCACTTTTCTCACTATAAACCACTACTACGGGCAGGGTCAGGGCAATACGGCTTTCGCCCAGGGGCACTGCCCGCGCTCGGCTGAGAGCGGCCGGGCCTGGCCGGGGCAGGGCCCCGCTCCTCACGGCCGGCCCCGGGGCAGCAGCAGCGGCCCCCGCTTCCCGCGAAGCCCCGCAGCGGCAGAAGCAGGACCCGTTTCCCGGGAGCGGCACAGCCCGGGCCCCGTTTCNCGCCCTGCTCGGCCTGCGCGGCGCCGGGGCCGCCCCCGCCGTGCTCTGCTGCTCCGCAGGTGAGCGGGGACCACCCACGCACCCACACTCCCACACCACCCCCCCTCCGGGGCGCGGGAAGGCCGCCGTGATGGCTCCCCACCGCTGCGCCGTGACGCGCGGGGGAAGGACCCCGGCGGTGGGGAAACCGAGGCACGGGGCGGCCATGGCCCGCCTTTCCCCGTGCCTCGCCTCCCCTCGCCCTTGCAGGAGCGTGTCGTGACGGAACAGAAGGGAACGTGTTCAAATCGAAAGTTGCAACACAGGCACTCTGAGGCTGCGTGGCGGTGTCGGGGCTGTCGAAGGTGCTGTTCGGCACGGCCTTTTGGCGTCTCCGTGTAATTCTGTCGTCTTGCAGAAGACTTGTTTGGCTGATCCAGTTTTAATGTCGCGATACATTCAATGTAACACATCTAAAAATCGCACCTGCGTTGCAGTCAGATCCTGAACGATAGCCCGGGAGGGAATGCGGGGCCGTGCTGTCCATCGGTTCACCGGGAGGCAGCATCGATGTGTCTTCATTTGCTGCAGACAAATGTTTGTTCTCCAGAGTGTCTGGGGAGGTGCCTCAGCCTGTGGGCTCTGTGTCAGTGCTGCTTTAGCTTTCCCTCAAATCACTTTTGCCTGAGTCACTGGTGTCTTTTAAGCTTGTTTGTTTATTTTTTTCGTGCCTGACAGGAACGTGGAAATCAGCGTATCCCTTTGCCTCTTACATATTTTAGGACTGTTATCTGCCTCTTCTGCCTTATCTTCTCCAGACTAAACAACCTGATTACTTGCAGTCGTCCCTCATAGATCATGTTTTCTAAACCTCTAATCATTCTCATCACTCTCCTTTGGACTCCTCCTTTGGTTCATGTAACTTTTGGAAGGGCTTGTGATGACAAACTGGAAGCAGCACTGCTGCTGAGGCCTTGCTGGGGCTGAATAGAGTGGAAAGATTCTTCCAGGCTCCATGTTTGCCCAGAACAAGAACTTTTCACAGCACATGACACTTCTGTGTTCTTCTCATGATCTGCTAAAGCTCCAGACTGTTCTGCAGAACTGACACCTGGGCAGTTACTCCATTGTTCAGGTTCCTGTGCATAAGAAACAGCCTCATTTGAGTTGATCTTTCAGACCATATTGCAGTAGCAGAATTCTTACAGTGAGAGCCCCCTGTGCTTTTGGCAGCCCCAGCCAGTTCATTGCCAACATTTCTGTCACTTCCAAAGCTTTCTGTCCTGCCAGGCCATCCAGGTGAGAAGACAGGGATTAAACTGTGGAAGTCCAGTGGTTTGGTGGCTTCACTGCTGGCTCTGCACCTCCCATGGCAGATTTGGTGCAGAGCTTTCATTGTCTCTGCTGAGGGACAGAGGTCTGGGCATCCCATTTGGCTTCTCCACAGCTGTGGGGAGACTACTGAAGTGCAACTCTGCCATTTCAGTTTTGGGGGCTAAAACTTTCCAAAGAAGTGTTGTATTTCTGTTTATTTTGTTGAATTTTCTTTTCTCTTTACTCCTGATTCAGTGGCATGACACATTCAGTGTGTTTGATGTTTCCTTCTAGGTACTTTCTCACTTGTAAGGAAATGTAGGGGAGAGCACCTTTATGAGCTAGGAGATTTTTATTTTAAAAGCCTCTTGTGGGTGATTCAGATGGTTCATCTTCTCTTTGTCTGAGTGATTGACGATGACAAGTGAGTTGATCAAAGGCACTGCAAATTGTTAACACTGAGACAGAATCATTACTTAAAAACCATTGTACTTGCAGTTTTCAGTTATCAATCAATTTGACTTAGAAATGAGTTAGAATTACAGCACTGGGAGAAAGAAATCAGTCTTTGACACGCTGAATAATCTTAGATTGAATTAATAACTCAGTGTGAATGTGCTTTGCTCTCTGTAGTAGCTGGCTCTGTTGTGAGTGCTCCATGGATGAGGTCCAGCAGCATCAGCTATTCAGCTGGTTTTGCTCTCAACAGCTGCCCATTTTTTCCTGTGAGCATTGACATGTTCCTGATGTCCTGACACATTTCTGCAGCTGTGGAGCTGTTTCCTTGAATTCAGCAGAAGTCAGGTATTTTGAGAGCAGTGAGGCTGTTTGGATAAAGCATCCCCTGCAGTCTGCTGTGACACTGCACTGCAGCAAAAGCTGTTACCTTCCAGCCCTGTGTTGGTAATGGCCTGGTAAAATCAGTCTGAAATGAACCCTCTTGTGCTCATTCAGTCATTCCAGACAAGCTGCACACTTCAGTTCATTCTGCTGGAGCTGCAACTTGCAATCCAGGGTTCATCCCACAGTCAGTCCCTGTCAGTCTCCCAAAGTCATTCAGTCACAGGCTGTGGGAAGAGGCTTTTTTTTTTCCCAGTTACTCCTTCCCTCTTTGAAAATTTTACAAAGCTCGCTAGTGAGGGCTCAGATTGCAACACTGCTCCAGAGAAATGCTAGATTTAGATGACTCACACCCACAACAATGAAAAGTTCTAGTGTAATTCAAGACAGCTGACTACAGGCTTGAATCACACATTAATACTCAACTGTATGATTTTCATTTTATTGCTTCAAAGTTAAAATTGAGTTGCAAGTATTGCCCTGCATGGAGCAACGTCCTGGAAGGGGCATCACAGCTCTGGCAGGGACTTTGCATGGCTGATGCCAAGAAAAAATAAGGGAATGTCAGGGCAGGATGAGAAGGAAATAATTCAGTGAAGAGGCAACGTTTCAAGATAATGAATCCCATTTCCCTTTTAGTTGTTGATCTCTGCTACAACTTTTCCCAACTGTCTTTATCTTGATTAGATTTTCTATCTTCTTTTGCCTCTGTAAGTGTTTGCAATCTTGCCATATCAGTTCTGCCTTAATTTCCTCTGTGAATGGAAGAAGGAAGAAGATACTGAACTGTTTGGAGCCCTTGGTATGAAGCTAAACTGAGTTAGATGTGTTGCTGTGTTTGTGTTTTCAGGAAATTATTACAATCAAGGAGAGATTCGTAAGAAAGAGCTGGAACAGAGTTGTTGTGTCCTGGGGATTCCTGCTTCTGATGTCACAGTCATTGATCACAGGTAACTGGTTTTCCTTTCCAGCAGAATTCCACTGCAGTTTTAAAGGGGGCTGAAGTTACTTTAACATTCAGGAGAGCTGACTGTGTTGTTTAAAAAGGTTTGAGGAATCTCAAGAAAAACAATATTAGATATTTTTGTTAATTCTTCTCATAAATCTAATTAATGCAAAAGACAATTCTTTTGCCTTATGGGGATCACAATTCCCAGGTGAAGCTCTGTTCATACAGCATTTAAAGTAATGATAACCACACTTGCTGGGATCTGGCACAATGTGTCTGGGCAGCATGATCACATTTTGTTGTATAACAACTTGTAGTGTTGGACAGACAGAAATTCTCTGAATTGCCTGGGGCAGGTTTGTCTGTAGGTGGTCTTTGCAGAGTTAGTGTGGAATTTTTTTATATTTACAATCTGCTTTAGTCCTGGCTAAAGACAAAAGTGAACTGCAGTACTAAAGACAGTCCACAATAACATGATAGTAGGATTCTTCAAAATGAAGCCATGCAAGATTTGTTTTTCTAAGGTGTGGTGTTGTTTTCTTTAGCTGTGTGTGGGTGCAGAGGTGGGTGACAAAGCTGACACTTCTCTGTGCAGGAACTCTCTTCTGGGAGGGTGATTTAACACTTTGAATCAGTGAAACTTGGAACTAATGTTGTAAAAGCCTCTCAAATTGCCCAATCACTGTCTGTGTATAAGATCTGAATGAGACACTGATTGCTAGGAAACACGACACAAGTGGTTGTTTCACTTGTAAACAGCTGTCACACAGCCCATAAAGAATATTTCTGCTTATGAAGAAATAATAGCAACATATTGATTTAAAGCCACTCCAGCTAGAAGAGTCAGAGTTGAAAAAAAAATCTGGCTCCAGGCAGGCCCTTTTCCCATGACCATATTTTCCCTTGAGCTAAGGCAACAGAAACCACAGTCCAGAATATGAATCCTTTTGAATTCTTTGCTTTTTTTAGCTTTAGTTTCTTTCCAAGTTTTCAGCTTGCTGAGGAAAACAGCATAGAAGTTATTTTTCCTTTGGAATGAAAAGAGAGGTTTCCATTCACTTCTCATGGACTGGCTTTGGGTAACTGCAAGTTTTGTACTACAAGCCTATGACAATGCCCAAAACATTCTGGGGAGGAATAAGGAAAAAGCTGCTCAGCTTTGCTAAGCATAAAGTCTGCTCAATGAACCATCTTTTGATGTTAGCAGAGCCCTGAAGCCACTTGGCCTTTTATCCTCTGAGGCAATGTGAGCTTGGTTGGTGAGTGATGCAAGCTGTGATGCTGCTCAGTCACCCCACACACACAGCCCAGGGAGCTGCTTGTTACAAGTCAATCTTTGGAGGGTGAGGGCCATTTCAGAGAAATCTCTTGGCTGATGTCTCTTTCTTGCTTTGTTATTATTGCACACATTTCTGTCCTGAGCTGGGATTCCCCCCTGTGAAAGCAGTGCCTGAAATGACAGAGCCACACTATTGCCCAGAGCTGGGCTGGAATGTACATCATTGTTCCAAGAAACGGGTTTAGATCTGAGGTCTTTATCTCTGAGTTAGGTTGCTGTGAGATAACCATCAAATCCTTCCACTTTGTTGTGCATTCAGGGAGTAAATGAAGTGAAGTTCTTGATGAATTTTGCTCAGAGCTTGCTTACACAGAGAAGTTAAGTGTGTTTACAGTGCATTATTTACTGTGCCATAACTCACCATGTGGGTGCTCTTTATGGAAAACATCTGTGGATCAGGTGTTAGCAAACTGGTAGAGGATCAGGATTAATTTCTAGACCACACTGAATTTTTAGTGTAACTGATTTTTAGATACTGTTTTCCAGAGCTTTAGACAAAACACTAGGACTCAGGGATCTTGAAACTTACCTGGAGTTCTTGGATTCCCTACAGTCAATAGTTTTCCTGTGTCTCTTAAGACTTATGTAATTTACAGGTTATAGAAAAATAATTGCTGATATGGCATTATGTGGAACTTGCTGAAGTAATTCATTATTTCTCACCAGATTTCAATGTAAATTTGTGCCTACAGAATACAGCTCAGGAGGCTGTTCCTCCTTAGCATTCTAAGATCAGAGCCCTTTGGCTCTTTTGTTCCTTGCTGAACTCTTCAGAAGATAATTTGCCATCAATGTAAAGAAGGAGCACATTGCTCTGGGAGAGCTGCTGGCCTGCTGCCCATCTCCCATTGCTTACACAAACACTGCATGCTTTACATTAGCCAAGCTGCAGCTTTGTGTTTTGGTAAGGAAAGCCCAAAGGATTGCAGGGTCTGGATCTGCTCCAGCCATTGTAGTGTGCAGCTGAGTCATGCTGCTTCCTCTTTCTTTGTGGGATCTACAAGTGAGTGAGTAGAATTTGCAAGATGTAAGAGGGGAAATAGATTTGCGAAGCCAGGTGATTGTTTTGCTCTGTCATCTCACTGGGCAGGCAGGTATAAAATCAACATGACATTTGGGACTGTGTGTGAACTTGTGAAGAGAAAGCTTCAGTCAGCCTATGATGAAATCTGTGCTAAAGACCAAATCCTTCCTAAGCAGTGCCTTGCCTTAAACAATGCCTCTCTCAAGTCTGTCCAGGATTCCCAGCAGGACCAGTTCAGTCTCTATCACACAATGCTCTGCCTGGATCCTTCAGGAGCTGTGTTTGATGTTGCCATTGTGTTTGTTATCTCACTTACAGACAACTCAAAGCTGCACAAATATGGCCCCAAACTATACCCATATTTCAGCCCTAGAGATCTGAGATCACTACAAATTTCCTGCAGAAAAGTTCTTTGCTGTGTGGGAAGGGCAGGAATGTCTGGGCATGCACACGTGTTCCAGACTAATTTAGATTTGAGCTCTGGACTTTTCCAGCTTGTGACCAGTACAGGTCAGGCACCAGATTTGCAGAGGTGTCCCCTGAGCTGCCATGTCATTATCACAGCTCCCACACCACACCAGCCAGCTGCATTTAGGGGAGAAAAGTTTCACAATCCATTTTTGTTACCATTCCCACACAAGGCTTAACATTTGCACCAGCCCAGCTCAGAACTTGGGCTTCTGTTGTTCAAAGTTAATTTCTGGACTGTCACAATTATTCCTGCTGCTTAAGGGAGGAGTAGCAAGAGAGTGAGTTCTGAAACTCATGTAAGATAAAAGTCACTTTATTAATTCTATAAATGTTAATGTAAACTCTGTGCTTTTGGTATATTTTTATCATCTTATGTGCTTCAACAGGAGATTTTCCTGTGAGTTAAGCTGCCATTTACAGTGGGCACATCTGCCAATGCTCTGGCTGTCTATTAGTCTGAAACATTGCACAGAAACAGGAGATGATTTCTGAGCTGCCTTTGCTTGCTGAAGAGAAGCAGATAAAAGGAAGCCCAAATTATTCTTTTTTTTCTAATGTGTGGTTTGGGTTCATGGAAAGATAAATATCAGATGTTTTACTGTGGATTCTGAAGCTTTTGTGCACAGTTGTTCTGGACAGAAAGTAAAACTGACTATTTGCATCTTTAATATGACAGAAAATATTTGGCCCAAGTTTACACTGCAAAGAAAATAATAGCTGAGATCTGTGTAAACTGGAAAATTTTCCATTCACAGTCGGACGCTTACGGCAAACAATGTTACATCTCTTTCCAAGTTTCCATGGAAATTGCACTCCTTTTGCTTTTTTATTATTATTATTTCACTGAAGTCCAAAGGGCTCTGATCACACACTGCACAGGAGAGAGGACATCTGCCCATGCACTATCACAGACTATTTTCATGAGACTGCAGAGAGGCTCAAAATCTTTTTTATAAATGTATTTTTAATGTAATAACTCTTTGCTGTTGGACTAATTTTTTCCTCCTATAAGATAAATAGGCTTTATTGCACTTCCTCATATTTAACTTCTAACAAACTTCCTTCCATGACCTCTCCATGACAGAGAAATGAGTCTGTAAGGTCATGAGAAAAATATATCCTTAAGTAAATAGTGTGTGTGTCTGGTTGTGGTGATCACAAAGATACAAAAACACTCATGCCCTTCACAGAACAAAATATATCACTGGAAATCTGAGCCTTTTTATTAAAATTTAGAAGCACAGTCATTAAGTCCATCCCATTGGTCCAGGCTGGATTTGCTGTCCTTGGGTTTATTGATGGGAATGTGGGTGCTGAGTACACAGAGCTGTGGGATTCTAAAAATTGTGTTTATCTTACTTACTGTGTGTTTCTGTCACAAAGGTGATATTATTCCCTAATATTTCTTCTTTCCTGTTCTAATGTTTCATATTTTGGGATCAGTAGTTAATAGTTTTAATTCTGCTGGAGTAATTGTGGTAGTGAGTTACATTCTGTCTTCCTAAGTTCCCCATGGTATTGTAGTTTGACATTTTATTTTATTGGTAATTCTAAAAAGCTGATCTGTGTGCTGATTAAAATTGCTGCCATGCTTTATTCTGGAAGTGCTGCATATTTCAGGAGTGAGTGATGGGATTTTCCTAATCTTCCTTATCCCAGCAATGCTGTAAAGGCATTTTTTTTTTTGCAGAATTTTCTGTAATTAGGAATGACATCTGTGGGACCAGAAATCTGACATGTAAATTGATCACATGCTCAGTGTGTATTGCAGGAAAATCAACCTACATCCCTTGAATCAGCCAAACACACTCAAAATCCTCCTGAACACTATCAACCTTCATCATGACAAAAATGCACTTTGTCAGTCAGATGGGGATCTTGATATTTATCAATCTGTAGCCAAATTTCATTTCTGTTTAGTGTAATTCAGGAAACATAAATTGTTTTCTTTCTGAGAAGGCAATAAAAGATTTGGCCACCTATTTTTTATTTACATTTCTAAATAGATAATTTTTTTAAAATGCTTTCCCACATGGCAGTTCCTGCTGGCATTTTAGGATCTGAGAACACTTTATAAACAGGATTTTATCAAAGTCTGCCTTCAGGCATCTGCTTTTATAAGTGTCACCCTATGCAATAATTTAAGAGGAAATTCTTCTGGGGATTGAGCTGTCTCACAGCCCTCCAGGAAAGCTGCTCTCTGAAACAAAGCCTTGTACTGCACTAAGTTAGGTTTAGCTATTTTGTCCTAAGTTAGATATTTTTGTCAATAAGGAAATCTGCCCTTTTTTCCCCCTGGGGCTGCCAAGCTCCTTCCTCAGCTTTCCAGCAAAAGGAACTTCCTTGCTGTCCACCAAGGGGGAAGGGGGAAAATGTCTTTGAGTGCCAGAGGGCCACATCCCCTGGATTCCCTCAGCAGGGCAAGGAGCTGTGGAACCCTTTTCAAGGTTCTCCCTGAGATGTCAACAGAGACTGTCACAGCTCATCAGTGAAGTCACAGCAGGGTCTGATTGAGGGGAAGAGCCCGGCCAGAGAAGCCAAGGGCTCAGAATACATGCAGGGGGAAATGAAGGAGTACAGCTAGAGGACAAAATGGTTGATGGAAATCAAATCAAAATACTCCGCATTGAAATTGATACTTTTAATTCTGAAGATGATTTTAGCAGAATAAAAACAAAGAAATACAGATCTCAAAACATGAAAGATGAGGAGAGGGATCCCAGCCATCCCCTGAAGCTGATGAAAGTTTGATTTGACTTAAAAGCCATCAGCATTGGTAAGCTTATGGTAAAGAAAGAAATAAAGCTGTGCATAATGGCTGCATTTCAGGAGTCTGGGGCTGAAGATAGGAACATGCAGGAGAACAGGAGAATCCATTACAAGGATTTATTTCTGCTTTTGTTCATTCTTAGTTCATTCAGAACTGCCTTTTACTATTCTTTCATGAATGATTTTGAAAGTCTTCCACATACATTAAAGACAGGCATCATCTTCAGAGCAAAGAAAGCTCCAAGGAGCCATCCTGGATTTGCAGATGGTTCTTGTCCCAGCTTTGCTGTCTCATGGGAACACAGATTTCCTGGCTGGGAGCCATTCTGTCACTAGAACACTTGTGTCCAAGCAGAAGGAAGTGTCTTTGGGTTTGCTGATTTCCTGTTAAAACATTTTGAGTGGACTTTCTTCATGGTTCCAGGAAGCTATAGAAAGATACAGGCTTTAGATTAAAGCTATTTTCAACAGCTATACCCACAAGTCCCCTTTTGAGCACTGCAAACTACAACAGCCTCTTTATTTTGCTGGTTACACGTGGAACAATTCAGTGTGTTTTGCCAACTGAGGAACTAATGGAGAATGACAGGCACTGTCCTTTTGCTTCTGAAGGTTCCCTGCTTTGATAGCCCAGCAACATCTCTGTTAGTCCCTCACTGGAACCTGCAGCTGTTAATTACAGGCAGACACAGGTCTTTTTTCAGAGAAATGCTCAACTCTTACCCTTAAAGAGTAACAATTATATCAAATAATCACAGCAAGTTAATCAAAAAGCAGGAACAAACAGAAAAAAAATCTAGCAGGGATTCTGCTTAAGCTTTTGAATCTCTGCATTCCTCCAAGCTTACTCAGGGAAAATATATTCCTATTTCTGCTGGGAATGCTCTTGAAAGCCTTCTCACAATAATGGCTCGGGCCTCGATCACAAGAACTGTGTGGTTTCTTTGTGGATTCCCATAATCTTATTTTAATTGTAGCTACAGTAGAAAATGTGAGTGCCTCAGTTAAAGTAAATCTGTGAGATCTGAGGCTGTGACACGCTTTGGAAACATCATCCTTTGCATCTGCAATGGACTTGCATTTTCTGCAGGTAATCACTGTATTGGAAAGCAGAGGAGGGGATTTGCAGAGTCTCTTGGGCAAACTGCTCTTTGGGATCCAATATAAAGAATTTCAGTTCCATCAGTTCCAATGAGGGTTGATCACTGACTTCAGCACACCCAAGAATTGTCACTGAAACAGTCAACAAGAGAAGACAAAGTCTTGTGTAAGAAAAAAAATGTTGGTATGGGGAAAGTTGGAAAGAGAACTGTACAATGGGTGTTGTGTAAAATGTGTTTTCTCTTAATGACCTTCCAGTTCAGATTGGCTCTGTTTACATACAAATCAAAAGCTGGTTTGTCTCCCTGCCAGTACAGCAAAGCTCAGTCTGGGATCTGAGTTTCCAGCTGTGTCTTTTGCCTCTGACATCCTCCCAGTAATAAAAGTTGTGTGGCTGGGATTTGGCTGGAATTGCAGATGATGTGTGAGCCAGAACTGAGTTCAGCCTTCTCTTCCTCTGCGAGACAATAGAAGTTAAAGCTTGTTTGTGCCAATAAAAAAAGCAAATACAACTCCTAACCCCTCAGGGAGCAGATATGATGAATAAGATGCTCTTTTTCCATCATCATGTTTCTAACCCTGACCAGTGTTAGTAGTAAGTCTGTGGGAACTCAGACTTTTGTCTTCCTCATTTCCAAGGTGGAGCAGAAGCTTTTGTGGAGTTCACCTGTGAAGATGCAGCATCCAGAGAACAGATATAGTTAAAACATCCTTTGCAGTGTTCCCTAATCCAGGCTTTTTGTTCTTCACTTCAAGCTCCCTGGAGGGTACAGTGTATTAAGTGCTGTCTTTGCTCTGTAAGACTTAACAGCTTCCCTGCAGAGACTGACAAAGTGACAGGGACAGCAACCTCTTCTCAGGTGAAGTGGCATTGCTGACATGCCTTGTACTTGTCATTTTCCTGTTTCCTTCTTTTTTCAAATGCTCTTGTGGGAAACTCTGGAGTCGTTCCAGGTCCTGGGTGCTGTCTGGATGTAGGCAAAGCTCTCTCAGTTCATACAGGAGCAACAAGTGCAGGGTCTTTCTTAGAGCAGCTGAAAGCTCTGGCTGCAGTCAGCAATTCCACTTGCAGGTTGCACGTTGGTCACCTCATTGTGAAATACCCATTTGTAAAGCTCTATAGCAGTTGTTAATCTCCACTCTTCTGTTAATAAAACCCTCTTTGACACATGACTGCAAACTCCTCCAGCTGACAGTGTCAGTGTGAGCCAGCAAAGGTGCTCTCAGCAGTCTGGAATCTGAGGCTCCCCAACTGCTCCTACCTGCCTGCAGTGGGTTCTGCTCTGCAGCAGCAGCGTGATCCAGAGCTGCCTTTGGAAGCATCCTACAGCCAAAGAATTCCCATTTGTATTGGCTGAGTTTGTTGTGACATGCCCTGTTATTTTTGCATTCTGGGTGCATTCTGAAGCTCCCCCAGGCATCCCTTCAAATGAAACATTGCATCACTGAGGAAGTGAAGCCATTTCAGGGGAATACTTTCACCAGACACTTGGAGCAGACATAATCAGCTCTCATCTTCCAGAAAAGGACTTGCAAGTTGACATTGCAAAATTTGGGAAGAACAATGGTCCTTTCTTGAATGGTTTGATGCAGTTTTTAAAAAAGCAGAGCTGTGCTGTTGTGGTTTTTTTTGCCACATCATGAATGTAGGTTTTATATTTACGTAGAAGAAATGTTACAAACAAAGCAGTTGGAGCATGGAGCTTCAAAATCCTTTGGAAGGAAGAGACTAAGTTCTGTGCTGAAGTCTGCTGAGGTCTCTGACCTTCTCTGGGTCTTACTTTCATCCTGCAATAACCCTCCCTTTTTGCAGAGCTGGGGAGATGGAGCAGTTGCTGTTCCCATGCTGTTCTCATGGTGTAAGATGCTGTATGAGTGTTGAGGATCACTATTAGAGTTTTCCTTGCTAGTCAAAGGGTTAATTTTGAGATCTGATTTAGGTTTGGCACAGGAGGAGGGGAGACAGAGGATTTTGTTCTGCAGGAAACTAGGTCAGCAGGTTTTTATTATCGTGCTCGACAGCCCAATGTGGTTTGCATTCAGGAATGAACTCGGCTGACATCGTGGATGGTCGCTCTCCCCTTCCCAGGACACAGCCTCACACACTGCTCCATACCTTACAGCTTTCCCAAATGGACTGAAAGGGAAGCTCAGCTGAAGAAGCTCAGGCCATTGTGACTTTGTCAGTTATCTTTTCAGAGCTGTCTGTCAGGAGTGCTCAGGAACACAGGATGAGGTCCAAGATGTTTTGGAGAGGAAGAGCAATAGCACTGGAATATTTTCAGTCACTGAAGTGCATGAGAATCACAGAGGTCTCATTGCTTTTACTCCCACGGACTGCTGATTGTTCTTACAGCCTGTGGCATTGTTTGGTTTTTGTTTGGATCTGGTCAGATTCTGATCTTGGTCCTGCTAGTGTAAATTTGGAGTAATTCCCTTGCTTTCTGTGAAGATCCTGCTGTGTGTGGCTGAGATCACTGTGTGCTCCTGCAGATAACCTTTAGGTGGGGAGTTTTCCATCGTAACTTGGGATCATCATGGCTGATGAAAGATTTCAATAATCCAGAATCTTTGTCACATCTCTCAGTTTTCTTGGCTGTATTTCCTATTGTGTATACTCCTCCCAGGCAACTGAGAATACCTGTCTGTTCTTTACCTCTATTGAAGACCAAATTGTGGCAGACATCATCTATGTTAGACAAATCAGGTTGCCTTTCTTTACAGATTATTTCCACTTTACTGAATGATGAAAATCCAAGTAGTTATAACTTCAAAAAATAATCCACATTGTTTTGATTGTAAGGATCAGATGAGGGTGGTGGAGCTTAAAAAGATTTAAGGTGGATCTTAAAGAGACATTACCAAAAAGATTGGTAATGCCTAGGAAAATTTCTGAGTAGTAAAGATTTAAGGCTGAGCATCTATTTCCAGTTTTATGCTCTCGTTGTTTTACAGACTTTAATGTGAGTTAATGGCTTTTCTGCATAATAAAACCATCTACATCTGTCTCATTCTACTTTTTATTCAGTTCTGGCATCAAGAAACCCAGACATTTTTGCAAACCAAGTTTGGCTTTTAGGGCTGAACAAGGAAAATACAGGCAGTACTGAGAAGAGCCGACAGCAGTAGGTTTGCCAGCAGTTCCTGGAAATAATGGAGTTTCACAACCATTGCCTACAGATTGGACATTTAAGGAGGAAAAAAATCCTTGTGGCTTGCATAGATAGAATAATGAGAATGCAAAGTCTGTTGAGAAAGTTTATTATGGTAAAAATTCAGATGCCATTCTTGGGTTTAAACCAAAGAACAGCATATCAAATGCCTCAGAATGATGACAGCATAGAAATAACACAGGTCAGAAAATTGCATTTGGTCTCTCCTGGCTTGCATTTAATGCTGTGGTAGGCTATACATTTTAATTGTCCAATTTTGAATCTCTATAAAACAGTTTCAGCTGCAAGAAATGTGCTCACAGAATCATCTTTAAAATGTGAACATGTTAAAGAGGGATGAAGAAAGGAAGTGTTTCTGCAATGCCCTCGTGCTCTTCCCCTGCTGGGACTGAGAGCCAAGAAAACGCCGGCGTGTCTCAGAATGAGAGGCACTGACAGGACTTGTAGCAGGCAGACACGTCCACACAATAAACAGCAGAGCTGAGGCAGCATTCTCAAAATTGCCTCCTGCATAATGAAACAGAGGAGTTGTGGTAGAATCTCCACAGCTTCATTCAGAGTTGGCAAATTATTTCATTCAAATTTGCAGCAACTCGGGAAATGTCATTGTGCTGCTGGAAGACTTGGGTTGTGTTTCCTATTCCTAAATTGAACTAAGTTCAATTGAGCTCTCAGCTCAAGAAATGAGAGATGAAAAGCCTCTCTCTCCCCTGCAGTGGCTCTCCAGAATGTATATTATATCTCTTGAGACTGTCAGCCTTGTGAAGCCTTCAGGATGTGACTCATAGGATAAAGAAGTTTGGTCATTCTTGCTGTGAATAAAAAAAGGTAAAATCTTGTATTTTTATGAAAGCTTTTTCTTCCCTACATGAGTTCAGAAAACATCCCAAGTCGTTAACATGCTGGAGCTGCCACTGAAAATCCAGTAGCTTCAGGGTTGAACAGAACTGTTAAAGGAGCTCAGTGATGCCATGTGTGTGAAACGCTGCTGAATATTTGTGCTCTTTCAAATGGATGAACTCGAGTTCCCAGACTGCAAACGAGGGTGGTAATGCAGAGGAGCAGCTCACGTGTGTCAGCAAAGGAGCAGATGCTGCCAGGAGGGCGGGGGATAAACAGACGCCGAGCAGTGCTGCTGAAGGGAACGAGCCATCCGTGCCCGTTGGGGAGCCCTGCTGCAGACAGGGTGCAGCCTGCAGATTTAAGTAGGTTAGGATGTT
Organism: Phainopepla nitens; assembly: GCA_013400175.1. Taxonomy (NCBI): domain Eukaryota; kingdom Metazoa; phylum Chordata; class Aves; order Passeriformes; family Bombycillidae; genus Phainopepla; species Phainopepla nitens. The sequence goes on along the minus strand of VXBQ01000520.1, from coordinate 48,877 downwards.
CTCCCCTATGGCTGGGGCTGGAGGCCTGGCCAGTTAACTGCAGAGTGTCACTTTGTGGTACAAAAAGCAAAAAATCATGTTTCAGGCAGGAGTGGCATCAAATGGGCGCATTCCTTTTTTGTTTTTAAATGTAACCCTATCTTTACCAATTAAAGTAACTATTCAATGGTTAGAATACGATCTCTGAGCTATGAGCACAGATCCTGTTTATCCCTTTTGTGGGATAAAATATATTTAGCCTTGCTGGATTTGTAGTTACTATTCCTTCTTCGTGTTTTCTCTGGTAATTAACCCTCTCCTTTGATAGCTGTTTACAGCTACAAGAATGGGGCTCTTTGTTCTGCAGAAAGCAGGGAGCTGTGTCAGGTATCCTGTATCTGTTTCCCAAACTCAGGTAACCTTCTCCTGGGGCAGTCCCAGTACCAGGAGAGAGGGAACAGCAGTAATCTTAACATGGCTGCTCACTGCCAGTCTTTTCAGAGAATGGGAATCAGCTGATTAATTTTATTGACAGCTTATTGCAAGCAGGAGGTGCCAGGCTGGAAGCTCTGATGGCTGGTGGCATTACAAAGGCCCTCACAGTGACTGTCACACCAGGGTGTGTTTGTGCTCTTCATCATTCCTGCAAGTTGATTGCTTGTATCTGCAAGAAGATTACTGCCCACTGTAATACAACTTCTGGCCTCTTTCCTTGGATGCCAATAAGAAGATTAATTAGAACTGAGCTAAAAATGTATTAGTATTTAAGGGAGATACATTTTTACTGTGCTGCCTCATCTCTTATGCCACCCCAATCCATGACATGCTGTGCTCAGAGTCCTCGTGCAGCTTCTGCTGTTTAGTGCCCCCTGAACCTACAGGGAGGTAAGGAAGGACTTTCTGTCTCCATCCTCATACATCCCTATTCCAGGAGAATGTGTGAGTTCTGGCAGGAGCAATCTGGAGCCAGCACAGGGTGTTGGATCCAGGACACACTCAACACTCCCTCTTACAGTGGCTCACTGTGGGGCCACCACACAGCTCACAGGTGCTCTGCTTCCACAGCAGCTCTAAGACTGGAGTAATTTCCAGCCAGGCTTGGCAGTTGGACTTTCCCAGTGATCTGTATAAACCAGAAGTGTCTTGGGAGGTTTTCCAGTTGCACCATCCTGCTTTTGGTGTTTACAGCTACAGTAACTAACTTCTGACATTTATACCCAGCTGGTGCTCTGACTGCTGAGCTCGGTGCCTGTTTGCACATGGGGCCTTCTGATAAGGCAGGCATTTGACCTTTCTATTCTTAACCCATTAACATTTAGAAGAGTTGCTCTCCTCACCTCTGAGGCTGTGTTCCTCCCCCTCCCCACAACCCCCCTGTTCCTGCCAGATAAGATTACTCCTGGGTTATATATTGATCTAAAAGCAGAGTGCCAAATGCAGCCCACACCAGTTCAAGGGCAAACACTGAACTCACTGAGTGAGTGCCCATGCTAAGCTCAGTCTCCTTCAGAGGGAAGGAGATGCCCAGAGGCTCTTTCTGCCCTCTCAGCAGAGCCTGGGGGCAAGCACAGGGGTCTCAGTTCTTTATTGTCCCATTAAAGGACCAGCAGTAGGGCCAGCCCAGTTTGCTGAGGCTCTTTCCTCTTCTTCCTGTGCCTGTGAACAGATGAATGGGTTGAAGGGATCCTTACACAGGATTATCACACACTTGAGGCAGTGTATTCAGGAATCTGACTGTGCAAATGAGAGCCAAGAGTCCTTTGTTTTAAGCCCAGGCCAGCTCAAGGAATGCTGCCCTGTGTCACTTCACCTGTGCAGGTGAATTTCCCAGTTTTTGAGTATCAGACAGGAGTAAGGAGCTGTTATTGCCTCTTCAGGTGCTGCTTCAGAGTCTTGTGTTCTAGTTCAATATCTTGGTGTAAAATACTTGGGAAACTGCCACCAGAATGATGCAAGAAGTGGAAAACAGGCCTAATACTGGATGTTAAAAATGCTTAAGCTATTTGCTTTATCCATGAGGTGACTTGATGGTCATACAGGAGGACCAACACCAGGAAGAGATTTGGTGGGTGGGGTCTGTTGAGCAATTACACACATTTTGTATGAGAATAATGACCATAGTGGTCCTGCTGGCTTTAAAAGCCTATGACACTGATAATAACTATAATCAGTCACAAGAATTAATTAGCTGGCAAGCCTGATTTTCCCCTGTAAAACCAAAAGCCACTGGAGCAGCATGGATCAAAATTTATTGCAATTATTAATATTTTATTATGTTAAATTAAATGGTTTCAAGTAAAACATTGTGATTTCATGTGCATTTATGATCATCTGTACTAAGAACTAAGATTCATATATTCTTAACTTGATAACTTAGATGAAATTAAAGAGGCAGGCACTGTGCTTTTTCCTGCCACTGTTTAAAAGAAAGTGAAACCACAGAATGGATGGAGTCCCCTCACTTAGCACTAGACTATTTTAGAGTGAGAGACTCCTTTTGAGTTGTCTTATCAGACACTCAGTAATTCAGAGTTGAGAAGCTCATTCAAAACTGAAGGAGGAAATCCTTTTTCATCTTGTGGTCTGTGAATAAAAATAGATGTGAAAGTCTGTTCTACTAATTTTTTAGATGCCTCAGCAGCATGTGTGATCCAAAACCAACTGCTTTATCTCCTTAACTGCAGTCAATATTATCTTTGTTTACTGCATGTGTTAGTTTTTAATACTGTGTTTTGATAAGCTTTTCCATTATTTCTAGAAATTCTGATATCATTTAGCCAGTTGTTTGGAAACCATTACAAAATACTATTATGATTTGGAGCTCCAGCTTCCATCTCAACTCAAAATTGCACAAACCATGACTAAAAGTTCGTTTATTGAGGAGAAATGCATCACTCCACCCCTATTAACACAACAAACTGGAGAAATTAAATTCTATCCTTAGAGAGAGAGTTGTTTTAGAAACAGCTAAATCACTTATTTAAAATGAGTGGGTTGAAACCCACCTGGCCTAGGCTGCAGGAAGGGGTAGGTAGGAATTTTGCTGGCCTGGTGTGAATTTTCTGTGTGACACTGTCCCTGTTGTGGTGTCACCAGCACTCCCTGGCCCTGGGAGCAGCTGAACTGTCAGGGACAGGGCCCAAGGCTGGGAATGCTCCTGCCAGTTCTTTGAGTCCTGTTTTACAGGGCTGTTTTCCCTTATTTTTTTCCCATTTCAAATGTTCCATGAAGTAAATTTTTTATCGGTGACTCAGAGCAAAAGAAAATTTCAGATTTTTATGATAAAATATTAGATGTCTGGGCAAGCCTTCATCTGAAAATGGTTTTTTGACTTATCCAGCATACTGTACTTGCTGAGATGGGAGTGTATGAGCCTCTAGTTATGATTAGAACACCAAAAGCATGAACGTAGGAAGCAATAAAGTATTATGTAGGAGAAGATTCATCATTTCTGTGACTTAGTTTAAAGAAAGCCCAGATGTGGGAGCAGATACCTACTGAATCAATCATTTTCTAAGCCACAGATGACCAGAAAATTAATTAAAAAGAAATAATATGAAGAGGTATTAGAAAAATAAACCTGTAGAACTTAATGTTTAAACAATGTTGCCCAGACATTGGGTCTTAGATCTGTATTAACAGCAGTTGTAATTTATTTGGGGATGTTTAACCCTCAGGATGTACATTCAGGAGATTGTTCAGTGGTTTCAGGGACTGCATTGCTCCAGTTTGCTTCTGCTGCAGAGTTTGTGTCAGGAAACAGAATTTCTGCCTTTGACTGCAGCTCTGCCAGGGTTTNGGTGAAGGTGTGGGATGGGTGAAGGTGTGGGATGGGTGAAGGTGTGGGATGGGTGAAGGTGTGGGATGGGTGAAGGTGTGGGATGGGTGAAGGTGTGGGGAGGATGAAGGTGTGGGGAGGATGAAGGTGTGGGGAAGATGAAGGTGTGGGATGGGTGAGTGTGGGATGGGTGAAGGTGTGGGAGCTGCTCAGTGCTGCTGCAGCCAGATTCCTTTTCTCACAAGAGCTAATTATGCCATTAGAGTGCAGATCTCTGCACCTCCCTTCTTTGTGAGCTTTATACATATTTTGTGTGGTCTTGTGTGTCTGAGACATGCTCAGAAAATGTTCATTTTTATGTTATGTTAGCAACAGGTGACCAGAGAAGTGAAACACTTCAGAATACTCGGACTTGCAGAACAGCACCAGGGTCAAGGTACTTCCTAACAGCTCAATAGAATCTCCTTTAGTAATACCTAATAAACTTCCCTGGCTTCCTGGCCTATTTACAGTCGTGGTCCTTCCCCCTAATCCATTTCAGAAGTTGTGTTTCCATTTTGACTCAGGGATTGCCCAGCAGGACGTTTGTCTCAGCACACAGGGACAGCTGTGTTGACAGTCTCAGCGGCCTCGGGGCATTACAGGCTCTCTGTAATCAGATGAGACCTGAACATGCTTCAGTGCCTTCCAGTGAACTGAAACAACCTTTGTGTGCTTGGGATGAGGAAGGAAGTGACCACGTTTTGGGGTTTGCCTGTCCTTTTGTGAGACCTTCTAAAGGATACATAAACTGCAAAACCAAGTGAAGGTCCAGGAGTCAGTGTTACTCTAGCAGTGCATCTGGCAGCATGAAAAAACATGGTTTGATGTTGGAGAAATACATACAAGAAATGCAGAGGATTCATAGTTAAATTATGCTGAGTAATTTTTAATATATCTGTCTCCTAGATCCTTATCCAGTGTTAACCATTGTACATAGCTATTTTCTAAAATGTTTCTTTTTCTTCCTTTGTACTGTACGGCAGAGATAAACATGCAGCTCTTTCTATTTGAGGAATCCTGGGAGTTACTGGTAACAAGAGTAGGTAAAAGTTAGACAGAAATGGCATTTTTCAGCTGCTGGCACACCATTTAACATGCACTTTGCATAGCAATAGCAGTGCCCAAATCCCTGTTGAACACTGGCCAAGAGAATCCATCAGCGTGTTTTATTCATGTGGTGTGACAGTGCAGTTAAGTCTGTATTGATTCTGTTTATTTCAATTTAGAGAGCATCTCCACTGAGCATTCCATGTAATTATTATACAGACAAGGAGCAACATCTAGAGCTGACAGCCAAGCATATAAATACAAATCTTTTGCAAAACATTCTGTCATGCTCCTTCTGCAAGGAGAACGGGTCAGACTAAAACAGAAGCAGATTCTGCTGTCAAGATTTCTGCTGAAATTGCCTTTCCTCCAGCTCTGTTATGATTATATCAGGGCACCATTTGTTTTAGTCTCCCAGATGATCTCCACAGCTGCACTACTATACAGAGAGAAAAACAGGGCTCAAACATGCTGATTAGGTGAAATGTGCACTTTACATTGTAACTGACTGTCAGTGAAATGCTCGGTAAGGACACAGTGTAAATAGGAGTTTATAAACCTGCTGCTTCCTGAGATCCCAGGGGGTGCTGAATAGACCCAGATCCATTTACAGAGTGCAGGGTAAGTGCTGGAGGTGACTTGGCTGTCCCAGGCAGGTGCACAAATCAGAATTGTTTGAATGCTTAGGCAGGCCAAAGGTTGTGAACGTGAGGCACGAGCTTGAGGAAGTCCATTCAGGGAAGGAACTTACAGTAATTAACTCTACCACTTGTTGCAGTTGTTTCCTTCTTAGGATGATTAAGTCACACTGATCTGGTCAACCCAGGCCAACCACAATGTTTCCAAGACAACAAAGTAAACTGGTCACTGCCCTTGAGTGTTGCACAGCCCATGAAGTGGCTCACAGATCCCTGCTCCAGCTTTGCCCTCATGCTGGAAAGGTGATGTGCTGGGACACAACCTCAGCTCCCTGTACAAACAAACTCTTCATACAGCTGGAGTGTTGCTCAGGGCTCCTCAGCAGCAGCAACCAAGATGGATGAGATGCTCAAACTGGACAGACTCCATCCCATAACAGTGTGCCATTGAAACATCCCCCTGTAACAGTCCCAGTTCCTGCCTGCCAAGAATTTGCTTAACATCTACTGTTAGACTGGAAGGGGTGGGGGAAGGAGAGCCCTTGCTATCATTAAAAAGGAAAAGGGAAAAAAAAGTCTAATCAAATAAATCCCTGTAGTTCATTTCCTCTTACAAGCTCTGTGCTCTGTAATTATATTACCAAAGAAGTCTTTCTTCTCTGAGTTCACGTGAAACCTTAATGGTTTTATTCCCCTTGGCCCTAGTTCAATCAGTATACATGAAATGACAACGTTTTTCAGTTCCAGTGTGAGATTGAATTAGAGGGTGGTGGGTGTGGTACTTCAGATCAGAGCAAACTATTAAAAAGAATCAATTCCTTAAAGGACACTTGCTAGGTTGCGAGTTAACATAACATAACCTAACATTTAACATGACCCCACTACCAAGTAGGAATTTTGTTTAAGAGAACCCAGCCCCACCAATAAAGAGTGCCAGCAATGCAGAATTCCCAACGCACAGCAACTGTGAATAGAACCAGATGTTCTGTGAGCAGGTAGGTGATGCTGGCAAATAGTTAAACACATTTAAGTATTTTCACATGACAAGTAAAGCAATGTAAAAGATACTCAGTATCTCAAAGAAGTCTGATGAATTTTACTTGTTTGCTCATGGAGTTTTACTGTTGCTCTGGGTGGAGATACTGAAGCCAGTTTTGAAGACTATAGATAATTTGTTCTGAAGGAAATGCTGTTCAGATGATGCAACACCAGTTTTTTAAAAAAGGAGAAAACAGAACTTGGTGAAGCAAATAGGAGGTGAATGTTTTCATTTGTCACATATTCACCTTTTTCCTAACGTGCACTAGATTAGCAAATGTGGGTGGTGTTTTATAATTTCAGTTTTATTGCATCAGGAAGAAGGGAAATCGACTCTTTGCTGGACATCATTGAGCATCTTTTGTCTCTTGTAGCTTCTTCAATCGTTTTTGGTTAAAATGAAAAAAAGTATTTTTACTGCAGCACAGGAAACTGCAATACCTTTTTAGCAACTGAAGTGGGATTTGGGGTGAATATTTTGTTATCTGATCCTTCTGTGCCAAGTGAAGCATTAAATGAAAATATTTTGATTACAGTTCCATGCCAAGTCATGCCCCCTCTTCTAACCAGTCACATATTAACTCAATCTCACTGTACCTGCAGACTCCTTGTACAGTAATTTCAGGGTTTCTCATTTCAGTGTTGCAGTCTGTTTCTCTGCAATTTCCATTTGCACTGAAATAATTCATTACACATCTCCCCTCCATGCACATACATTCTGCATTCTTTGTATGTGACCGTTAGCATAGCAAATCTTGTCTGAGTTCCATGCCATTTCCTCATCTTTAATTGTTAATAATTAACTGAATTTCGTTAAATGTAGAAGTGCTCAGTCTCCTTTAGGATGAAGGATAGATGTTTTCCTATCAATCAGTTTTTAAATCTGAGCACTGAAAAGTCTGACAAGCAATGCTTGAAAGAAGCAAATTTACTTCCTATTTTGGGGTACAAAATGGCAGGCAATAAAAGGGGGCAATTCAGAATTGAAGTTGTTTGAATTCTTCGTTAAGTCCATTCTACTTCTTGTCATTACATTGCATCAGCAGGATTTAAACCCTTCATTTTGGAGAAGGGTCACATCTGTAATAAATTATGGTCTCCATTATTTAAACAGTAGCATTGTTATAAATATTTTCTTCCTGTATTTCTGTTTCATAAGCCAAATACTCAGCATTTCTCTTCTTCATGTAAGTAGCCACACAATGGGCTGCCAAGGCTGGTTTATCATTTGCCTTGGGAAAGGCACTGTATATTTGTATAATATTGCAGGATAAAATATTTGCAGGCAGAGGTTTGACCCGTGGGGCAGAGGGGTGAGGACTTTGCAGGATTGGTGCCAAGAGACTGAGGCTTGAAGGAGAACTCCCACAGCTGCTCTCACCAGGGAGGGTCAGAGAACTGCAACGAGCTTTTCTGCAGAAATGAGACTGAGCCACTGATTTAAACTGAAATTTGTGAGTGTTAAGATTTTTAGCCAGACCTAACAAATTTCCTTTCTATTTTTTTTAATGAAACTTTTATGTTTGGATGTAGGGATAACTGGATGAACATGTGAAAGGCAGTTCTGGTGTCAAGGCATAGCTTTTCGGAGCTGTATCTGCAGGGTCTGTTCTTGTGACAAGGAGCTTGTCATCGTAGCAGAGAAAGCCACACAACCTCTTACTGAGAGTAGCAAGGTTTTACTGGAGAATACAATATTTCAGGACAAGACTTGAGTTTTTCTCCTAGAAAGTAGAGCAGTGTATTGACACAAAGAGTCATCCAAGGCTGTGTCATACAGAGCACAATTAGGTGATGCAGAGGTCTCACTTTGGCCCCTCGCAAGTTTTGGGGGTACATTTAAGCAGCTCCTTTGATGCTGGTGGTAGTGGTGGATTATTTGCAACTGTAAATGTGTTTTCTGCACTGTCCAAGTGCCCAGGAATACAGGAGGCTCTGCAGAGCACCAATAAGAGGCCTATTGAAGAAGGGATTGTTGTTTGCCCCAGGCAGTGAAACATATTCCTGGAGTGTGTGTGGGTGCTGCAGAGCTCAGGGCTCCATTCCAGGCTCTGCCCCTGACTCAGCTCTGCTGCCTCGGGCTCTCCAGGGAGGGTTACCTGAGCTCTTAATTCTCTCATTAGAAAATGTGGAGGTTATTATTCGCTCACTTCCCCATACCAGCCTCACAGGGGTGTGAGTTAATGAACATCTGTTAATGAGTGGAAATAAATGTTGTGGAAGTGCCAGAGCAGTAGCAGCGCTCACACAGCGGGTTGGGAATCTGCAGCTTTTTCCTACGGGACTGTGCTGTAAGAGTAAATCACCATTTCAGCAAGGCACCTGTGGAGCACAGCATCCTGGTCTCCAAATCCCCCTCGGTGCCCTGGGAAATGCTCCCGAGCCCTGGGACACTTCTGTGCCTCTCTGGGGGCTCAGTGCAGCCTCGTGTAACCCAGGTTCGTGCAGCTCATGGCACACAGCTCTTGACGAGTGTCAGGTACCTTGCTCTAGTTCGTTATCCTCACTCATCTGCCACTCATTAAGGGAAAAAAAAAAAAAAAAGATACTGTTGTCTGCAAAAATCAGATTTGTTACCCGGTGTGCAGCAAGCCAGTAATGGCACACTTGAGACAGACATTGATTATTTATTTCAGACTTGCCAGGCCTGAAATAAATAATCAGGCCAAGTGGAACTCCACAAATCAACCATCAGAACTTTTTACTATTTATACATTTTAGCAAACAAAGGAATTTTTACGTATTCCACACTTTGCAACAATGCGGTTTCCTTCTTTGAAGCTGCCTGCTCTCTCTGTCCCCTCGCTGGATGCTTTGTGGGTTGATGTCGGGAGGCCGAAGCCGCGGTGCCCTTCCCTTCCCCGGGCGCCGCGGGCGAGCCCCGCAACTCGCAGGAGTGATTCGGTGCCAGCTTTGGCAGCGCTGGCCGGTCCTAGAAATCCGGCTGGCTGCCGGAGCGGCTGCCAGGAGCCTCCCTCGGGCCGTCATGTGAGCCGTGTCAACAGCCCGGCCGGGCGAGTGGGCGGCTCGGCGCTCGCCGGTGGGGCAGAGTTCGGTGGCTGCGGCGGGGTTACTGCCGAGCGCCCGGGGTTGCCATAGCGAGCATTGCATAACGCTGGCAGCGGCCCCGGCCGCAACGGGCCCCGCCTTCCTTCTGCTCCGTTTGGTCATTGTTGCCGAGGCCCGCTTCGCTGTCGCAAATGGAGTTCCAGGCATGGTTCCTGGCTGGGCTGCTGGGGGAGGATTCGCTGCGAGCAGGGAGAGAGGAGCTTGCTGATGGAGCCCTGTAACTGGGGCATTGGTGTTTGCATGAGCAGGAGCTTTGCGTGCCAGTGAAGTCTGTGGGAGTGAGAGAGGTGTTTAACTTCCTGATACGTTGTCTTCTAAAAGGAAGCGATTTGATGTAGGACCGAAATTTGCACCCAGCTAGAGGGCCCAGGGTATCAGAACATCAGCATTATGTGGGTACAGCATGATTGCAAGAATTAATGCTCCCGTGTCATTGCATAGATCACGTGGATTGCAGGAGATGGGAGCTCGTGGGAGACTGAGAAGTCAGGAAATTTTTTTTGATGGAATTGGTAGAGGGAAGTTGGAACATTGCAACATGGGAAGCTGCATTTGGAATCAGGCCACCATCCTCTGGAGATCTCTGCTGAAGTTGCATCCGCATTTACATAAGTTTTGGCATGAGAAATCAATGTCCATGAAGTGACTATTCTGTGCTTTCCCTTTCTAGATGATTAATTAAAGTGGCTGAGGGATTGATTTGGCTACAAGCTGTCTCCTGAGGTTTCTGACTGTAGTATTTTTGTTATGTGGAATAGACCAAGGTCTATCTTTTTGGCTGGAGTGATTATGCTTTTGACTCTCCTGCTTTTTGAGGGTCTGGCCATTGAGTCAGTGGCAAAGTCCTGTTTGACTTCCATGGCCAGAATCAGAACTGCAGTTTTGCCTCTAGAGAGTGGTGTATTTATCGTTTGAAGAGCAAACAGATCTAATGTTAAGGTTGTGGTGAAGGGTCACCGGGTTTATTTGGCATATGAAGGTTGTGGTATTTCAGTCCTTTGCCTCTGAAAGATTTTGCTGGCTGCTGTGAGAGACTTTTTGTTCTTTCCCCTTGGGTTTGTACCTTTTCCACTGTGAGGTGCTGGGCATGTTAGGATGCATGTGTGGCCTTTTGTGTGGCAGAAGTGCAGAGCAAACCTAGCTAAGAACAACAGGGTATTGCCTTCTACCTGTGCTCTTACAGCTCTTCTGCCAGGACAGTGAGGCCTCCTGCCCCAGTTTGGAACTGTCCTTGAGCCAGTGGTGCCAGGACTCATGGGAGCTGGACATGGCTTCTTGGTGAATGGCTTAACACGCCCTGTCCCAAGCTCTGCACCTCTGAGCCCTTCTTTTCTTCAAAGCATTTTACAAAACAAAATAAACCAAGGGAGGAGTGAAGTCCTGTGGTCTGCTCCTCAGAGAGGCCTGGTTTTGCTGGTGATTTGTATTTCACTTTTAAGACATCAGTGGTGAATGTGGGATTGCTGGGCTTTTTGTTCTCAGTTAGGGCAACTTAGACTGTCAGGGCCCAGATGAATTCTGAGACACTATGGCAAAGCCAACAATAATAATGAGGCATGATGGTGGCTGGGAGCTATTCTGGGATCTGCCTGATCACTTCATGTGGGCCTAGTGATGCTCATTCCTCACTGCCCACTGGAGCTTTGGAGAAATATGGGCTGTGTCCTTCCCCTATTATTGTCCCAAATAGCAGAGTGACCAGAGGCATCCCAAAGGGTACATAATGGAGCCCGGGGAGTTGGCAGAGACCAGTCCACCTTTTTTGGGATCAGGTCAGTCTATCCCTCCCCTGGGAGCTGACACAGACAAGAGCAGATGGTTCTGGGAGTGTGGTCTGACATTCCCAAAGGCCACCAGCTGCTCTAGCCCATGTCTGCTGTTCAGGCTTTCCACTGAGCATTTCCATCCACCTTCCTGGCCTTAGGAAGGTGCTGAGCTGAAATGCTGCTGCTCTGCCCAGGAGTTGTGCTCCTTGGTCCCTCCTGGAAATCGTGTCCCTCAGCTGCAGCATGGTGTGGTGACACTCTGTGACCAAAGCAAGGTGCCCAGCAGGTGACACACCCAGCCCCTGTCATGTGCTTTGGCAAAGGAGGTCTCCATTGTTGGGATGACATTTGGCCCACATGTCTCAGCTTTCTTATCTGCTCTGGAGAGCCTGGGGAATTTTGAACTTTAAATATTACTGTGTTTTCTTCTAAACAGGACAGGTTCCTAGGAGTATTCCTGGTATTTGCAGTAGAAATCAAAGCAGTTTGTGATGACTTGATTTGGGAGCCCATTCACTATTTGGCACCAGCCTCTAAGTAAGTCCTGGCTGCTTGAAATGTTTTCCTTGTTGCAGAGCTCCTCAGCTCCAAATGGACAGAACTGTTCACCATACTCATAATTTTGGAGTTTGATGCAGTATTTTGTATATTTTGGGCTAGACCTTCAAGTCAAGACCAAAATGTTGAATTTGATTCAGTGCCCCATGGGAAGACAGTACAAGGAGTAAAGGACAGATTTGTGGGGTTCCCAGTACCCAGGATTGCTGAGACACGTCTTAGATTTCCATCCAGAAATCAGAGAACAGACAGAACACTTTCCTTAGAAGGATCCCAAACTTCTTTACATAGGGGTGAACATATAATTATTTCCATTTCACTGGTGTGAAGAGCAGAAGATAAAAATGCTGTGGCTAAATGTCAGTTCAGAAATAATTGAGGTTTTATTCCTGCCTTACACAACAGGGCCTGATGCCCTCTCCAAACTATTTTTTAAAGTTACTTTTTAAAATTAGCTTTAGCCATCATAGCTTCTGTGTATTTCTGGTCTTGAAAGGAACAATCAATTGTTTTTGTTTGAAGACATTGAATATGAACTTGTTCCTACAGAGCTTTGTGCTGTAATTTATCAACAAGGCGCTGAGGCACAGACGTCAAATGAATACCAGATTTCAAATTATGATAAGCAATTGTGTCATCCCTGTGAATAGACATCAGTCTCTGCTGAGAAATCATCAATAATTCATTTAAAAAAATAAACGAGTACAGGGCCATTTGGATAGGTCTTTGCAAACAACCAGTGCTGTGTTCTGTCATAATTCCTGTGAATTTAAACCCAAAGGATGCTTATTTCTCAAAGAGAAACACATGATCATGCCCAAGTCAAAAAAAATGTGTTCCCTCAGGACCTAATTACCATTTTTCTTTGGGGAGATATGGAGGAAGTTGGAGTGTCACCTGTCAGAGGTGTGCTGGGTTTGTCCATGGCTCAGTGGAAACATGCAGAGCTCTCCCAGAGTATTTTACTGTTAATATTCCAGTTATTAACATCTTCCCCACTTCCTTTACCCTCCACCTACACCAAGCCCTGAGATTATTATTTCCAATCTTAAAATACAACTCTCAGAATAATTTGTATTTCTTTATGAGGAGAGAGAGGATGCTGCTGGTTTCAAAATTTCTTGAGCTTCCCTGTCGTAGGTTGCTTTTCATTTGACAGTTGGCATCCTGCTCGAGTCCATTTCTCTCCCAAATTGGAGGTTGTTACATTCCAATAAGCACACAGCATCTGTTCTCTGTAGAACATGATGTTGCAAGATGCTGATCATTTATCTAAGTGGGCTATTTTCAATTGAATCAGAGATGTACATGCAGCCTAACAGCAATAATTCCCTCCTGTCTGTAATTGCCCATTATAGGAAGAGGAATTTATAAATAGTTATGAAAGTCAGGATTTAGAGGCTGTGCTTCAAGACCTAGGGCTAGCCAGTCTTAGCTTATCTTAGCATAATCTCAAAAATAAAAATCCTCTGCTCTACTTTGGAGAGCATGAAATAATTTCTGTTTACACAGTTTTTTCAATTACTTTGATGCTGTGATATGAAGGTCACTGATTGCCTCTAGTCATTACATGGCTTTTTCACTAATTGTGCACTCATGTCATTTTGTTCTGTGGGATCTTTTGCTTCTTGATCCAGTTTCATTGCCCAGATGTCCATTTCATCCAGTTATAACTTTATACAAAGGGCATCCTCTGTTCCAACAAACACATTGTGGCCGTTGTTCCCAGCTGGGAGCCTCGTGCACAGCAACTCACCTGCTTCCACCATCAGCCCACTGACCTTTGGGCTGATTTCATGTAAAATCAAGCACGGGGGATAAGGAGGAGAAGTTATGCCAAAAAGTTTCCTGGTCCTTAGCCTTGGACTGATTAAGGTTGTGCTGCAGGATAAAAAGGCAATAAGAAATGGGAAAGGTCTTTCATCCTGACCCTTTCGGTGTGCAGTGGGATGGAAAATCACGTGGGCACCTTGAAAGCTTTGCACTGGTGCCTTGGAATGTGTAAATAGAGACCTTAACATCTCCAAGAAGTCACTCTGTTGCCTGCTTCCTATAAGAGCCACCCACAAGGGTTTCATGTCAGGGCAGAGAGGTCCCTGCTGGTCCCCATGGGGTGACTCTCGGGTAAGCAGAGGCCCCAGGGCCTGGGGATTTCCCAGCTCACAGATTTCCGGAGGGTCAGGTCTCAAGGTTATCCCACAGCCCATTTGCTGCTTGTGGAGCCACGTGGCCATCACACAGACCAGCTGCTGGGTTTAACTTAACCTTTAGAGCAATCATGGGAGCTTAGTTCATGAGCAGAATAAATTACACGGGAGGCTTCAAGAGAGGATTGTCCATCTGAATGCACTGGCTGCTGCTGAAAGCTCTGTGGAAGATGAGCAGTGGAAAATTGGACAGGGATTGAGCAGTCTATCATGTAAGGAGGTATAACTTGGCAATATATATCTGTGAAGATTTTGAAATCTCTACTTTGGCCAAAAGTGACCTCCCAAATGACAGGAATCTGGTCATCTTGAGCACAAATGTTCCTAGAAAGATGACCCTACAGAACTGTGCTGGCTGCTGGCAGGGCCAGCAGTGCTGGCAGAGTGCAGCGTGTTCCAGTGGCCAGGCTGAGGTGGGAGAGCAGCTCCAGCCCAGGGCAGGCAGAGGAGGAGGCCTGGAGAGGAGCTGGCACCAGGCAGGGATTTCTGACATCTCTCATTCTCGGCTGTGAGGCTGCTGGGCCAAACCTGCCCAGGGTGGGATGGTGGCTTATGCTGCTGTGATTTGATGTGGACCCTTGTAGCCCCCCACAAAGGAGCTCCAGGATATCCAGGACATCCACTGCATCTTTCCTGGGCAAATCTTGGGAGGGGGAGCTGCAGGTGCCAGTGTCTGCTCTGCTCAGCTTGGCAAAGGAGTGAGGTGAAGCAAACCAGGGGTCCTGTCTGGTTCTTGATGGATACATAGGAAGGTGAAGGATTTTGTTTTCTGGACGTGATGTTTCCTATGACTGCTGAAATCAGTGAGCAGACAGACTCTTCTCCACACTGCAGCAACTGCAGCACCATAATTCTCCATTTCCCTCTCTTGAGGCTGCAGATCCCTTGGCACAGCTGTAAATTCCCTGTACAGTGCACAGTATGGGTTTCACTGAAAATCCCTGGGCAGACAGCTCTTCTGGAGCCTCATTCCATTAAAAATATTTTTCTCCTGTGCATCTCCCCGTTTTTCCCTGCATCCGAGCAGCCACCTGCATTCAATATCAGACACGTGGAATCCCATAAACATCCCTTCCAGACCATAATAGTTTGATGGAAATATGGCCAAGTGCCCAAACCCCTGTGCCCTTCCCACAGCCCCCTCCAGCAGCATGACCTGGGAGGCCTCCGGTGCAGGATTTATGTCTTGGTGTGTGGCAGTGACTGACAGCAGCAACAAGGAGCTCTCTGGGGCAGAGGACAGGGAGGGAACGGTGTCTCCTGGGACTAGCTCCAGTCTGCTCCAGGGAATGTGCTAATTTTCACTCCTTTATAGTCCTTTATCTCAGCCCTTCGACCTTGAGCTCAGAGGCAATATCAGCCTTAGCCAGAAGAGCAGCGTGCAGTTAACCATTGAAATGCTGAACGTTTCTCATACAAAGTCCTGAAGGTAAAAGCAATGAATGCAGCTTATTTTAATAGTGCAGCACGTCGAGGGACTGTTCAGGTTTGGGGAGAACCTATTTATGACGTTAGGAAATTTTTTTTTTTTCATGTATGATGTTGTGAGCAGTTTTCAAAGTTTGATGTCCCTTCAGAGTTCCCTGGGCATGTGGAGACCTCCTGTAAGCCTGTCCTATGTGCATGCTGTTCATGAACTCGGTTTTCTTCATCATCTTTTCATCCTTATTGTACCCAATTATTGATAGCCAGAGCACAGGCTGAAAATTACTGGTCTCATGCTCTCTGTGGGTCCCTTACTATCATGGGAACACATTTACAAACTCTTACCATAAAAGAAAAGTCACTTTCTGGAGCAGTCTAGATGAATGTATTTATTGCCAGTTTTGCTGCTGACTTCTGTGGGTGACTCTGGGTTTGTCATTTAGCTGTGTGTAAGTTTTTGTGTTTGCAGAATGAGCTGGGAACACTTCCATGGGCCATCGTGGCTATTAATGAGTTAGGAATGTGCTTCTGTGCACGTGTCTCTTGTCTGACAAGATCAGCTTCTCTTCTCTACCTGACGAATATGATGCAAGAGGAATATTTCCTTCTCCTTACTGGCACTAAGTGGTTTCTCTATGACCAGCAGTAATTGGCTAGAAGCAGAATTTTGGGTAGAATATTCCTGCTTAATCAGTTCAGTGTTGATGGAGTTAATTTGCTCATGCCTTCAGATTGTTTTGTTTCCAGGGATTCTAAACCGTTGCCTCCAGCTGTTCATTTCCATTGACGAGGATGATCTTTATCTGTCTAAACTAGTTAAAACCTGCTCCACTACCCAGCAGCCTTTTTGGAGACAGCCCAATAAAGCTGAGTGCGGTGGCTATGACACCAAAGCCTCCTGGACATCATAAATTCCAAGCCCTACTTTTTTTTCCTGACCTATCACTGTTGGAGCACCCTTCCTGTTTTAATGGGACTCTTCACTTCCTCCAGTTAAGCCCTGTCCAAAAAGGGGAATGATATTTGCACTGTAAGTGCAAAGTCCCTGTTAGACTAATTTACTGCTTTAATATTGTCAGATTAAGGCTTGTCAGACCTCGAAGATATCATTCAAACAACTGAAACGCTGTCAGACTTGCACTTGGACTCAGTGTGGTGTTTCTTGGGATGTTTTAGGTGAATTTATAAATGTGTTCAGTTCAAGGCTCATTGTGACATGCTGGGACCTGTCATACCTGCAGGGTCACCATGGCCACTTCCTCCTCAAACAGGAGCTGTGAAAGTTTGTGTGTAAGCAGGTGGGATGCAGGTTTGTTAAGCTGATGAGGCAGCCACCAGATGCACCAGGACATCTTTCCAGTGGTGAAATTCAGGAGTCTGGTGTCCATCAGGCAGAGATGCTGTCTGTACCAGGGGGAATTGCCAACAACACAAAACTTTCTGTTGCTGCAGTGCTGCTCCAGGGACCAGAGCTGGAACGTGTAGCCTGGTGTAGGAACTCCTTCCCTTATGCTGGGGTTTCTAATTCACATTATTTGGGCCTGAGCTGAACAGGAACACGTAACACAACAGGGCAAAATCTCATGGTCAGTTTGGACATCAAGCTCTTCTTTCCACTCCAACTACAGTTAACAGCAGTGGGAAAATCTGTGGCCAGAAGAGCTCTCCTGAAGACCCGGGCTGAGGTTTATTTTGGAATGTGCCAAGGAGACATTTCCCTGTAGTTTTGTTGCAGATGTTGCAGTCCCTGCAGTCTGGGGAGGCAGCAGTGCCTGAGCAGCGTTGGGATGTGGCTCCTGCTCTCTGCTGCAAACAGCTGGATCAGTTCAGCTCCAGGCCCCTGTGTCTGTGGGAAATTGCTGTGTAGTCATTTTGCTGCTGAACCACCTCACAGCAATTATCAGACTTCCAGAGGAGGGAAAAGGTCTGAGAAAAAGACCAGTTTAACATGTCATTATTGGGCTTTAGCAGCTGTGTGTAATCCTATTGTTACTAATAACCTTTGCAGCTTTGTGAGCAATGTTTTCTTGGCATCATTCAAAGTTAATGACTGGGGGGTCACATTCAGCTCTCAGTTGTGTAAATATGGAATGTTCTCTTGGCTGTCTGGTGCTATTTTGCATTTGGCTCAGGGTCCCTGCCCCTAGAATCCTGCAATCCAAAATACCCAGGCAGGGAGTTCAGTCACAGTATGCTCTGCATGCCAGCTGGGTATGCAAAGCACAAAATAAACACGTGAACAGCTACTATCAAATCCCAGCCATATAATTACAACTGTAGTGTCCTCTGGTTGTGGTTTATGGATTATTCCTGAGTAAATGACAGCAGGAGTTTGCTTGGTACCTTCCCAATTTATTCACCAGTAGATTCTAATTGGGAAATCTTTCAGAAAAATGTGTTTTTAAAGGGGTTTTAAATTTGATTGGGATAAATCAAGAAAAAGAATTTACAAAATAGATGTTGCTTGAAGTAAAGCAGTCACAAAGTCTGCCTGGATGGTAGGAGGAAAGGGAGACTTTGGCAAATCCATGAGGAGGATGTTGGAACTGCACTTTCTCTTTCAACCCTCCAGTAACCAAGCTTATGAGACTCTTAAGCAAGGTTCAGTGATTTTAGATGGTAAATAAATTTATCTTGATTTCATTCTATGATTAAGATGATCTCTCTCTTCCAGAGTGGTCTTTACAAAGCTCTCAGCAGTGAAGTGACTGATTGCCCTTCCCGTTTTCAGAGATCTTCCAGATGATCCTGCTGTGGAGTGGGACACACAGCTCCTGGCCACCCTTATCCTGAAGCACATAGAAGCCAAGAACATCAACCTGGTAATGTGACACTTCCTGCAGCACAGGCAATTGCCTCATTACTCCTGAGCTTTGCCTTTCCCTCTGGAAGATTTCTTTGGAGTCTCTAAGGTTAGGATGTATCTTCTCTCACAGGACAACTTTTCTTGCTTCCCAGTGAAAAATGAACAGTGGAGGAATTTTGCTTTTCTAACTAATCAAATGGTTTCTGTATTTTAAAGTAACCATGTTGTGATGGAGAGAGCCCACTTGGGCTTTAGACTTAGGTTTAGGCTTAGATTTGAAGCCCATTGGCAGATGTGTGTTAGAGAGCTCAATTAGCAGGGTTATAGGTCAGGATTGAAGAATCTTAAACTGGGGAGATTTCCTGGCACTGCAATAGTTTGGGGTTTTTTTCCCACAGAACAGGAATAAGGGCCTAAGCATGGAAAGGGTTGTGTTCTGTTCTTCTCTGTTGAACCCTGCTTTGATCAGGCATGGCACTGTCACACACTGATTAGCAGCAAAATCACGAAACTCTCAAAGCCTTTCAGCACTTCACAAAACAAGAAACCACATCTCCTGTAGCATGAAAGCCCCACGAGCACAAAACCAGCATCATGCATCCAACTTTGTATTGATTCTGAGGCTAATTTTCCATGAAATTCATTGCTGTGCACAGAGACAAATGCAGTTTTCCTGGACTCCTTTTGTGCCTTTTGGCCCCCTGAATAGATAGGTTTTAATCTAATCTGAAAGCTCCAAACACAGGAGGATTTGTATTGCATGTTTGTGACTCTCAGGGGCACAGGGACAAGTGCACCAAAACCCCAGAAGAAATTGTGAAAACACCAGAACCCCTCTGGATGGTTAGGAAAGATCAGATCTTTGCCTCGGGGAAAATTAAACTCCAGCTGTTTGTGCTGGGGGAGGCTGGAGCCTGCCAGTGACAGAGCAGAGCTGAGCAGTGAAATGTGGGGTTTGCAGAGCAGGAAACATTCCCTGCCAGGATGGGAGCCCCTGCATTCCCATCAGCTCTTCCCTGAGCAGCAGCAAGGACAAATCACTGCAGCAGGACACAGCAGCAGCAGCACCAAGGGCAGCTGGAGCAGCTTCTCAGGGCTGCTGGTAATGAACTGCTCTGGAAATGTTCATTATTTGAAGTGTCCCAAGCAATCACACAGGCTTCAGGTGTTTGCTTAATACCATTCATTTAGGAGCAGACTGAATTTGCAACAACAGCAAGGGAAGCACCTAATTGCCTTTGTTAAACATCCTGCAATTTAAAACTTCAGAGCTTGTTGTCTGTGAAACCTCTGCTTTCCTAAACCAACAGCCTTGCCTTGAAAGGTAAACTGAGTCCATTTTTCACTAATGTTGAAATAGATAGAATTGGCTGAACATGTTAAAAGAGCCTTGAAAGAACCAAAAATAAACAGAGTTTCAGACCAGCTCAGTGGAGTCAACATGACTGGAAGGTCTGTATTGTTGTACTATCCCAGTGGGAAAACTTTTCCCAGTTCTCCCAATAGTCACAGCATTGACAGTGGTATCTTTATTATCTTTATTTACAGAGCATGTTGTGTGCCATTTGGCAGTGGAGCAGGGGCTGCAATTCCAGCATGTCTGAAAGGAAGGATTGCAAGGCAATCACATGTCCCACATGTTCTCTGTAGTTTCCTTCCATTAGATGGTTACTTATTTGTTCAATTGCCCTGGAAGTCCAGGAGAAGCTCAATCTTTTTGGGAGCTACAGGGACATATTTCATCCAAGCTCTACTTTAAATAGTGCAGACACAGAAATTAATGGTTGGTGTACTCAAAGCCAAAACTAATTTATAGACTTTGGAAATTATTTCCTGCCTGCTGGATTTACAAGCAAAAGCCAGTGTTGTAGGGAGAGGCAGCCAAGGCTGCTCTGTCTTGATCCAGATTAGAAAGTGTTTGGTGTGTAAAAAAAGAAGTTACATAGTTGTGTGTGAGCTCCAGGCAGGCTCTTGTTGCTCCTAAATCAGACACAAAAGACATCTCCAGACTCAGAGACTCAAAGGGGGCTTGTATCTCACTGACCTCTGGGAGTGTAAGGAGAGAAGCTCAGGGGAAGGCCATGAGAAGTGGAGCTGCTTGCTGTGGCATTCTAAGGGATGGCCCTTGTTAAAAAGCAGAGACCTTTGTGTCCCCACAGCAGATGTGTGCTGTGTTTGAAGCACTGTGTGACACCAGAGAGGAGGAGAACCTCAGCTTTGAGGTGTGGGGAGGGATCATGGAGTCCAGACCTCTCAGGAGTTTTCTCCTCTGCTGGTAATTGAGTAATTTCCTCTGTGCTCTCCCTTCTCCGGAAGGGATTTCTGGACCTGTTTGTCTTGGCTGCTGCTCTGGCTTCCACTAGTGAAAGCTCCATTTCCTGAATAGCAAGGTCACCCAGAAGAAAAACCAGCAACAGCAGCAGCTCCCATTTCAGAACAGGTGTGGGGAGGGAACTCCCTCTTGCCCTAAAGATTTCGTTGAGCAATAATTTCCACATGAAGTATATTTACTATCCCAGCCTTTTGCTCCCAGAACTGGCTAAGCCTGTTTTTAACCCAGACACTTTCAAGATGTTCAGGTTTTCTCATCCTGTCCTGATTGTTTGCTTGATTTCATCATCAGCCTGATTCAGGTTGGGAGTTAAAAGCCAGCACAGCAAGAGCTGCACTGTGTGGAAGGAGCAAATGCTCCCGTGTGAAAATACCTTCAGCATGTGAGAAGGAAATTCAAATTCCTTATCAATGAAATGAATCCCTAAAGCCAGAGGGATCAATTTACATGTGATTGCTGCCTGCTTTAAGTCATGAGCAGCACAGTGGTGCTGTGGAATCAGAGCTCTGTTAGATGACTTATATAGATATTTAGATGATAGATGATATATTTAGGGTGGGACCTCCCTGCTGTCCCAGAGCCAGATATGTGCTGAGAGGGATCAGACAAAGGCAATGCCACCTTGGCCAAGTCACTGTGCAGATACCTTGGGAATTGTACTTAAAAATTCCTTTATTTGACAAGGCAGGCAATTCAGGTGTAAATGTCCTAACAGTAAACTGGAGTACAGCAATTGAAAATGGGCTCTGTGTAGTCTCTTCAGCTGGTTCAGATGTTATATAAGCTCAGCAGCTTCTATTTCAAAACAGATATGGAGAAGGAAAACCTCCAAAGGTGTTTCTGAACAGATAATTCCCATGTCAAGAATATTTCTTAACCCAGCCTTGTTGCTCCCACAGTTGGCCCAAGCCAATTTTGTAAAAACAATGATTAGTTTATTTAGTCTGCTCACTGAAGTCTCTTATCTCAGTCTTCTGGTTTGTTCTCTTGTAACCTCCACAGAAAAAAAAAATGTGTGTTTTGGCTTGTCTGGGGTTTTTAGCTTGATTTCCTAAGGAAACAGGAATAATGCAGTTATTTTTATATGTATGTGCACATGCATGTTTCAAAAGACTTTAGAGCCCATTGGCTAATTTCAGCCACATTTGACAGCAGGGTACTGCTCTTAAAAATGTTATGTTTGTACAGGTTACATGAAAATCAGGGAGCAGGCAGAAGAGACAAACCCTGTCTCTGTCCCCATTAAGTAAAAAGGTTTTGTGCAAGTCCAGCCCTTATCAGACTCACACTGTTATTCACCTGAATAGGAATTTATTCTGCCTGCAGTGAGTGGGGTATGTTGTCATCTTAGGGAAGTACCACTCTAAGCAGGAGTGACTTCAGAGTGTGTTTTTTTCTTATCTGTAAAGTCCAGGGTGCTGTGCTGACCCTGAGCTGTGGTGAATTTCATGCATTTCCAGATGAGCTCCTCCAAAAGCTGATATCCATGAGGAGAGCTCAGCACCATGGCAGGCCCTGCAGAGCTCTCTGCTAGTGCTGATGTGCAGCAGCAGCCAAGGTTAAACACATTCTTTTTCTCCTTGTAAAATAGGGGTTGACCAAAAAATTATTATTTGTATGTGAATGAAACCAATTTTGGTCCCTCCAGTTCCTGCCAGCAAAGAGCAGCCTGGTGCTTGCTGGCAGCCACTGGGCAAAGTGGAAAGTCTAACTGGGCTGGGTGGGTAGGTTTATCAGCAGGCTTTGGTGAAGTTTGTGGGTTTTGAAGTATTTCTTATCACTGCCTTTGTGTTTTTCTCCCTCTTGACTCAATATCCCGTGTCTGAGAGGGCCTCTCCTGCTGGAGGGTGGAGGAGAAAGTTGCAGGAGAGGCATGGTGGCTTTTGATCTTCCCTTGATCTCTCACCCAGTGCTCCAGGCCCTGCATATAAAATAGATCTTGAGAAGGGAGGTGCAGTGAGCAAGGCTGTAGCATTTCCTTCCCTGAAGAGAGAACAAGCTGGCAAGGGAGCAAACAATGCCTGAAACGTGGGAGTTGATGATTTCTTCCTGGTCCCAGAGAAGGGAGCTGTGGAGAGCTCTGCTGCTGGGCCTCTCCCTGAGCAAGCACTGAGCTTTGCACTGTCCAGGGACTGTCACTTGCACTCCCTGGGAAAAGGGTGGGCACACATGCCCTGTCCACTCTGCACTCTGTGCTGCTAGTTTGGCTGCTTGGTTGGAACTGGGAGCCTTTAAGTACCCACTGCACAGCCCCACAGAGGGAGGGAGCCCCCAGGTGATGCCTCAGCCCTGACACACTCTTGGTGGCTCTGAGGGCAGGGAGCCAGGGCTGTTCTGTGCTCTGGACAGAGCCTGGTCAGTGCTGTGTTCACACACTACTTCTGCATTTTGGAGTTCCCATTTCTCCCTGCAGAGAATCAATTAACAATACAATCTCATTCGGTGAAAAGCCTGATTTGGTTGTACAAAAGTGCATTCAGATTGTTTTTAAGGGCTTCTTCTCCTATCAGATTATTTTATCACTGTGTTACTCTGTGGTGAAAGCCTCATTACAACCAGGACAGTTGTCCATGCTTGTGGGCTCTTGCTGCAGCAACGTCCTGATGCACAGCACAGCAAACCAAAGCTTCACCCTGCCATCCACAGGCACTGGAGGATGTCCTCAGATCCAGCAGAGAGTGATTCATAGAGCTGGACCTCTCAGGTCAGGAACACATTTGCAACAGATCACTTTGGAAGTGACCTTTTGCCCTGGTAATAAGTAACAAGTGCTTCCTGCCAGTGGGGACACGATCTCTGTCATCTTTCTGTTGATCAAGCTGTTAGGCTGTGTAGTCATCTAGTTCCAGACTGGCTTGTTTGTTTGGTGTGTTTCTGTGGCATGAGGAGTTCACACACAAGGCCTCATTGTGCAACACATAAACAACTCGTTAGACACAACGGGCTGGGATGGGCTTGGATGTCAAATTTGGGAACTGCACAGGCTCCTCCTCCTGCTCCTAAATGCTTCTTGTTGTGTGGTTTTATTGCAGGTGGTGACATTTGATGCAGGAGGAGTGAGTGGCCATGCCAACCACGTCTCTCTTTACACTGCTGTCAGGTACAATGTCTGCACACTTCTCTGGGTGCCTCCCTGGGCTGGTGCAGGCTCATCGTGGTGCTGCTGTGCAAGCAGAACCAGGGGCAGTGTTCACTTCACTGCTCCAACTCAGCGCCAGGCTGTGGGACATGCACTGTCTGGAGAAACTGCCACAGCTCTGGAAATAACTCACAGCATCTTTTAGTGTTCCATCAGCTGGGACCCTGCCAGTCTCCCTTCCACTGGGCCCTCTTTGCTCTTCCTGTCCTTGATCCCACAAAATATGCCACAGATCACTTTGCACTTCTGCTTTGAGGAGAGTGTGTGAATACCTGATGCCCGAGCTGGTGGCAGGTGGGTTTTGGGAAGTTCTTCACCAGAGGATGTTGCCATCTTGTGCAGGTTGCAGGTACCTGAATTTACCTCTCTGCCCCAAGAACATTGCTCTTTCACTGGAGCTGTCCCTATTTACCACTTTTAGGAAGAGTGTGTTAGTTCCTTCTCCATTTTATTCCTTACATTATGACACCCTCAGTCTCTGTGCTGTGATGGTGAGGTTAATAGACAAAAATCCCTCAATTAAAATCATTCAGATTTTGCTGGCAAGACAGCCACTGTATTTTACTTTAACCCTCTGCTCATTCAGACCTCACTGTGTCCTAGAGAGATCTCCTCCAGAGCTGCCCCTGCCTTTCCCAGGCATGAGAAGAACTCTTTGCAAGTATAGCTTTGTATTTATAGCACCCATTTGTTTTCTGAATCATCTGTGTAATTCAAATAAACAAATTCTTCTGGCTCTCCTTGCTGACAACATCACAGTGGTTTGCCTTTCTCACTTGCCTAGAGAAAGCTGCAGTGCCACAGAACCCACACTGGGGCCTTCAGCTCCTCTGGGAAGATGCTGAGAGCTTTGATGGCTGGAATTCAGTGTTAGAGAGGGATCATGGCTTTTCCCAGCAACTTCTGAAACAGCCTAACAGAGGAGAGAGGGTAGAGTTAAAGCAAGCAGTGTCTTTGTTTGGGCTGAGTGGGGAGATGGTTTCAGGCACAGTTTGAGGAGTGAGCAGAGGCTGAGCAGAGGTTGACTGATCAGCAGAGGTTGAGCAGAGGCAGATTTTGAGGAGCAGAGGTTGAGCAGAGGCAGATTTTGGGAAGCAGAGGCAGATGACTGAGGAGCAGAGGTTGATGACCAATGCTCACACCATTGGCACAGAGGGACTAAAGAGCTCCCAGCTGCCTGGACCTCTGCTCACTCAGCTGCTGTATGACCTACAAAGAGGAATGAAAGGCAGATTGTTAGGTGTCCTCCTCCACCCTGAAGAGATCATGGGAAAACAAGTTAGCAGCTGAGTTAAATATGAAAAATTTAAGGAAAACTCTTGATTTTGATCCCTGTTCTACTCTTGTCTTACTCTGTGGCTGTGCAGAAATCACTTCACCACATTCATGCTTTATGTTTCCTGTGTGTGCAGTGGGGATTTAACCCTCTCCTTGTCTCAGAGCATGTTACCAGGAGATGCTCATAGTCTTCAATTCCCTTGAACCCAGAGCTTTGCATTGGTTCCTCAGCTAGAGCAGAACATTGTCTGGGCTGATGAGATCCATGCTGATAGGGACACCAGAGCATGAGCAGTTCTCATTAGCTAAGGGCTGGTTTGTGTCTTGTCTCCCTTCCAGTCCTGAATCAGCAGAATTAATCATGGTAGCCCCATCATCTGCATGTGGCAGGAGGGATGCCATGGCTGCTGAAAGGTTAAGTTTATTTTTAGTGGCTTGCTTGCCCTCATTATTTTTCAGTTTGTGTTATGGAGGAAGTAGAGCGTGACTGTATCACTCCTGACTCTCAGTGCCCTGATGAGTTCTCACATGTTGGCCAGTACAGGCAGCTCTGGGAGCATAAACTGAGGCTTCTCCTGTCCCCCTGTGCCAGCAGAGCTCTGCAGAGCAGCAGTGGCTGCCCCTGGGCCCCAGTGCTGCATGGCAAGAGAAAGGCAAATGACCTCTCCCCTCAGGTATCATCTGCAATGTATTTATTAACCATCTTTAAACAAGTCCTGCAGGGTTCTGCCTCCACTGAGAAAAGTGTAGGAAAGGATGAAGCAGGGGGCTGGTGCAGTGATCCTCAGCTCTTTTGGATGCTCCCAGTCTCTGGGAGACAGGCTTGTGCCCACTTCCATGAGATTACTTTCTGCTAGAGCAGGGGTAGAACAGGCTCTGTGATCCCTCCCATAAGTCCTTGCTTCAGGATGTGCAAATTATTGAACAGCTTCAAGGAATAAAACAGTTCAGGAAATGGTCATAGCTGAGCAGATGCTCAGTATTGACTGCTAAGGGCAAAAATATTCATTCCAGTGTCTGGAACAGAGGTTATGTTCAAAGGAGCAGGAGCTACTCAGAAGAAATGAGCTCTTTCCTTTGCAGCAGCCTTCCTCCTGACAACTTGCAGGAGTGCAGCTGCTGCTGTGTGCCTGCCTGGCCTTCAGATCTGGGAGGAACTAGGAAATGCCAAGGTTCAAGGATGGATTTGTTCTTCTGCAAGGGAAAAAATAAGAAAAAAACAGGATGGGAGAGGAACACAAATTGCTATTTGATTTCAGTCTCCCCTGGGAGTATTTCAGTTCTGGCTTCCAGACAGAAAGAAAACCCAACCCAAACCCAAGAAAAACCCACTGCAGCGAAGCAGGGAGAACTGGAAGCAGTCTTCTGTAGCTTGATTTGGCAACATCATCCTCTCTTATCCCCCAGAACAGGAGCTTTCTCTGTGGCCATGGGAGGTTGGATCCTTTACACTCATCCACAGGGAAGAGCAGGTCTGAGTGACATGCAAGTCACTTTATTCCCCCTCAGCATTTGGCCAGTCCCTGGGCACTGTGGTA
Source organism: Phainopepla nitens (assembly GCA_013400175.1). Taxonomy (NCBI): domain Eukaryota; kingdom Metazoa; phylum Chordata; class Aves; order Passeriformes; family Bombycillidae; genus Phainopepla; species Phainopepla nitens. The sequence continues at coordinate 22,237 of VXBQ01000520.1, read as the reverse complement.
ATGAGCTTGGTAAATACTGTGTGACAGGAATATTGGAGAACCTCTCTTTCCTGCACTCTGAAATGACAGTGCTTGCACTGAGAGCACATGTAACATCAAGGTAGTTTAGTTTTGCACGAGTCACTGTCCATTTTGATTTTAAACAGCCCCTCTTGCCCAGGAACCTGGCAAATGGGGGGCTGTTGGGTTTGTTGTTTGCTTGCTTAGGATGGAGAGGAATCATCTTTGTGAGGAGGAGGAGGAAGGACTGTACCACTTGTTTTCTGTAGTGAGCTATTAAATCCATTTCATCCCAGCTAGAACAGAAAAGAATAGTCTTGTCTGCTTAGGGCAGAGCAAACTGACTGGAAAATAGGAGCTGCTATATTTAACCACTGTGCATTATGTTGTTATAGCAACTGCATCCATAAAACTTCTATCAATGATGCCATATAAAAAGCTACATCAAGGAATCATTAGCTGAGCCTATTCTCCTCAATTCCATTTGGAAAAAACACCTCTCAGTCCTGCAGGATGTTTTTTAACATTCACCAGCCCTGTGGCAGGTTATAAATGAGGCTGTGCAGAGATAATATTTGGGAGCTTTATCACTCAGCAGTTGATTAGGATGCAGCCTGAGTGCCACCAAAGCCTTGTTGCACTTCCATGTGCCAGCCTGGCCATTGAATGCCCCATTCCTGAATGCCATGGACATTGTGCAGAAGGGCTGCACTGGGGCTCCCTGGAAGAGGAGGGTTGGTTCAATGCCAGCTGCAAATCCATGTATGGAAACAATGAGCAGGGCAGTGTCCAGCCAATCCCTCTTGGTGAGAGCCATTCTCAGAGGCCACCAACTGCATCCCACCCCAACCAAGCACAGTTCTGCTGGGAATTTCTGTTGAATTTCCAAGGCCAGGTCTTAAAGGAGAGGGAGGAAGCTGGGTTTAGGTGATTAGCTTGATAACAGGGAATGATATCTCATTTACCATTTTTATTTGGTGCCTTCTTACAGTGTAGGGCTGGAGGATCTCTCCCTCCTTTCAGCAGCTGCAGCCTGTTCATTTCTCACTTGTTTTAGTGATCTTAAATGTCCTGGGGAAGCTTATGAGCAATGGCTGTGGTTGCAGCCAGACTGTCCCCATAAGGCTGAGACAGAATTGTACTCTGCTGTCTATCCTTGAGCCTTCCCCTCAAAGCTCTCTGCCCTGGCATATGTCTCATAGCTGGGTATGTAGTTGTAGATTTTATCTCATTCCTTTATCCCTTTCCCTCGTTCCTTAATTTGACCAAGTTCATTCATCCCAGTGCTCTTCTGTGACACTGGTGAGAGCCACTAGGATTAAAGCTGAGCATGGAGCACCAGCACAGAAGGGATTCCTCCTAAAGAAGGTTTTATTTTTCCTAAAGAAACAGCCTCGAGGGATTCCCTGTGTCACTGGGCTGCTGGCAGTGAGGGGAGCAGTGACACTGCACATTCTTCTCCCAGACAGTGCAAGGCCCAAAGCACAGAGCCAGGGAGAGCTCTGTCAGTGGAAGATCTCTGGGTTGCCACTGGCAGAACCATCTTTTGCCACTGCTCCCCTTGTGAGTACAGAGTGCCTGAGCAGGGTTGTACAAAGTGTTGCTCCACTGTGTAGTTCAGGGTGATGGAAGTGGAGCCAGAAAGTCCAGTTAGGGAGGGAGGAGGCATTCCAGAGAGCAAACATCCAACATCTGGCAAGTATATCCTTCTAATGCCTCTGTGATTTCTAGGAGACTGCCTGTTCTTCCTCCTTCACATCTGTTTCATCAGATTAATTGGGGAGATTATAGAGGTTGGGATCCTAAATGGAGCCCCAATGCAGCTTTAAGACATCCATTCTTTGCCATGCTCTTTAAAACTGTATTTCCCCAGTGCTCCACAGCAGCCAGCAGTCAGTTCAGTGAAGGGTTTTGCCTCTGGCTTGGGAAACTATTTGGAGAGTGAAATCATTGAATTCAATGAACATCAAACAGAACATCACCCAAACTGTAACACACCCTCATGGGCATGAGCCCCAGAGGAGTTCTGTGCTCCCCAGGACCAAGGTCCCAGCTCCATCTTGACTTGTTCCTTCTTGGAACAGCTTGAGAGGTTTCACTGGTCAGTGCCACAGATTTGCTGACCCTCTCACACCTTTCCTGGAGGATGCATGAGTAAAGACAGGGAATTTGGGAGCGAGCTCAGTCCTGCAGTTAGCAGGGTGAGGGCGTTGGGCCATTTCAGTGTTTCTGCTGAGCACATGGAGCTGGTGGCTGCAGACAGCAACACCCTTCAAAGCAGCTGGGCCTTGAGGGAGGAGCTGGGGCTGAGTTCTTGCAGGGCAGAAATGGTTGGAGCCTTTGGATGTCTCATGGCCTTCCCAAATTGTTCACTGCAGAGGATCTCACATGTGGATCTGAACCTACCACAGGCATAACAGACAGAGTGCAGGGAGAGGTGCCCTGTAATCACCAGGCTCTGGCACTTGGGCAGTGGGTGGGAATGAGCCACCTTAGGTCATTTCATGTTTAAAAAGGATTATAAAAAGTCTCTCTGGGAAAAAAAAAACAACAAAACACCCACATGGAAAAATCTCCTGAAAAAGAGCCTGTTTGTGTTTCACTTTTTGAGATTTTATGCCAAACTCTTTCATTTCGCCCAAACCACAGCAAGTCCAATCTGTAAAACAACATTCCCAAAATGGCAACAACTGAGAGCTGCAACCTCTCCCCTACTTGGAAGTGTCCCATGGAGACTCTCCAGCAGGGTGGAGATGGGAGTGAGAAGATGGATTTAGGAGAGGATTGGCTCATTTTGTGAACGTGTGCAGGAGGTAGAGCTTCATGTTTCTCTCTCTGCAACCACAGAGAAATACAAATGAGCAAGGCTGCAATGCCTCTGCACACAGAGCTGGGTGGAGCCCGTTCCCAGGGCTCTGCACTGAACCTTGCTGAGAATTGAAGCATTTGGATTGGGACAAAAAGGATGAGGAGACATGCAGTTTCTTCATGCCTGCTCTTCCAGATGAGTGACAGGTCTGCTGGAACAGTCAGCAGTTCAGCAGCTTTGAGGACCCTGCAGTAACCAAACACAGTTTGTGTCTCCCTGAACCTTTACACAAGCACAAACTCCTTACTTTACTGCTGAATCACACTTTTCTTCCCTGCTAAAGATGCTCCCTGCTCCTGCTGAAACGTTTCCATATGAGCTGGATCTCTCACTCCTGTTTCTAGTGACAGGAATGGTTATTATTAGTTCCCTCTTGGAGCAGCTCAGTGCTTTGAAGGGGCCTCCATGGCAGAGCAGCACACCCAGAACAGACACTGGGCCTTCAGAGAGTTTGCCAGATTTCACAACCACTCGCTGCTTTATCTCTCCAAGCTTATTCTGAAAGGTTCCCACCCTCCTAACTGCACCAAGTGCTGAATCACTTCTTTGGGTGGCCAGATTCCACTTGTGGGGGAAGAAACCTCTGGCAGAAGAGCAGAGCAGATACTAATGGAGGTATTTAAATTACAAGGCAACATTTAACAATCGTTGTGAGAGCAGTAAGACTGGAGTGGTGGCACAGAAGGTGGCCAAGTCACTATTCCAAGGCCATTGTTTAGTAGGAAATGGCATTGCTTTGGCTCTGGAGCAGAGGACACCACTGGCAGGAGAATCTGTTTAAATATGTTTTCTGATTGCTGTTTGAGTTCTGTCATGACCTGCATTTCTGGCTTGACTTTTGCTTTGTATTGCATTGGGTATTCATCACTCCATGCTTCCTATTTTGTCTAGGCCTGTATAGCTAATCCTTTTCCTTGAACTTAACCAACAGCCAGAGATAATCCTAGTTTGAAAGTGACTGGAGAAACACAGCAGTTTACATATAATGCATGTTTTATCCTGGCTGATTTACACATGAACTGGCACATTGTCCTTTGTTAGATACACCACTACAAGGTGATAACAATCTCTTTAAATATTACACAGGGTTAAATAACTTTTTTTTATTATTATTTCCTTTCTCCTTTTGGCAAATGTTTCCATTGTTTGGATTTCTTTTTCTCCTGGAAAGAGCAGGAGTGGGTGTGGGACAGCCCTGAGTGCCATCTGCTGGAGACCTGCTGCTTCCCAGCCCTGCCGTGGGCCAAATCCAGGATGGGAATGTCAGCTCAAGTGCTCCCAAGCCATGAGCAGGAAAAACAAAATAATTAAGAAATGAATTGAAATTAACACCCTCTGATGCCCTCACCATCCCAGGGTCATTTGCTTACACTTCCTGATGGAAGTGCCATCACCATTCACATCTCCCATTCTTGGTCCTCCTGTTCTGTTTTGCTACAGACAGGACAAAGTCGTGAAAGGATCAAAGTCTTGGTGTGCAAAAAGCCAGAGCAGCTTCTCAGATGTCCCAGTGCCAGCCTGGGTTAGGAAAAAAGAGCTGGTGCCCAAAGAGGAGCAGCTGCTGAGACAGTGCCCCTGGCCAGCAGGGCCTGGGCTTTAAACAGCCAGAGGTGCTCCCAGGGGTGAAGAGCCTTTGGCAGCCTCTTGGGTTTTTCTTGAGAAGTCTGAGAGTGAATTTGATTTATGGAGCTTATTTGTGATGTGTCCCAGCAGCCAGGATGAGGAAAGGAATGGCAGAATAGTGTGGGGAACAAGGCTTAGCCCTGCCTGAGGTGCATCCAGGGTGGGCTCCTGAAGTTTCTTACGAGCTTGGCTGTTGTCACTGTGTGTTAAATGAAATGGGTTGGTTTAGCATGCAGGGTTTTATTCCTGTAAAATCAGGGTTTGAGTAATTGCACTGAGTGTTGACCTCCTTGTATCTCTTCTTTGACAGGTACCTGCATTCAGAGGGGAAGTTACCTGAAGGTAGGAGTGCATCACCTCCCATCCCACTGCCCATCCCCACCCTGCAGTCCTTTACATCCCTGTTGTGCCCAGAGTTCCAGCTGCCCAACTCATCCCTGCACTGTAGATGAGACCCACAGTTGAACTTTTATTTTGCTGCAATTCTTTTACCAGTTCAGGCCTTTCTTCAGTCACTTTTCAGTCCCTTGGGCTTATCCTGCCTCAGTGGTGTGATGCAGTGTCTGGCCTGTGCCTCTTGGGTGAATTTGAGTGCTCTTTCCAGGTCCCTCAGCTTAGTCACAGAGTTTTTGGTCACATCTTGCTTACAAGCCTTTTTCATTTTCTATGACAAAAGCCTCAGAAATGAAGCCACTTAGCCAAAAATGTTTGCATGTAGCAAGTTAAACCTCCACCAAATGTGCTCAGGAAAGGAATCTGAAATCTGCAGTGGCACAGCAAATTGTAGGGGCTTCTTCCGCCTGTGAGCAAGAATCACAGAGAAATTCTCTGTATAAGTAGGGAAAGGAAAGAAACAAAGTACAGAAGGAGGTTGCTCCAGACCCCTTTTCTAGAGTAGAGCTGCACCCCTTACCTCTGCACCTACCCAGGACAAATGTGTGGACCTCATTCAAGCACAAAGCTGTCATTCAGCTGTTGCACAGAGCATAAGGAAGGGCTCAGCCAGGCCCACCCAGTCAACCTCCTGCTCCCTCAGCAGCCATCCAGACTGTGTTCCTTTAATGCTAATTCCCAAATCATTGTAGGATTTGAATGAGTCACAGCAAATCAGTTTTAATTCTCTGCTAGCAGGAAGTTGCAGGCCTAATGAGACAGCATGAGCCAAGATGGCAGAATGCCCTTAAGCTGAGCTCCGACTCCAGTGCCTTCAGTTCCCCAGCTCATGAAAGAGGAGCATTAGTGCCAGCTTCGTTCCTAGGACCTTGTCTTTGTTCATTCTTGGTGTGCAGCAGAGCTCTGTGTGCTGTGTGCAGCACAAAGGACGAGGAGCTGCAGTGGTTGGTGTCACTGCTGCCTGTCAGGCCCCATCTACACTGAGCTGCTTTCATGTGCTGCTCATGCAGGTTTCACTCTGGTCCTGAATGTGGGCTGTGCCTCAAATCCATTCAGGTTTGAAACAGACCCACATATAGAGAACATTTCCATTTCTCCAGCAGCTTCAAGAGACTGCTGGAGGTCTGTGCAAGCCTTGCTGCTCTGATTACATCACATCTGACATGACCTACAAACACCAAAGGAACGGGGAGCTCCCATGCTGCTGCTTATGCTAAGCCTTTCCAAATATAGTTCCAGTCTCATTGAAATTCCCAGTATTTATAATTTGATCTGGCAGGCGTGCAGGGCTGTGCATCAGAGGGGCTTAATGAAACAAGAGTGATGCTGGGATTGAGGCTGTCTGGATGGAGCTGAAAGGCATGTTCAGGCCATGGAAAAGTGCTGTGCTGCTGTTGGTAAGAGGGAGCTGTTTGTAAGTGAGCCTGTGTAAGCCCATGTGATCAGGGAATCCACAGAAAATCTCCCTGCAAATGCAAAAGCCAGCTAAGCCTTGCATTGCCTCAGTGATATGCAAATGAGCACCCTAAATATCCTGCTTTGCTTTCTAATGCCTTTAGCCAGCACAAACACAACAGGCTTTTTATAATCTGTAATCAAGTTCCCCAGCCCAGGCACAAGCACTTGTTTCAAGAAGCCAAGACAGCTGCTGGATGTGCTCCCACCCCTGCCACTGGCCCCTTCCAGCTAGAACCAGTGCTCTTCCAGAAGAACCTGTGCCTCCTTCCATCAGGAGCAGTGCAGGCCTGCAGCACACACAGTGCTCACTCAGGAGCTCCTCATTCTAGGCATCCTTGCTGCCTGAGTGATTTGGAAGTGGAAAGCCAAGCTGAACAGGCTGCAGGCTTCACACACTTCTATTCTCAGCCTAATCCATGAGCTATATTGATCCTGCCCTTTCTGCCGACCTGGAGAGGTTGCATTACACTGCTAATCCCACCCTGCCCAGGTCACAGGCACTACAGGCTCTGAAAAGCTTCACCTGCTGGTGTCACAGGAGCAGAGTCCTCAGTGGCAGTGCTGCTGTCACCCTCCTTGGCAGGGAGCAGCCTGTTTCTCTGAACCCTTCTCCATCTCTCCCTGGACTGTGCATTCCTCCCCTGCTTCATTCCATCTCACATTGCATGCAGAGCAGGCTTTGCTGTCAGCACATGGAAATCCTGGTTGGATCACTGACACTGAGGGCTCTTACAGAACCCTTCTTTTTGGGGAGGTGAATGCCACCACTTCACCTGATCTGACCGAGGAGGACCCAGCAGCTCAGAGCCATCCACACTGAAATCACTTGCCATGGTTTTGAGTCCTTATTGCTGAGCTTTGGGGAACAAAAGGGTGAAATTGCTGCATGAATTAATATTTCTCAGGGAAAAAAATTGAGGAAAGGGAGAGCATGTTTGGTTAACAGAGCAGCCCAAGCTTCAGAGAGTGGTGCCAGGCCTCTCTTCCCATCGCTGTGAGTAGGAATTGATGTGGCATTGCCAGAGTCCATTGAAGCCATCCAGGAAAGGAAAGATCCATTGTCCCGTGCTCGAAAAGCAAACAGGTGCCATTGGGAATGCTGAGGACAGGAGCAGCACTAATTCTTCCCTCTGAAAGCAGCCCAGCAGCAGCCCACAGGATCTCTGCAGAGGAAGGGGAAGAATGGTTCTCCCACTCACAGCACATCACAGGTTTCCCTCAGAGTTTGCTTTTTGGAACCAAGAAAGGTATCCAAGTGGGATTAAAGGAGTGTCAGGGCACTTCTGTGAGCGACTGCAGCACTTGTGCCTGCAGAGCATCCCTTGGGAGAGCAACTGGAGCTGCTGGCAGCCGCACAGCTCTGCCTGGGCCGTGTCCCGGCGGGCTCAGGAAGCGTCCGGGCCGTGCCGGTCCCGCAGCCCCCGCGTCCCCGCCCGTCCCGGGGCGCTCGGCACTGCCCAGCGGCTGCTCCTGACCCTGCGGGGCCGCGGCAGGACGGAGGCACCGGGGGCACGGCAGCGGCACGGCTGGGACAGGCGGTGCCGAAGGCGGCGGGGCCGAGGGATGCGGGTCCCGCCGGCCGGTCCCCTCCCCNGAGAAGAGAAGAGAAGAGAAGAGAAGAGAAGAGAAGAGAAGAGAAGAGAAGAGAAGAGAAGAGAAGAGAAGAGAAGAGAAGAGAAGAGAAGAGAAGAGAAGAGAAGAGAAGAGAAGAGAAGAGAAGAGAAGAGAAGAGAAGAGAAGAGAAGAGAAGAGAAGAGAAGAGAAGAGAAGAGAAGAGAAGAGAAGAGAAGAGAAGAGAAGAGAAGAGAAGAGAAGAGAAGAGAAGAGAAGAGAAGAGAAGAGAAGAGAAGAGAAGAGAAGAGAAGAGAAGAGAAGAGAAGAGAAGAGAAGAGAAGAGAAGAGAAGAGAAGAGAAGAGAAGAGAAGAGAAGAGAGAAGAGAAGAGAAGAAGAAGAGAATCCTGGAGATGTGCCAGAGAGAGTCCATGAGAGCTTTGTTCTGTCTCTTCTGTGTAATTTCACTGTTTCAGGGCTCACTGAAGGAAATCTCATTGCAAATCGAATTGCATCTCTGACCACCTGTGTAAACTGTGACTTTGGCCTCTTCTGTCAAACCTTAATACAATGTGGGAAGTGTAGAACATAATCACAGCAGCTTTCAAGCCAAGGAAATCCCAAAGCAGCTCCCTTGAGAGCTACAGGCTCTTAACAGGACCATCAGTAGCTCTGAACTCATCAGTGAAGACAATTTAGTCATGGTAAAAAAAAAAAGCAATTAACTTTTGAGTTCAAAGGGATCCTTAAAACAGAAAAAAACAAACCCTTCAACATCAGCTGAATCTTGAAACACGTTACCTTCATCTGCTTCATCACAAATATCTGAATAATGAATTCAGGAACTCTCTTAAAGTGTAACTGTCTGCCTGAGCTAATATTTGATTCCTAGGCTTGTAAATATTTATTCTGTAGCTAAGAATTGGAGTAGAAAGATGAAATTTCATTTTGGTAGCTGAACCAGAAACTACTGTTTTAAAATTCCATTATATGATATAGTGTCAGGATCATCTGCACCTATTTTTTGAGCCTAATTATGCAGGAAGAATTTAAATTATAAGCAAAAAACTACCCAGTTTTTTGGATATTCAAAGCTAGCTTTGCTTTCCACAAGCTATTACAGAACAAGAACTAGTACAAAGGGTCACATTATTCAGTACAGAATAAGAGCCAATACAAATGGTCATAGATGTGCACTGGGCACAAAGAAATCCTGGTGGGAGCATCAGAAGTTGTTCCCCTTTTACAGAAAAAAAAGATTCCCAAGGCCAGCAGCACAGGGAAGCTGCAAAGAGCTGCTGAGCCTGGAGAAAAGGGCACCTTACAAGAATGCTGTTGTTTTGAAATATTTGTCCTCTTTCTCTGTGTAGGGTGCCATGTGCTTGTGCTGGAATCAGTCAATCTCTGCAGGAAGTACATTTCCTTCCTGGATGTCCTCATTTCCTGCCTCCTGCCCAGGGATGCACTCTTCATCCTCACAGAGGAGGAGACTGAACAAGCCAAGGTGAGATGTGTGGCACCTGCCTGACCTGTTTGAGTGGCTCATTGTCATTGTGAGCACTTTAGTCACAAGTGTCACCTTCCCAGGCAATGCCAGTGGTTGTACCCATGGGTTATAAATGTCACTGAGCAATGTCTGCAGTGATTTCAAAAACATGGTTACCTCATGTGCTGCATGACAGGCCAGGGCTGAGCAGATTTGCAGCTCAGACAGTCACAGGACACTGAGTTTTACACTCTCCAGGATGTAGGATGCATTTCAAAGGAAACTGGATCCAACACAGTATTCTGAACATGTGAGTGGCCTGTTAAAGCCTGGCATGACTGCACGCCAGGAACAGCATCCTTGCATCACAGCTCCCCCTAAAGATGGAGGCAGCCTGTGAACTTGTGAACTTTGGTCCAAAGCTCTTCACAAGTTCCCTTTACTGTACATTTTTAAACTGTTTTGCTGCATAGGATCTCACATATTTACTCCACAGTTCCGTATACCAGAATCTGATTACCTCCCCTTCTATAGCATGAAAATATTTACCCAGCAAACAGTGCTGTTAATTCACAAAGTACAGACTTTCCCTGCTTCTGAGGCTCTTTATAAAAGTAGAGTTACTTATGAAAACAGCTTGGATAAAAGTGGTGTTCATTATTCCCATGTATTTTTGTTCCTGAAATCTGACCTTTCTAGGCTGGTGCACTATAAATAGACTCAGCTGCAGCTGGCAGTGTGTGGTCAGAAGGAGCAGAGATGTTCCCAGACATGCCTATCAGGCTCCTGCTTCCCAGCATGTGAACACTTCCCCAGGCCTGAGATCACGTGGGGAGGAGGAGTTGGAAGTGACACATAAAGTGTCCTTTCTAGCAGGACCCTCTGAACATCAGGCAGCACAACACCAGACTCGGGCAGACAGGCCCAGAGCTTAGGCAGCCTTCACCTCCCCTGCCTCTCCCTGCTCACTGCAAACAGGGTGTCTATAAATGGGCACTGAGCCCCACAGCAGGAGCAGGAAAGGGCCCTCACATCAGCTCTGGAAGGTTCTTGTAATGCTCCCTGCACTGTTTTTCCTCCTAGAGAGCCATGCGGTGCCATCGCAGCCAGCTCCTCTGGTTCCGCCAGCTCTACCTGCTCTGCTCTCGTTACCTGGTGGTCAATTCACTGCGCCTGCTCTGACAGGACATCACTCACAGGAGAACAAGAACGAGCAAAAACCCAACTGTGCCAGGCCCAGGACACAAGACAGCTCCTGTGTTAGGTGCTCAACAGGATGAGGTGCTCTTTTTGTGGCATTCTCCACATTACAAAACCCAGGCTGGGTGAAACCTCCTTCTGAATATCTTGTTGCCTGATACACTGAGAACAGGGTTAACAGCTACTCTATTTTCTCACCATAGAAGCTTAAATAAGATGAGAAATTTGGATTAACTTTAATTGGGAGTCAAGCCCTGGAGGATTCTGCAGTGGAGAAGATATGGCACAAACTGTTTTCCCATGAAGAGAGAGCTGCAAGGACTGTTTTTGTAAAATCCACGTATTAGGAGTAACTTTTCAAAGATCATGCTATCTCCACAGATACCACAACCACAATACCTTTGTTATTCAGTCAGAACTTCAAACAGCCAAAGCTTTTGAATAAAACATCAGAAATCATGCCATTTTTTCTGACTGCAGTTATGTTTGCTGTTGCTTCTCATACACACTGCAGGCTCCACTTTGACAGTGTCCCTCCTGAAATATGAGCTCTCTTCTTGATTCAGAACAGGGCTCAACTCAGAAGAGTCTCAGCAAGACACAGGAATGAGGTGCAAGTGACTGTAATGAGGTCTTTAGTATTGTGATTTAAACTTTAGCACAGCTCAAGGCAAAGCCAGACTAGCAACCCTGCAGTGGTTTACAGAGCAGAGGCAGTTTGAAAACTGAACGTCACAAAGGAATGAGACAATCAGCATAGAAAGATTTATTTAAGAAACAGAGAACAGTAATGTAGAGATCGATTTCACCACAACCATCACCCAGGAAACCCCAGACTGCAGTTCCAAGGCAGTGCTCCCAAGGCTGCTGGAAGGGTGTGTCAGGGTTTTGACAGGTCTTTGATGGTCTTATGTTCCCTCACTGCTTTCTCCCATTCCTTGCCATTGATATCCTCTATGATAATGGTCTGCACGGTGCCATCATCCAGACAGTGGGGAGCTATTCCTGAAGAAAGACAGAATACACAAAAACCTGCTTTTCATAAAATGTGGGAGATGCCTGCTCCATTCCATGGCTGGGGCATCTCAGGGAATTGTAAATGCTCTTGCTGTAAGGCTGAGGAGCCTGGATGAGAATCCTGTCACAGGAAGAAGCCCACACATGATAGGTAAGATTGCTTTATATGGAGGAGCTACAGGTTCAGACTGCAGTTCCAGATGTTTATTAACACTTTAGGAACAAACTCTTAGGACACATGCTGCTCACTGCTGTCGTGTCAGCATCCAGTGGAGCCTTTATCCAAGGTTTTCTTGGTGGTTAACTCTGGTTAACACAGCTTGCTTTGTACCTACCATAACCATCAGGGTTAGAACGAGGAGTATAAAAGCTCTGAACACCACAGGTCTTGCAGAACGTGTGCTGGGCACGGTGTGTGTTGAAGGTGTATGTTGTCAAATTGTCAGCACCCTAAGCAAAGGAAAAGCACTGTAAGTTTTCCATGGAAATAGATTAATTACTTTGGGCCTTGTGAAAATGAAGTTCACTTTCCTGGTAAAATTTAAAAGGTTTAATAAAAAGACAGTAAGAGACAGAAATAAAGCAAAGGTTAAATGGCCATGGTTAAATGGGTGCTTGGCATTCAGCCAAGAGCACACCTACTATCTTGGAAGTACCCTTTAAATAGATTTTCCATTATNACGGTGTGTGTTGAAGGTGTATGTTGTCAAATTGTCAGCACCCTAAGCAAAGGAAAAGCACTGTAAGTTTTCCATGGAAATAGATTAATTACTTTGGGCCTTGTGAAAATGAAGTTCACTTTCCTGGTAAAATTTAAAAGGTTTAATAAAAAGACAGTAAGAGACAGAAATAAAGCAAAGGTTAAATGGCCATGGTTAAATGGGTGCTTGGCATTCAGCCAAGAGCACACCTACTATCTTGGAGGTACCCTTTAAATATATTTTCCATTATACCAGCCTGTTGCATATTCATAGACCTTCATGCATATTCAAACTTTACCACAAACTAATTTACATATTCTGGGAACTGTTTAGCACGGCCACTCTGGGGTCTGCCTTTTTAGAGCATGTGTGTTGAGGCTGTGGCTTTAATCCACCTTCTTTATCACCCTCAGTTTTGGGCCATGGTTCATAATTTCCACAGACAGTGAGTGTTGATAATTGGCATGTCAGCAGCATCTGTTCACTGGATGCTATCCCAACCAGGCAGACAGTTCAGGCATACTGTATCAACTATTACCACTATGCTAATTTCTGCTAACAGCAGAAATAAAAACTGTATCCATACAGCATTTTAACAATATACATATTGCATTCATACTTGTGAAAAGCCAACAATATAATATTATATATAACAGCCTGTAGCTAAGAAATGTACAATTTAAAATGCTACCTTCCTGTCCTTAGCTGAGACACAGAGCTGTGCATTCCTGCTCCTTTCCTGAAGCCCTGTGCTTTATATGTACAAGTGTCCATAACCAGCCTGGGAACAGCAAGAGCTCTAAACAAGGTGCATTAACACAACCACACCAGACAGCTTAAAATGCAGCCATTTCCCTCAACCAGCCAAACTTAGGGCAGAAAACTGCTTGTTCTTGGCTCTTTGAGGATAACACTGCTCTTGCTCATGGCCATGCTCTTACTGTGTTCTCACTCTACCTTCAGCAGCTTGAAATGCGACGCTGGCACAATGAAGTGTCTGTTCTGTTTCTTTGTGCAAATGCTGCAACTGTAAAAGAAAAAGCAGACCTTTCTAGAAGAAGTGGACAGGTTGTAGAGCAGCAATCGGACCCCTTGACAACAGAAATTCCACTGACAACTAGAATGGCTCAGAGGTAAGTGGCAAAAGTGGATTTGTGGTGTCAGTGGTGTTTAGCTGAGCACACCCGTGAACAGACTGACCCTACACAGGTACCCCAGTAAGATATTTTCACACACAACTCTTGGGGACAAACTCTAGCCCTGAGAAATCCACTTAATGGTTCAGAGCACACTTGGCCAATTTTGCCAATGTTCATTACCTTGCAAACAAGAAAGTAAAGGTCAGAAGATCACCCGTGAGCTGAAAGCAAATGAGTTGCAGGCAAAGAGGGGTCACTACTGAAACCTGAGAGTGTTTTAGTTTGAGGCACATGTGGTCAGAACTGTAATGTCACTTGAGAAGAACAAGTTAAAAAAAAAACCAATGTGCTTTGAGCCCCCTGCATGGGAGGAAACAGAAAGCAGATGGCTCAGCACCTGGACTCATTAGATCTCTCCTGACACTTTCTGTGTGAGCCTGGCTGTGAGACATGAAGTCCTGCCCAAAGGAGCACCTGAAATCACCAACACTGATCTCACAGTGGATCAGTACATAATTAGGGGTAAATCCTATGGACACAGCTCAGAAGGTGTTCTGCAGATGTTCTGTGGCATCTTTAGCTCTAAGGTTGGAAAAGCAGAGAGCTGACATTCATCTCTGGGAACAGGGAACAAACCAACTCACTTGCAGTTAAACACGTGCAGATCTGCTGAAGCCCAGACCTCAAAGCGGACGGCTCCACAGTGACAGCCTCCAGTGTGCTTCACCAAACCCCTGTATTCACTGCACAGAGACACAACAGGGCTTTTGGGATCATCCTCTCTTGGTTTTTTGCCCAAGAGAACAGTAAGGCTATACACATGATTCAGTTCTGTCTTGAGCTGTTGGAGAATACCAAGAAATATATTCACTCAAATGTATTTAATAACTTGTCAGAATGAGGTAGAGGATGGCTTTTGTCCTCTGCAGCAATTGCTTTTGTGGTTTAATTAAAATGGTGAAAAGGAAAGAAGAGCACCACTTTGAGGACTCTCCACTCTGTACAGCACAGCTCCAGGTCACAGAGCTGACCCTACAGCTGTGTCCATACACAACCCTACACAGAAATCGGGACTATTACCTTAAAACAAACTGCTTGGAACTGAGAACTGAATTTCCCCACAATTTTCCCCATAGTTCCTCCAACACCATTAATATTCTCTCCATTTAAAAGCTGGGGAAAGCACAGATAAGTGGATTCTACGTAATATTTGAAATGTCTTTTATTTCGGGTTGTAATTGCAGAGGAACTTTATGACCAAGGAATTTCTGAGCCTGTGCTTGCTTCTCTCCCTCCCCGAGCCGCCTCCACAGCAGCTGGGCAGTCTCCGTGCGGGTCAATCGCAAATGCAAAGGAAAAAAAAACAAAACAAAACAAAACATTTTCCTTCCAGATTTTGCCTCCCACGGACAGTTTCTGATGTGCCGTGCTCTTGCACAGAGCGAGCACAGGAAATGGGAGGAGATTTAGAAGCTAAGCCTCGCGGATCCCCAAGGGCATTTTCGAGGGCAGAGCCGTAAAACGCGGGAAGCTTTAGCACCGAAAGCCACTTTTTGTCGGTGGTGCGTGCGCCCCCTCCCCACGCCACCCCCGGCCCCGGTTCTGGGCAGCTCGCGGGAGCGGATGCCGCGCACAGAACGCTGCCAGTACCGGGACCCGGGCAGGAGCGCGGAGCGGCCGCCCCGGCCCCGTTACT
>VXBQ01000512.1:2646-14821 GCA_013400175.1 Phainopepla nitens | reverse complement strand
AGGAGCGGGTCTCGGAGCGGGTCTCGGCCCCTGCGGCGGCCGGGGCGCTCCGTCCCGCGGCCCCCGCGCATCCCGGGGACGCGGGGCCCTGAGCGGCTGCTCCTGCAGGGGCCCAGGGGGGCAGCGTGGCCCGGGCGCTGCTGGGGGACGGCACCTTCAAGGTGCGCGCGGTGACGCGGAGCCCCGGCAAGAAGGAGGCGGAGGGGAGCCGAGGTGGTGAAGGCAGATCACGACGATGAGGCATCGCTGCAGCCGGCCTTGGCGGGTGCCTACGGAGCCTTTATTGTCACCAACTTCGGGGAGCACGGCAGCAAGGAGAAGGAAATCGAGCAGGTACCTGTCCTGACATTACCTGGGACCACGTGCGGAATGATCTGGCGGGGTGGATCGTGAGAACAATCAAGGTGGGGGCAGCTCTTGCAGCAGCTGTGGCAGCCCTGATGCTTTGAGGGCCAGTGCAGAAGACCCCAAGGCCTCACAAACACCAGGTCCCAGTTCTTGCAAAGCCAGGACTTGTTCTCTGTTCCCTCGCAGTTGCATGGCTCCAGGGTCTGGTGCCTTCAGGCAGTTGATACATGTGTTATGGAGAGCACTTCCCACAAGTTGGAGTAGTCCAGGTGGGAACACTTGGCTCCTCAGAGCCTTCCTGGGGCAGAGCTGGCATTGTTGCTGCCTGTAGACCTGTAGCTGGCTGTGTTTGCAGCTTTGGGGCCAAAATCCTGCAGTAGCACAGATCCCAAGGTCGGTGCTCACCCCAGGACAGATATTGCCAGGTGGCACCTGCATGGCAGCAACCAAAAGATAAGATAGCTTAGGGCAGGTATGTTGGCCAGGCAGATTGTTTATGGTGGTGCTTGCAAGCTCCAAAGCTGGAAGGTGTGTGGTCTATCTGAAATGGGACAGGGTGAGGAGAGGATTTGGCTCCACCTGGACAACTGACTGTGCTGAGCCCTGCTCCCAGTGAGGGCCAGTGGGAGTTGGATCCTCTGCAGAGGGAAGGGGGGTGTGGGGATGGTGGGGATGAGGATTCCCCTCCCCATGGCTGCTTTCTCCCTCCTCCAGGGACAGCTGACCTGTGCAAGTGCCAGGCTCTGCACCACGTCGTGTTCAGTGGCCTGGAAAACATGCAGCAGCTGATGGGGGGCCGGCTGCAGGTGCCACACTTCGACAGCAAAGGCGTGGTGGAGGAGTACTTCCAGAAAATTGGGGTGCCCACCACCATCGTCCACCTGCCAGCCTACTTCGAGAACTTCCTGTCCTTCTTCAAGCCGCAGAAGGCCCTGCAGGGAGACACCTTTGTCCTGAGTAAGACACCTTTGTCTTGCTCTGTGGGTCACTGTCCTGTGTCACTGTCCTCTGGCTGTCCTCATCTGCTCCCACTGAGCAGGGGCTGAGGGCTGGAGAGACTGCCAGGGCTCTGGGCTGATGAAGAGGCCTCTCCCAGCTTGACCACAGCAAGCTGCATTACGGTCTTCAGACCCGTTTGGTGGCCTGCAGGAAATCACCAGCATCCTGGGCCTGTTTGTGGTGCTGAGGGCTGTTCTGCAGATCCCAGAGCAGCTCTGGACACCCCAAGTGCCTGCGTTTGGGATGCTGGAGGTGGGGGGGCTGCAGGCGACTCACGGCGCTGCTCTGCTGTCTCTGAGCTCAGCCCTGCTCTCCTGCTTTGCCATGCTGATGGGTGCTCTCATCCCTCCCTCACCTCATGTCCACAGACTGAAACCTGCTCTACCTCCTCAGAGCTGGGCTGCTCTCCAGCTGGGATCAATCTCTCCTTACAGAGCTGCCCATGGGGGACACCCCACTGGATGGCATGGCTGTGGAGGACCTTGGGCCCGTTGTACTTTCCCTGCTGAAGTCCCCAGGGGAGTACATTGGCCAAGTGATAGGACTCAGCACGGGCAAGCTCACCGAGGCAGAGTACGCTGCCGTCCTCTCCCAGCAGACGGGCAAGACTGTGACAGCCAGCAAGGCAGGAAGTGTCCCTTGGTGTAGGGGATGTTCCTGAGGGACTCACAGCTCGTTTGGTACTGCCCAGCACTGGTGTCCAGGGTTAGTCCTGCTGCCCCTGGGTGTGGCTGGGGCACCGCTTGGCACTGACACTGCCCTGTTGGTTTTGTCCCTGAGCTCCTGCCTGTGGAGCACGCAGCTGTGCCCAGGCAGCTCTGTGCCCAGCTCCAAGGGATGATGGAGCTGGGAGATCTCCTACGCAACAGGTCTCTGCTGGGTGCCCTTCCCTTCAGCAGGGCTTCCCCCAGGGCTTTGCTGTGTCACCCTTACAACAGACCTGGCCTCTGTGCTGTGTCACTGTGACCAACACCCCTGGCCACTCCCTGACCCTTTGTGAATTACTTGTAATCTTTGTTTGCATTGCAGTTGTACCTCAGGCAGCCAGTACAGTGAATGAGGGGTGTGGTGGTTCCCTGCTTCGAGAACAAAGTCCATGTCATTGGTGCACAGTCCCTCTCATGCTCTCTGCACGTTCTGCTCTCCCAGAAGTGCAGTGAGCCAAACTCTTTGATTCAGGGAGGGAAGGAGGCGTTGGGGTGCCAGGTGGCAAATTGAATTGCCTCCTGGACCACCCAGTTTCTAGAAGCCCTCAGCCATAGCTCTGGTGTGAAGAAGGGCTCCCTCATAGCTGCTCCAGAGCCTGGCCAGCTGTGTGCCAGAGCAGGGTGCTGGCCCTAGGCTGGCTGGGCTGTTCCTGCCAGGCAGGGCTGCATCCTTTGCCCAACCCCAGAAGTGCCTTGCAGAGCCCTCCGCACCGGCGGCAGTGCTGTGCCAGGCTGCTCTAACAGAGCCCTCATCACATCCCCTCACAGGCTGAGGCGAGGCCCCAGCAGCCTCTGAAACACTGTTTTTTTCCCCAGTTCTGTTGGCAGATCTCCCCTGAGGAGTACGAGAAGCAGGGCTTCCCTGGAGCCAAGGAGGTGGCTGCCATGTTCCGTTTCTATGCCCTAAAGCCAGACCGCAACGTGGCCCTGACCATGAAGCTCAACCCCAAGGCCCGCACCTTCCAGCAGTGGGTGGGGGACAACAAGGGTGCCTTCTGAGCCTCCCTCCTCTTCCTGCCTGGTTTCTGCAGCAGGTAGAGGGGCCTGGCCCAGGAGGTGGCGTGCCCTGAGCCATGCTGCCTTCCCAGCAGTGCCCCAGGGAGAGGCTGATCCTGCCCCAGCTGGGGAGAGCTTGGCCCACATGCTGCTCCATGTGTGTGCCCCTGCAGCGTGGTTGGGACTATTTAGGAGCTAGAACACCAGGAAGGGCTGGAGAGCACAGGCAGAGAGGTAGCAGAAGTGCTGCCTTTGCACTCTGTCCTCAGGGAGGTGTTGCTTTAATCATTTTGGGTGTTTTAGGATGGTGTGGCCTTGTTTTCCCAGGATCACCTCCTTTCCCAGGCAGCTCTGAGCATATGGCAGCACCTGGTGGGCTGAAGGTGTGTACCCCAGGGCCCCAAAGGCCATGCCTTTGTGGCAGGTATCCATGGCCAGGGCTGCTGCAGGCTCCTGAGCAAACAGGGATTTTTCCATGGATCTGGTTTGGGCACTGCAGCTGAGCCACTGCAGACATGGAGGCTCAGCATCACCTCAGCAAGCCGGGACTGCAGTGACTGCCTGTGAGTGTAACACAAAAGCTGAGCCTGATTGCTCAGCATACAGCTCTGGCCCTGGTCCTTGGACTCCTGAGGCTAACTTCACTCACTGTCCCAAAGAGCTGAGATAAAACCTGACTATCTGACTTTTCTAGACTGTCCAAGGTTCAGTGGAAAAGCCCCTTTGCCCTCACGTGCCTGAAGTACTGCTCAGATAGGGCAGCTTTGTGTTGAAAGTCAATCCCAGCCCCGAGCATTGGCCGTTCAACCCTGTCCCCTCCTTGTCCCAGACCTTCATTCCTGGCACTAGGGGAGGGGAAGAGGCTGACAGAGCAGGTGCAAGAGCAGACAAGGCAGCAAGGCACAGCACGTGTTAAATATCTTTATGAAGTCCATCTTATTTACATGGGTACAGAATCACTTTACAGAGCTTTAATCAGGAGGCAACGCGTGCTTTATTTCAGCAAATTAAGAAGGGCAAGACTACAGCATGTCCCTGTTTAACTGGTCTTGAACTGATTGGTTAGGGGGCAGATGGTACCTGCACAGTATCACAAACACACCAGGCTACAGTAACCATGGAATACTCACTGCAAGAGCTCAGCTGCATCTGGAAGGAGTGATCACCTCACTTGCACTCTCACACAAGTGAAACAAGGATGCTTTGACCAATCCTTTACGCTACGGGTGTTGCACTAAGATAATAAAAGATTTTTGTCCCCAACTGGCAAAGGGCTCAGTGATCGATTTGGACCAGTCCAGAAGCGACAGCAGTTGTGTGGTAACTTTAGATATCTGGGAGATCAACTTGAGGCAAAGTGCAGATTCCATCACTGCTCCGTGCAGGCAATCAGCAGGCTAGAGAAAGCCCAGGGCTGCGAGAGAGCCAGGCCAGCTGGGCTCAGACAAGGCCCAGGAACAGGGACATCCCTCTCACAGCTCTGCAGGGTTGTCCTGAAGACAAGGTTAGACCTCCCTGACCCACCAAGTCTCCTGGACAGGTCACCAAGCACAGCTGGCACGCCAAAGGGCACCTGAGTGAGCAGCTGGTGGGCTTGGCCTCCAGACAGCAAATTGCTGCTCTGTGCTGCAATATTTTTTCACATTTCCTCTGGTTTGGATGCTAAATAATACTTTAACTTTTACCAAATAAGCTTCCAGCAGCAGTAGGGTTGTGGAGCAGCCTCCAGAGAGCCACACTTCTGCAAAGCTGCCATTTTCCTTCAGTGCCAGTTCCTAGGACATTGGCTGGGGTTTGTGTTGGTGCCTCGGTGCTCCGTGGCCTCTCCAGCTGGGCTTCTTGCTGTGCTGCTGACTGACATCCTGTGCTCTCCAGAGCCTGGCTGCCAGAAACATTCAGCCCCAGCTGCACGGATGACCTGCTGCTGCTGGGTCCTAGCTCCCAGTAGAACGCTTTCCTGCAGTTGAAGTGAGAGGAAGGTTACAATTTCCTGGCTGTATCAGCACCCAGCACACAGCCCACTCTGGGAGCACCTCCCCTCCTGACCTGCTGTCACACTGTCAGCCCTACAGCACAGCCAGCTTTCAAGCCTACAAAGGTGCAAAGCTGAGTCCCTGGAATCCAAGACTCTGTGTCTGCTACAGATGATTCCAAGTCTCGCTGCTCCCTCCTAACAGGTCAGCACCAAGTGAAGCACCTGAGTTACCCTGCAGTGAGGCATGGTGGGGTTTGCTGTGCTCTGTGACAAAGGCTGGCTCCTCCCTGGTGCTGTAAGCCCAGGGCAGGGGTGAATCCAGCCCCAGTGTGCCAGCACCAGTGGCTCTGCAGCCCAGGATTTGTGTGGCAGAAGCTGGTCCCAGTGGGAGCAGCTCGTGGGAACACGCTCTGTGCTTGCAGCTGGGCACAGCTCCAGCAGCAGAGCTGCAGGGGAGGCCAGCCACCTCCCCAGGGCTGCAGCCAGCATCTTTGCTGCAGCAACCATGCACTCTAATCCCTGGCTTGTTGCTCCGGGTCCCAGGGGACAACTAGGGCTGTGCACAGCCGAGGCTGGAAGGCCTGAGGCTAAGGGAGAAGCAACGCTGTGCTATTGTGCTTCCACCTCCCAAGAAGTGCTCAGTGTGGGGGAAAGAGGACAGTGAAACACAAGAGGCCTCCTACCTCGGATGGGGTGTCAGGAGGTAAACATTTTCTTAAGTTTGGAAAGGAATCCCTCCTTGTTCTCCTGAGCCTCAGGCCTATCCCCGCCTGCGTCAGCGCTAGCCGTGGCCCTGCCACCTGGACACAAACAGCAAAGGGCTGCAGTCAGAGACATCTCCCACCAGGGCCAGAGGGCTGCTTTAGGCAGGGAATGGCCAGGAGGAAGCAGCTGGTTGTGCTGCTCCCTCACTCCCTCCAGGGCTGCACCTGGCAGTGAGCCCCAGGACTGGACCCCTGGCAGTGGAAGCACTGGAGAGCCTGGATCCCAGAAGTGGAAAAGCCAACCATGAGCTCAGGTGCTGAGCTGTTCCCTTCCCCTCTCCCCCTCCTTCCAACTGGCAAGGGAATTCTTGTGCTGCACAACTGAGTCAGGGACCCCACAGGCTTTGGAAACAAGTACTTGGAACTGAGAGTCTGCCACTAAAAACAAGTGGTGAACTCGATCACAGCCAATAAGGACTTTACAGGGTTAAAAAAATCTATACTGGTGGTTCCGGAAACAAGTCCTTCCTTCCTGTTTCAAGGTCGTGTCCTTGCAAAGCAGTGCAAAACCCCACCAGGAGCCTGATTTGTGTCATTGCAAGCAATGCTCAGACAGTATCAAGCTGAAAATTAACTCGTGTAGCATGAAAAAGGCTACAAGGATTTCAGACCAACTGTCCAGATAGGGAATGTTAAAATTGTCCTGTATGAACAGGTCCTGAGAACTGTTTGTCCCTCAGAAGTGGCTATAAGGAGAACAAAGGAGACCTCTTTGCTAATGTGCTTCTTTTTTTCTACAGTAAAACCATCAGGAACAAGATCCCAAACGCCCCCTTAAGCTTTCTTTGTGCACAGACAAGAGTCTGGTGCTCCCCAGCCTTCCAGGGCTGATTGCTGGGCTCGGACTGATGCAATGGAATGAAATCCCGAGGCAGGCCACGCCTCCCTCAGCACAGCCTGTCCCCACACTGCAGCCTACTGGCGTTAGTTTAACCCACCCTGCTGCTTCATCATGGTAAAAACTGGCAGGTTTGCTTTTTAAAAAATTGTGGTTTTTTTAAAAAGAGTGTTTTTTTCTCTTTGGCACATAAATGCCTTTAAAAAGCTGGAATGGAAATTCAGTTCTCAGAGCTCTCTGCCCTTTCCTCAAGGCTGACTGTAATATGGGAAAGATGTCATTTCTGTGTTAGGAAAGCACTATAAAACAGAACACTAGGAAGTAGTTGGCAGATGCTGCCTTCTAATATCCTGCACTTAAGCCTGTATTCCTCACACTTTGGCATGTAGTAGAGCAGATCCTGGGATCATTCAGCAGCTCCAAAAGGCTCTCACCTTTGCCTAGTCACAAATGCCCTGTTGGGTTTCAAACCAAAACCAAAATCCAACAGGTCTGAAGAAGTTCATTGTTCCAATTAAGCAAAGTAAAAACTACTTTCCAGTAGCAAGAGACAAAGCTCCTTCCTTCTTACTATTTTACCATGTGTTGTGGCTTTAGCTGCTGCCTCTTCCAAGCACCTCAGCCCTGAAACTTAAAACACAATTGCTGAATCTCAATTTTCCATCTGGAGCTGGAGAGCAGCTTCACAAAGCTCCCAGCTGCCTTCACTCCTCCATCTCGCTGGACGCTGTCCACTGCCCAGAGCTCCCACTGGCACCAGTGGACACTCCTGGCCCAGGTTTCCCCACACACACAGAGCTCAGCCCCAACAGAAACCCCCATCAGCACTCCAGGAGAAACAGCCTCGCTGTGCTCAGCAGCACACTGGACTGGGATCACACAGGAAATTGGCCTGAAGCACATTTGCTGTCCTGCCTCAAGGCAAGTCCTGGCACAAGGGAAGCAGGGAGCAGGAGGCATTCATCAGCACAGCTTGTCTGCACCCTGGAGTACTCAGTGCCTGCTCTCTGTTCACACATGGATTTGCCCAGTCAGTACTGGAGTAGAGCTTCCTGGGAACAGGCTGCCTCCCTGCTGTGGGCTTCAGCCTGTGAATATCACACTAGAACTATGTCTGTTCTAGCAGGCTGTGCTGCCACAGGCCCCATGGTGAGCTGGCTCCCCAGGAATGCTGGGGGGCCCTCTGCACTCCCCAGCAGCTGCCCAGGGCTCACCTGACGCTGTGTTGGTGACCCCGTTCACGGTGCCCTCCACGTCGCTCTCGTCCTCGGCGTAGCTCATCATTAAGGCTCGCTGGCGATCCGTCAGCCTCCTGTGGCACCGGGACAT
Organism: Phainopepla nitens; assembly: GCA_013400175.1. Lineage (NCBI taxonomy): Eukaryota > Metazoa > Chordata > Aves > Passeriformes > Bombycillidae > Phainopepla > Phainopepla nitens. Next base: position 6,865 of record VXBQ01000512.1, on the reverse strand, counting down.
GGGGTCAGGGCCAGGGCCCAGAGCCCTCCCAAACCTCCCCCAGCAGCACCCACAGGGCCAGCTCTGGGCCCTCAGTTTGGGAAGGACCTTGAGAGCCTTGAGCACATCCAGAGGAGGCAACGAGGCTGTGAGGGGCTGGGAACACAAACCCTGTGAGGAACCACTGAGGGAGCTGGGGCTGTTCAGCCTGGAGAAAAGGACACTCAGGGCTGACCTCAGCACTCTCCACAGCTCCCTGCAGGGTGCCTGTGCTCAGCTGGGACTGGGCTCTTTCTCCAGGCAGCACTGACACAACGAGGGGACACAGCCTCAGGCTGTGCCAAGGGAAATACAGGTTGGATATTGGGAAGAAGTTCTTCAGGAAAGGATGATAAAGTGCTGGAATGGCTGCCCAGGGAGGTGCTGGAGTCACCGTCCCTGGATGTGTTTAAAAAAGCCTGGATGTGGCACTGGGTGCCAGGGTTTAGTTGAGGAGTTGGGCACGGCTTGGACTCGATGATCCTGAAGGTCTCTTCCAGCCTGGGGATTCTGTGACTGGAGTCCATTGTGTAGGAATACACCAGGAATCCATGTGCTCTTTAAATGAGCCATCTCTAAGGAATGGTCTATAAAGAATTCTCAGTGGAAGAGGAGAGATAGGACTCACTGCATTTCACCTCATGGAATTTTCACAACTTCTAAACAACATTTTTTGCAAGAAGTTTTTAGGATTTCACAGGAACTTGTTTTAGGTCTACTTACTGTGGAACTTTTATTTTTATGTGGATGTAGTGATCTCCATAGCCATAGCTGTTGACCTTGGGAATGCCTTTCCCACTCATTCGAATTCTCTGGTCTGGCTGAATACCAGGGGGTATCTATAAACACACAGGTGTCACATTTATTACTCTCATTAAACATTTATATAATAATTACACATCTATAAAAATTATCTGCTTCTCCAACAAGCTTTAAAATAGGATGGGAGAGCTCTGGTATGCTCATGCATAGGGACACATCCCAAAGGTAAGTCAGTAATGATGGAAAAGCTTTTGAAGGAATAAGTAAAGAACCTGGCAGAGCCTGTACCCCTCAGATGGGGTTTGTCCAGCAATCCCTTTCTTTCCCTGTCCCTACACAGCAACAGCAAAGAAGCTGTGACCAGGCAGGTCACACATTACCCAAGGCTCAATCCTGCAGGAGTCTTGAAATGCAGTACTGGCAGACTTAGGAGATTTTCCCCACCTGTGCAGCAAAGGAGAAGCCTTTGCTGTGCCCCACTGAGTGATGGCCAGTATGCTGTGCTCACCGTGATGTTGATGGTCTCGTACAAGCCCTGACACCGGGCTGTGCCTCCCAGCACGGCCTGAGCCACTGAGATCAGGAGATCCGAGTGGATGTCGGCTCCGTTTCGTCGGAACACGGAGCTCTTCTGAACCTGGGGGGCAGGAAAGTTCCAAAGAGCAGTGAGCACCCCGTGTTCTCCTGGTAAGCTGCTCCCCAGGGTCTCAGGAAAAAAATATACCATCCCCTAACCGCACAGCTAAGAACTGTTAATGTTAATGTTTGGTCTTCTAGTAAGACACAGATCTTGACACAGCTGAATTAGCCAAAGGATTGGAAGGAACCCTGCTTCCTGCCTCAGGAACTCCCTCCCCTAATCCTGCTGTTAGTTTGTCCATGTCACTGTGGTTCTGCAGAGACAGCCTCTGCCTTGTCCAGCACCCTGAACAGGGGAAAGCCAAAAGTGAGAAGGAAATGAAGCACCTTTGCAGTGGCCTCACAAGTTGGAAGAGAATTAAACCCTCCTGCATCATGAAAGAGGCACTGAAAAAAAATCTTCTCCTCAACAGGGATGTGTGTGGCAGGATTCTGGCAGGAGAAGAGGCCCAGCTACAGCACAGGTGCAAAGCAGCCCTGAAGGTGGAGCTGCAGAAGGACACTTCACTAGGCAGCCTCCTGTGGCACCTCCCACAGCTCTGCCACCCCTGCCAGCAGGCAGCTCCCTCACATTTCCAAATCAAAAATTCGAGGCATAAAGAACCTACTTTGCATTTTGATTCACACTACCCTAAGGGCCTGGTCCAGGAACAAGCGAGGATTTTTCAGAACAGATTCAAAGTTACCCCCCTTGCTACAATGGAGATCTCCTGCTGTCTCAGAAAGTTCACAGGGATCATGTTACCTCAGCTGTTCCAGAGGATCACTGGCTCATTCTCCTCTGCCCATTCTGCAGTCCTTTCCCAGGCAGATGAGAAGCGAACAACCAACTTAAATAATAAACCAGCTTGGGATACATACCCTGAACGTAATGAAAATTTCTTTCTTCCCCACAGGCATCCGAACTGTCTGCCCGTCCTCAACACCTGCAACCAGAACAGGAGGGAATGTGACCTTGGCTCATAACCCACGTGTGACATGGATACCTACAAGTCCTGCCAATCCCCAGGGCTGGCCCCCACAGCCCAAAGGAGGGGGGGTCAGCACATGTTTATCCCTCTGAGGTGGTCCCTATGCCCCCAACACGCTTGTTACTCCAACATCTACAGAATTCTTTACAGAAATGCATTGGATTAAGGAACACAGCAGCCCTGTTAAGCTCCAGGAAAATTACAGGCTGCTCACCCAGAGTGGTCTCAAAGAAGCAAGTCTTAGCCCCACCACTGAATTCTCCTCTCTGGTGAGGAAGGTCATCAGCACACCCCTCTGAGCCAAGCCAAGGCTTTCAGGATTCCCACTCTCTCCCCAGGCTTCATCAAGGACAAATGAAAGACCCACGGCAACAAAACCTTTGAGATTTACTCTTCAAAACCTGCCTAGGAGGACCCAGGCAAAGAACCAAAGCTCAGGAAGGGCAAAGCAAACATTTATATCCATGGCTAGAAGGTCCATCTCATCACTAGCCCGTTCTATTGCCAAGCTCTCAACCTGCTTTGCTTTGAAGACCATTTCTCTGCAGCAAAAGGTCTTACACTGCCCCCTCCATTTGTACCTGGCAGTGGCAATAAATAAATACTTTCTTAAGAGAGAGCAGCAGACAGGTACAACACTGACCAGCTGGCACAGGAACCATGACTGTTTTCTTCTGCTTGGTCTGCCCCGTGCCCCGGCACACGACGCAGGGCGTGGTGATGATGGAGCCGCGGCCGCCGCAGCGCCGGCACGTGGAGCGCATCACGAACGGGCCCGTGTTGATCGTCTCCTGGGGAGCAACAAACACTCATGATGAGCACTGAGAGGGGACTTTTCACACAGTCTGAGCTCTGATCACACACACACACACCCCGTCAGGACAGAGATATCCTTTGGCAAGGGCTGGAGCACAAAGCTGGCTCTGAAATCCACTCGCCTTTGCATTCCGATTTCCACTGAGCTACGAGCTATATCCACCACCACGGGCAAGGGTCATGTGGTGAGGGCAAGGGAACACAACCTCAACATCCAGGCTTTAATGTACAAGGAGGAACAAAGCTCCTTACAGTGCCACAAATGTCTGTGTTCTGATGAATCCAAAGACAATCCATTTACGTGAATTACTGCCACTGTCCAAGAAAACTTTATGCTGACTAAGCTCTGGACTGAAGTGTGAGAGCCACCCACCAGATTGAAGCACACAAGGACTTAAATGCATGGAAACCTAAAGCCTGCAGCTCCATCATTACCTGCATCCTCTTATTTTATTATTACCCTTGGGTGTTCACCACCTTCCTCCACCCTCAAGTCAAAAGCTATCCATTTATTCACGGGGAATTTCAGAGCTGTTACATTATATTCATATGGTTTGTGAGATGTGCAGTAGCAGAGGATCCAGCCGGAAGGCTCCTGCTTTCAGCTGGGCACAGCACCTTAACACAAAGAAAATCTTCCTAGTGCCTATTAGCATCAAGCTGACACTAACTCAGCTTTACCCGAGATAAGCTGATGAGTGTGGTGAGACTTTTTCACCATGAAGTGACTCTGCCCAGGGAGGGAAAGCCCAGCAGAACTGCCCTGCCCAGGGAGGGAGAGCAGGGCAGAACTGCCCAGGGAGGGAGAGCAGGGCAGAACTGCCCTGCCCAAGGAGGGAGAGCAGGGCAGAACTGCCCAGAGAGGGAGAGCAGAGCAGAACTGCCCTGCCCAGGGAGGGAGAGCAGAGCAGAACTGCCCTGCCCAGGGAGGGAGAGCAGGGCAGAACTGCCCTGCCCAGGGAGGGAGAGCAGGGCAGAACTGCCCAGAGAGGGAGAGCAGAGCAGAACTGCCC
>VXBQ01000507.1:8910-21380 GCA_013400175.1 Phainopepla nitens | reverse complement strand
CACCCAACCCCCGACACCCTGCCAGCCACACCAGCAGCAGTAGCAGCAGCCTGGGACTAAGCCCTCTGTTGCTCCCAATTGCAGGAAAATCCACCTGCTGCCATTACCTTCTGTCTTGCTAGCATAGATTGCTCTAATATCCAAAGACTGGAGGAATTCTCTCGCTAAGGATAGATAAAAGCATTTCACATCTGTGGAATGTCTTTGCCTGCATTTCTCTTTTGACAGCCTCTGCTTGTGCAGAGAGATGTGAGGCACTTTGCTATAACTTAAAGTGATGCCTTGCTTTCTGAGACTGGGGATCAGATCTACATTACACAGTAGTCAATGTATAACTACTTTGACAATTTGCCCTGCTGTGATGTGTTTTTAATGGCTTCACAGATCGGTTATGTTTTGTGTCTATAGTGATTTGCAGTTATTTACACCAGGATGACTGTGCAATGCATTTTCCTCGATGTGTTTATTTGGAATGCTGCTTACATTACTCAAGAAATTGATGAAGGCAAGTCTTTCTAAACTGTTAGAATGAATTATGTACCATTTAAAGATTTAAGTCTCTCAATTCACCTCTCCTCCACATTATACTTTGAATTATTCAAAATTATAATGTGTATAGATTTTTTCTAAGTCCAAAGTGCAAAAAATAAAGATCTCTCAACTATATGTGATACAATGAAACTCTGGACTGAGATCTACAGTATTTACTGTTGAAATTAATAAATGTATTTAAAAAGCTTGTACGTACTGTGATCAGTGTAAGATGCATATTGGAGAATTCAGCACAAAGAATATTAACTGCTCTACACTTCTAAAGGAATTCTTGCTTGAAATTCATGCTGCTACTATTCTTTTAAGGTGTGAAATAAAACATAATGCATCATGCTTTATGTTCCTGTACAGTTATAGTGTATACATTTCACTGCATTTAAATAGATTTCTTTGTAAATTAATCTGTTTGCATTATTACTATTTTTAAGGAGAAATATTTAAATGCATGAAGTTGAACTGAAATTCTTGTTCTGTACTGATTGTATAGCCTGCTCACATAATAAAGCATATGTGTGCTTGTATGTTCACAGGGGAACTGTGTATACATGTGTAGGACTAAGTACATGTGTATAGGTATTTGCATTTAAATACATACATACATACATACATACATATATATATATATATATATATAATATATGGCTACACTGTAAAATTACATCTCTATAAACCAGTCCATTTTTTATCATAGATTAATAATACAAAAGCATGAAAAAGGGAAAACAATTTAATTTATCAGACAAGGCCCAAAATTAATACTGCTACCAAGAAGAAGTAACACATAAATATTACTATTTTGCCAAATCCTAAATTCAGTAGTCATATTACTAATAAGACCATTCATTTGTACTTTCAGATTATCAGCCTCTGAAATTGAGCATTTTTTTTTAAATGTGTGTTAGATACTCTGGTATGAGGAAATACTACAATTTGCCACCAGTGCTTGGTATACGTGAGATGTATGAGCTAATTATCCCAGTGCTCTTTTCAGATTATACAGTTTGGCATAAAATGGTTAGAATTCTTATAACACTATACTATTCATTACTGTGCTTGACAATTAGACATCTGATATATCTAAAGGCACATAATCATTTTGATATATAAATTTCTAATGAGCTTCTCTAAATTGGAAGTTGTTTTTTTAAAAGATGTTTTTTTCTTGCAATAGCTAAAGGCAGCAGTATTAGTGGTTAAGCCATGTGTTACATCCAATAGGATTGTGAATTTATGCATTGCATTGTCAGAGGCATGAAAATTCAGTTATTCCTTGTGTATGTGTGTATGTCTATGCTTATACAGGTATTTCTATATATAATACATATTAACACAGACACATGCACACATTAATGCATACATTAAAGCATGTTACCATGTCACAGGATTTGCAGCTAAATGCAAGGCATTGCTATGTTTCAAAGATGCAAAATACACCTTTAAAACATCAAGCTCTGTTCTGAAGACCACCTTACTTATACACTAACTTAAGAAGCAACTGCAGTACACATTTTGTTGAATAATCATTAGAACCTCAGAAAGTCAAAAGAGCCAACATGAAAATTATAACCTAACTGTTCGTTAGCCATATTGCCAATTAAATTTTCTAACTTTCAGTCATCAAGAAGGGCCTTGAGATCATAGGGTGCCCAGTAAGACTGCACAAAAAATATTTGCTTATTGCGAATATTAAAAAATATATACAGAAATTGCTAATTTTTTTCCAAAATCACTTTAGAGTGATCTGCATATTGGAAGATATGGAATTCAAACATTTATTTTTCCCTCCTGCCTTCCTAATAAATGCCCATTAGTGACCTTTAAGTTGGTATGTGATTGCCATGCTTTTCTAATTTTTATAGGTCTCCAGATGGCTGTGATGTAAAGAAGAAACATCCTCCATGTATTTTTAAAGAACAAACAGTCTCTATTTATTTTAAAGAGGAATACTTACGATTCTGTAATTACTACAGAGACTTGTTGGGTATCCCCATCTTCTGTATGGAATATTCATAGGAACTCTATTTAAATTGCTATGAAGTATATAACTGTATAGCATTATATGAATATTCTTTTCCTACTAAATTAGAATAGGACTCATAAATTTAAAATGTCACACCAATACAATGCAGGCAAGAATTTCCTGCATAATATCCCTTTCCTTTCAGCCAGGTAAGTCACTTAACTGGCTTGCCTTCTAATAAAAGTGTCTTATAATTTCTTTTGTGACCACAACTGAATTTTTTGTAGCTGCAGACTACATTTCTGTTTTGTTGAACATATGGTATGCAAAGGGATATCCATAGTACAAAATAAGATTAGGCAGACTTTTAAGAATGCAAAATTCTGGAAATGAAAAAAACACCACTCTCAGTAATTTCACATGAATACACTATGCATTGTTAAAGAACATGTTCTATCACCTGACTTTTATTATTAAACTAAAAAATAAAAATACCATTCTTTGTCTTGATTGTCATTTCTAGTGGTCTTCTTGCATTGATTAAATCTGAAAAAATAGCTACAAAAAAGGCAAAGGTTCATAATTTAAATGATTTCACTGTTCTTGTTCATGAAATGTATGTAAATATATAAATGCATGTATGTTCAGGAGGTGGTGTGTATATCAACATTTGGAGATTATTTAATAAATTACTAAAACACTTGACTCTAGATTAAACAGGGAAACAGCTAGCCATATTTTCTGCATATTTTCTGATCTAATATGACATAAAACAGATACAAGTAATGTACTCCAGTGTCTGTAGGGTTAAATGTGCTAATTAATATTTGCAGGATCTAATTATTAACAAAAAAAACCCCAATTCCATAATTATTTGTGGAGATCTATCATGAAAAAGAAAATAATTTAAGAATATTTGTGACTGCTGAATAGAGATGCTGAAAGCTACAGAGGCGTATATGATATTTGCATACTGTAAGCTGCTAGTTACTTTAATACTTCAGTCTCATGAAAAGGAGGAGATGGAGGCTCCATCTACCCTTCAGTTCAAAACATGTGAAACACATTTAAGCCAGTATGTTCTTGACAGAATTTCCATGTCATTCACATCACCGATGTCCTGAAATCAGGATCATTAGAAAGGCATGATCTACATTTACAAAACAGTTAGTATATCGAGTTGTATGTGTAAATAATCATGACACTGTTTTTGCATCATAATGATTACATCAGCTCTAGTTTTAAAGCATATTATTTATTACAAAGTAAATGAGTTCTTCTATTTTATGGTAAGCTTTTTCCACCATTTCATGAATCCCGGGGTAGAATTGTTCTTGGAGAGTTATGCTAACTGGTGGGTGGGTGTTTTGGTGGGTGGGTGAGATGGACAACTAAAAGCACCATTGTATAAATTGCTTTCTTCAATTACACTCTCTGCCTACCGGTATCCCAGAGGGCCCACGCCAGGGCTGGACGCAGTGGCGGTAGGGACTGTGCCATGACCCAGCAGCCATTCCTAGTGTCTTGGGGCAGTGGCACCTAGAGCCGTGGCATGGTGCAGGCCGCCACCACTGCTGCCTCTCCCCCTCAAAAAGATGTACATTTTAGTCGGGCTAAGCTATGCCGGATGCATCACACCTGCCCCTGCCACCCTGGACAAGATGAGAATAATTATAACCTCATGAAACATTTATTAAATCACCCCTGCTCAAAGGGATACATATTTTAATCAAGCTACATTTTGGACAACACAGTAATGCCTGCTTGCAGTTAAGTGGCCCACAAAGCACAGAGGCACCTGGGTTTATTAACTACAGTGAATAATGTCCACCACTTTGACAATCTCAAAAATATGAGTTCAACTTTTTAATTTTTTTCAACTTCATTTTTTAGAAAACCCTTTGAAAATGTAGAGTCAAGAGAAGTTAGTTCCATTATTCTAGTTTTAAACCCAGTGAACAATTGTTCCTATGTCTATACACCTTAAAAGGTACCCAGGTACTGCTAAAAAGCTTCTTCTCTGCATACTTAAACATTATAACTCTGCTTTTACAGGCAATATGCTTGATAATTAAGAGTTCCCATACCTAACCACACACAAGACCAACAAGTTTAGCATAAGACATACAAAATCAGCTAATCAGTATAAGCCACTGTGTTAACTCATAAAACCATGCCTTGTTAATCAAATTTCCCTCGTAGTCACCAGTGGAAGTTCCTGGAGCCCTACTCAAGATCTCCTGTTTTGTCTGATGCTGGGTGAGGCAGCCCCTATCCCTGAACCTGTCACAGAGCTGCCAACTGAGCTCAGATTCCCATATACCCATTCCCTCAACTGGAAAACATGGAAGTACAGTGAAGTTGATCTCTCTCCGTTCTATAAGGAATTCAGGTTCTGTAAATCCCGCTCACAATACTTACATTTGTTTTTTACAAAATAAAGATTTGACCCCAGATCTAAATGAATCACTAGTAGAAAACAAAGATTCCCACCATGGTAAAGACTCCTTTAAAGCAGGTCTTTTCATATCTCCAGAAATTCAGATCTTTCTCCTTGTGATCTCTATTTAAAAGTGCCACTTATTTCCATGGTGTAATTCTTGTACGATTGGTTCAAAAATAATTAGAAAGCTTCCATAAAGAAAAAGGGAGGGGAAGAAAAAGAGTGTGGTTTTGGGGTGTTATTTTTCTTTTTTTTTTTTTCCATATTGCTTCCTAAGTCCCAGAGTAGAAAGTGAAGTGCTGCATGTGAGGCTCTACAAGGTTGGTTTTTTTTTTAGCTGACGAGAGACAGATTGGCCAAGGTCTAATCCAGCCCTCTCTGCTGAGGAAGACGTGCTCTGAAATTCAACCAGTTTTCCCAATGCTTTTGTTGCTGATGAACTGAAGTCCTTTTGTTCATCCATTGCCATGATCTTTTCCTGTTCCTACTATATGTTTATGCATTGCCAGAAATAATGAATTTACACCAAACCTCTCATAGNCTTCTTTTCCTTCTCATTCAGTGCTTCAGGTTCAAAACCAGGGTCACAGAACCAACACCTTGCCCATGAAAACCCCAGCTCTTTTTAGAGTGCGGGAACTAGGCAAAGAACTGCATGGTGCCTTCAGAGAAGTTTGGGTGTGTCTGATCACAGAAGGTGATGGGAGAGGGAGGTGGTGCACCACAAGAGAGGGAAGCAGGATGGCTCTCTGGTATGTGCCCGGGAGGACAAAGCAATGGAGTTGTGCACAACATTTGTGATGGGCAGGAAATGGGTTGGCAGGGGTGGTTACAGGGAAGAGGGGCCGACAGACGAGCATCACAGGGGATTTGAGGAGGGCCAGTGGTTTGGGAGTCTGCCAGACAGCCTGTCCCTGCCTGGAATGACTGCATGACATCCACACATGGTGTTTTTTATCATGTGCTGTGTTGTAGTCACGCGGACAGGTGTCAAGGAGTGTGAGCGTGTGTGAAGAATATGTCAGGGGAGGTACTGGGGCAGGGACAATACTAAAAAATGTGCATATATATATGCATATTATGTCATATGTGTATGGTGCATATATATAAATATATGTTATATGGGAATCTCATCCAGAGTGTGAGTCCAGGGAGAGAGTAGCCAGTCTGCAGAGGCATGGATTTCCTGCCAGCTACTGCCAAGGACAGCAGTCCAGCCATCCTGTTCTGGCCATGATTCTGCACAGCCCCTGTCTCAGCCCAGACACACATAGCACCCATGGTTTCTCCTGCCAACACAGCCCCTGGGGACAAGGCAGACCAACAGAACTCTAAAAGAATAAAAATACAATCTCAGACTAAAATAACAAAATTCAGGGCAAACTCTGGCTACACAAAACTGCTGAGAGGACTTATAAAAATCTGGATCAGTCTCTCAATCAGAAACACACTCATGTTTCCATTCCCCGTCTTGGCCATTTAAGTTTAGTCAAGATGTTTGAATAAAGAAACAGCGCATGTGTGTGTGCGGCAGTGTTCCTGGGGACAGTGATAGGGAACTGAGACGGTAGGCTTTGTTTTGCCTCCATGTAGGGAAAGAGGGCGGGTCAGCCAGGTTAATTTTTTTTCATATTTCTTTTATTGGGCAGGGGTTCTGATCACTACGGCAAAGTGACGAGGGGAGCCAAACAGCCAATGCTGCTTCAGACAGTGTCTACCGGCAGTCCAACCACCTCTCTGCTACAGTCACCACTCTGGACTGGCTGGGCACGGTCCAATGAGGCTCGCCTCGGAGCGGCTCTGGCTATGCACTACCATCCTGTCCCACATTTTTGCTTCACATTCAAAGTTTAACAGCGAGGTCATATTCATTGATGTCAGCTTGAAGTTTACTGTACGTCCGACTACATTTGCATATATCAAAGAAATTAGGGCATTAAATAAATGTTCAAATCCTACTGATTGATGAAAAGACTGAAGATTCCTGGAGCGATCATCCCTATTAATGAAGATCGCAATTAATGAAATAAACAGTCTGTTCTTCTGTCCTCCCCTCCGTCAAACATCATAAACAACAATAATAAAAACCCTGAAGTAACAAATATCAGTTAGGCACAGAAGCCTGGGGTGCATCGGCTGGGACCGGAAGCAACCTGGCAGGGAAAAGAGCCTGTCTCAGAGCAAGCTGCTCCAGATGGCTCCCTATGCATAATCAGGGCTTTACCGCTGTGCCATTCTCCACCATTCTCCACAATTCCCCTCACGTCCCCTCCTCCTCATCCTGTTGGTTCCGCTGTGTATTATTTTTAATATTGATGCATATGTAAATTTATATTTGCATTTTTAAATTAATCAAAAGTTAAAAGTTATCGCTTTTTCTCTGACCTTTCCTTCCTTTTTTTTGTCTCTTCTCCTCTCCCCTTCCCCTTTTGGCATGACTCTGATGTGTATGTGCCTTTATATGTAGTTTCCTCCCCGCTTGTTTGTATAAGGTTACAAAATATGCACAAAGCTGATAAAGCAAATAAAGTTCCACAACATGCTTTTCGGGTCTTAAAAGGAGAGACATATATCATTGTCATGTTCAGCAATAATACCAATAGGCCAAAACTGCAAATTTGACCACCTAATTAACTTCATATTAGGAAAAATATTACTGTTTTAAAGTATGAGGCAATATAGATAATGCATGTAATGGGAACTGATTCAAATTATTTATAATATTTCATTGCAGAATTATGACCTGTAAATGCACTTATATATCTCTGGATTTCAGGAATGTTTTATTTCAGAATATTATCGTAAAATGTGTAGATCCAGGTATGGAGTGCTTTTTCTAAGGAAGACATTTTGTACGTTCTCTCTTAACTGTTTACTTTATTAAATATATTGCAATTCCTGTTAACATAGGTAGTTTTAAAGGAACTACCTACGTCTTTACTGAAAATGCATTTTTAAAGTTTATTTTAAAATATTGCTGTTATCATTACAATATCCTTATCTGAAAATCCACACGTCTTGAATTGCAATTAAAAACAATATTAGCTCATTTCTATTTATCTTTATGAGGAAAATCTTATTTTAAAAAAGAGAGTAGTTTAAACATTATCAAACCCAGAAGATTACTCTATTTTTAAATTCCAGAAATATTATATTTTAAACGAGTAATATTTTCCATAAGAACAATGCCCAACCATATACACATTTTTTTTCTTTAAAAAAAATCTAAGTACATGCATAGATAATTACTTACACCATGGATTATTTACCTGCATAATCCTATAAGGTGTAAATTACCTCCCCTTCAAGACTGCCATGCATATATTTTTCTAAAAAAATCAGAATGTCATATTCGATTTGTATTGCTCAGTACCTATTTCGCAACATGTATACTTTCTTTGGATTTCTTATGGTATTTCCAGCACTACCTCTAGCTCCAGTTGCACAAGACCTACACTAAAGTGCTCATATATGTCACGCAAGAAAAAGTGGCCAGATGCTTACCCGTAAAACATTAAAAAATCACGGAAAGAGATAATATAATCCATTAGATTAGTTCTTACCTTACTATATAGAGCAATTATTTATATAAGTAGGTACCTTCTTTTTGCACACTTTTATGAATAACAGTAGGACAACACATATAGAGGTGCCCATTTACAAGTGATGTTGGGGACTCAGTCAGCAAAATTTATTATTTTCACTGCTTTTAATTAGCTCACATGAATCATGTTCCCCTATAAATTTGAAGTAACATATGCAGACAGACCCACAGAAGTGAGTGTCTAGCCCAAGTTCGAGTGTGTGCACAGGTAGCAGATAGCACAGAGGGAGAGCGGGGAATGTGTGTAGGTTTTGGTGGGCAGGGGTATATTGGTATGTTACATCCTCTCTACTCACGGTGCAAATGTGCGGCGGTGCGTCTGTCTCCCGCGGAAGCGCGGCCCTAGCCACCTCCCTGCCCCCGGCTGCCTCGGTGGTGCAGGGCAATGACCCCACGCCCCGTTACTCCCCGTGCTGCTGCTGCTTACCCCCGCCGCCGCCTCGCTGCGCACAGCCGTTGCCCCTGACGGCACCGCACCCGGCGGGACGGGATGTAAGGCGCCGATGCCAGTGCTCTGCCCCAGTTGGGCTGCCTCAGGAGCAGTGCCTGANGGTCCTGCAGTGACAGCGCTCTGCACGGGCCGTTTCCTCAGCCCGTCCGCTACTCCCTCGCCCCTGCATGTGCCACAGGCATGGTGAGGACAGCTGTCTTGCCTCAGTCACTTGCCACTTTAGCGCTAATTTCACGGGTAGAATATGAACAATAAATACTCCCTTAACTTGTTACCTGATACTTAGCCATTTAAAGCTAAAAATAAAGGAACGTAAAACTCACATATTTTTTCAAAATGCCACCGAAGTGACGATTTCATGGATTTCAGATAGAAAAAAAAGGTAGCATTAATAATATTCAAATTTGGGGTAATTGTTACAGATGATCGTTACAGATGAGAGAGGGCGTCAGGTTGACGCAATGGACATTGATTAAATAGATCCCCTCCCTTGTCTTTTTTGCAATACTTTTAATGGCTAAAGTCATCTAAATATTCAATATTTTAAACTTATATTTTCCTTCCCTTCAGCCATGTCTATATATCTTTTAATTGTAATCAGATCTGTGCCAAGATACTCTATGTGTGAACATTCACGTTTAGGCATTATTTACAGATTGGGTTAGAAGAAGGGAGACATAGGTAAAGAAAAAGTCTTTTCTTATTTTTCGCTAAATTTAAACCTTTAAAGGAAAATTTGAAAAATGACAACCATGTAATTTTAGGTAGAATAACCAAACCCTAAAATGAGATTTAATTTTTTTTTAGTAAGGAAAAGGGTGGATTTAGCGGCTTTTGCCCTCACAAAAGTTCATAATTTGGCCCTCTTTATATGTCCTGTGTGAATGCCCCTAATAATACACATCCTTTAGAAAAAAAACCCAAAGCCATGCTAATGTCTCTTTATTTAATAATGTCTCCCCTGATTAGAGGTAGAAAGAAAAGAGGAGTGGCAGGAGAAGAGGCAGTGAGAATTTTTATATTCATTATTTTAATGCATATTTAAAATAATCGCTAAATTGTTAGATTTCCAGGCAAGAGAGTGAAGGGGTGATGCAGAGTAAACTCTATTAAATATGTTTTTGGTGAGCATTTGAAACATTAACTTCAGCATCAGTCTAGGATAAGTAGCCAATGCAGTTGAGTTCCCATACACGATATACTTATGTTTTTTAGTAGTAACAGTTAAATTGTCTTGATGTCTTTTCTGTTTTCTATTTTTGTAATCAGTTTATAATTTGGCATAAAATAAGAAATCAATAAATTAAGGTTTGAAATGAACAGTTATTTTTCTGTTTTCCATAACTGACTCACATAGAGGACTAAACCTAATTTTGTTTAGGTTTGGGTAAGTTTTTCCTCTACATTTGCTTCAAACCAAGTGTTTGTCAGGGCGTGGATATCCCTTAGCTCCATGACTCCTTGAAAGAGTGTTTTCTACCCAAAGTCCTCTCCTTGGCTCCGCTCTGTGGCGGACTCCTTGCACGCCAGTGAGATCAGGGAGGGATGCCGATGTTCGAGTCCGGCTGCCTGCAGTCCAAGAGACTCGAGCCAGGTCGAGGTGTCCCAGTAGGCGCAGCTTTCTAGCCCCAACGGAGGCTGCGTCCAGCAGAGAGACAGCGACATCTACCGCTGTTCGGCATGGCCCTGGCGAGCGCGGTCGATCGGCGGGTTTAGGGCGAGAGGAGGGGCCACACCGCACCGCGCTCCTTTGCCCAACCTAGCGCAGCCTGGGGAGAAAACATCAAAGCAACGATCATGTCTGCGTGACCCGCTGCAAAGCAAGAATTCAGCCCTACTAGAGCGACCGTTTCATTGGACATATCTCCGCATACACAAACTCCTGACTCCAGATCTGGGCTGTATCCCACAAAAATTAGAGACCACAAAAATTAGGGATGATAAATGCCTCACTATGAGCAAAGTCTTCCCAGAGAAACTCGAGAAGGACGCACTGAGAGCAGAGGGAAGGGTAGCATCTGTGTGTTCTCTCTGTCGCTACTATCTCACCCCAGCATCTCTTCTCTTATTTGTGTTGTCTTATATACACGCGGAAAGGCAATATTCCACAAACACATTTCAGCAGGAACAATAACTGCCTTCTCAGTGCTTTGCATTTTAATTGCCAGGATAAAAAAAGGGATCACTTTGTGTATTCCTGTTTGAAGAAAAGCATGGCTTATAAACCGTGAGAAAGGGAATGACAATATTATCCGAAGTAAGAGTAAAATTTTACTATTTGCCCCAGTGGAATGGCCCTATTCTTTATTTAATTTTTGTGCTGATGCTGTGGGGAAATAACTTTTTATTGGAAAGACTATCTATCTGATCGTATTACTCTTTACCTTATCCATATTCTCTTTTCCTCTTTTTAATAATTAAAAAAAAAATAAAATGAAAGGGTCAGATTTATGTTACTAAAAGGCAGTTTTTATAAGTACAAATGGCAATGAAGGAGCACTAATCATGTTGTTTTTAGGAAGGTGAGATGCATCTGAGAAGCTGGAGGCTACATTTGATTGGATTAACTGCCCCTTTCTGTTGTTTTTATTCTAGTAGTTCATTAGCCAGGTGTACTTAGATAATTAATTTCTGAGATCTCATTCTAGGAATTTTGGTTGTTTTGTATACCAATAGTCTTTCCTCAATGGGCTATAGTTGGAGAAAATAATTTCTCTATTTTGAATTACATTTTTGTACTCCTGCAGAAGAAAAATTTTGCTAAATGACCCTAGTCTTTAGAATGAGTTCATCACTAGTAGCATCACAAGACCGAGGAGCATTCAGTCTTAGAAAACGTATGTCTACTTAAAGGAACCAATATAACATTAAAATAAATGAAAAATCAGCTTGTATCCTCAAGTACTGAAGATGTCTTTAAATACCAGTTGATCATACCTAGTCTAAAATCAAGAACAAGCGCTAACATTTTCCTGGCTCTTTTTCTCCTGAAGAACATTGTTCTCTTCTTTTACTAGCTCCAAGAACTGCTGATAATAATTTTTACACTAAAGAAATAGTAACGGGTGTCTCTTATTTTGCCCTAGACACGCCGACATCCATCCCATCCTGACTCATCCCCCAAATCCAGAGCGAGCAGCGGCCAGGGCTGGCGGTCAGGCACCTCTGTACCGTGCTGGCAGGATGCACAAGCGGATCGATGGGGCGCCGGCCCTGCGGTTGACCGACGCTGCTGCTCTGACACATTCCCAAACTCTTAGAACCCCCTGGAAGAGAATTGCAGCACCTTCATTAAAACCTTGCCATTTTGCTGAGAGCTGTGTGCATGCCTATTTGGCAAAAAGTGTTGGACATCTCCTAATATATTTCTCTCTTCTGTCTGATAACTCTAGGACTACTTATTTAATAAAACACCACAGGGTATTGACAGTCTTAACACACAAAATCATTATAGTCCTTT
>VXBQ01000506.1:28273-38801 GCA_013400175.1 Phainopepla nitens | reverse complement strand
CAAACACCCGCTGCAAAGAGATTTTTAACCAGTTATATGTTACACACCACAGGCAGGCTGCAGTTCAACTATACATACCCACTGTAAAGAGATTTTGAACCAGTTGTATGTTACACATCATGGCCAGGCTGCAGTTCCAATATACATACCCATTGTAAAGAGATTTTTAACCAGTTGTATGTTACACACCACAGGCAGGCTGCAGTTCAAATATAAATACCCATTGTAAAGAGATTTTTAACCAATTTGTGTTACACATCATGGGCAGGACTGCAGCAGTTCACACTCAAACACCCGCTGCAAAGAGATTTTTAACCAGTTATATGTTACACACCACAGGCCTGGCCAGGCTGCAGCAGTTCCCACACACACACCCAGAATAAAGCAATTTTTAACCAGGTTGCATGTTGCCCAGCCCAGGCCTGGGCAGCAGTTCCCACACACACCCATTTTACACCGATTTTTAACCCATTTATGCAGATGTGTGAGCTGTCCCACACAAACCCCTGCCTGATCCACCAGCAGCCTCCGGGCTGGAGCCTTTCAGTGGCCTTTGCACAATTCCCACAGCAAGCTATGGCACAGCTCTGCCTCCTTTATTCAGAGTGCAGGTCAGGCTGGGATTGAAATCATTCTGATATAAATTAGCGTTTAGCTGAGCTGTGAGTTATAGAAGATATAATAACACAGGTTAGTAGGAATTTCTGACTTTTGAAAACATTGAGGAAGGTGGGATTTAATTCTCTACAATTCACTGAAATAACTTTGCAGAGAGTGCACAAGGATTTCTGTGCTCGTGAAACTCAGCTGTGCTCGTTGTTGTGAAAAAATGTTTTCAAGTCAGAGAACAGGTACCGAGATGAATATTCAAAGAAACCACAGGGATTAAAAAATGTACTCTGCAAATATACAGGGGTAGAAAAGCCTTTTTTACCCCCTTTTCTTTTAAACTGTCTTTTCAGAGGACACGCACCAGGTAAACCAGAACAATTCTCACGACTTGAGAGGGTTCAGCACCGTTCGAAGGCACAGAGACAGCACAGCACAGGTGGGAGGGAGCTGAGGGGGCAGCAGCATCCCTGCAGATCCTCGTCAGAAATGCAGAACACAGGAAACCCAGGAGAAGGGAAGAGCATCACACACCGAGGGTGCTTCCTTCAGAGCCCGATTTCCTCTTCTGCTGCCATTCAGAGTCCTCCCTCTGACCTTCCGATGGCAAAACCCTGGGAGCAGCGCCAATGGCTCCAGCCTGGTCCCCAGGGCGTCCCCAAGGCGCCTCTGGGGGAGCTGTCAGAGCCTCCACACCAAGCTGGGCTCCAGAAAACATCCCCAGACCAGCCCCTGCCCTGCTGCTGCCTGTCCCTGCCGCTGGCACAGACAGGCCACCCCCACAAATGTACTGTTCATCATTCTTATAATTTCATCATTTTATCATATATAATTTTGTAAGATACAGTTTTTTATCATCTTTATATTTTATAGATAGTTTTTTATCATTTTTATATTTTTATAGTAATTCATAATGATTTAATTTTTATATATTTAATCAGGGCATTCTATACCTATTAAATATATTTCTATTATAATGTAATGTAATGTAATGTAATGTAATATAATAATGAATATAATATAATATAATATAATATAATTCTGCACCAATTAAATATTTCTAAAACCATTCTGCATGGGACATTCAGTGCCCGAGGCCCTCCCCAGGCACAGGCAGCAGCTCCTGTGCTCCAGGGGCTGCCCCAGTGGGGAACTGGCCTGACTGGGAGCTGCCTCACCCTGGGCACCTCTTGGTCCAACACCTTCCCCCGAATGCTGGGCTGCTGCAAAGCAGCGCAGCAGGAGCTCAGGAATTCATCTTTATTTTCCTGCTGGAAGGGTGGAAGGTGAAATGATTATTTAATCACAGGGGTCTTTGGCAGCACCTCGGCAGAGCTCCCACCTGGCAAACGCTGATGGGAGATAAAAGGCGAGGCAGAAAAGAGAGTTTGTAGAACAAGGAGGGATGAGTGACACACAAAGCTGCTCATGACAAATGGGAGCAGCTAAAGATAAGGGAAACTAATAGATATGCTTATTATGCAGAGCCTCAGTTTTATGTGTTTTATCTCTGCTTTGTGGTTTTACCAGTCAGACATAAAAATGCAGTTTACGTGAAACTATTTCATTTCTTATTTCTCCTTCTGATAAATTCTGGGGAAGCATTTTAGATGAATGCAAATGGGTGACTTAGAGTACAAAGATCAGATTTAACTGACAATGGGACTCTAATAACTCATGCGTGCCTTTTACAGCTGGCTGCCCAACCTGGCAGCTCCCAAACCTGAGATTAAATTAGAAAATTAAGATGCAGATTTAGTGAGAGATGCTGGCACTTGGCATGAATGAGAACTGGGAGCGAGTTTATTCAGCCTGGAGGGGAAAAGGCCCTGGGGTGACACAGCTGTGGCCTTGCAGGGCCTGAAGGAGCTGCAAGGAACTGGAGAGAGAGCTTTTACAGGGGACACAGGGACAGGACACAGGGAATGGCTTCCCACTGCCAGAGGGCAGGGCTGGATGGGATTTTGGGCAGGAATTGTTCCCTGGGAGGGTGGGCAGGCCCTGGCACAGGTGCCCAGAGCAGCTGGGGCTGCCCCTGGATCCCTGGCAGTGCCCAGGCCAGGCTGGACACTGGGGCTGGGACACCCTGGGACACTTTGAGGTGTCCCTGCCATGGCAGGGTGGCACTGGGTGGGATTTAGGGTCCCTCCACCCCAACCCATCCCATGACTGGAAGTGTTGCCAGTGGAAATCCAGGCTTTCTGCCCAGGACCAATCCCCTGGAGGGTTTGAAGCCACACCTGCTATGACAGAAGGACAAAGCCATTCTGAAGGGTCACCCTCACTCCAATCTCCTTCTCTCTCAAGCAGACTCTGACTTCAGACAAATTTTAACTTCACACCCGTCTCAAATGCAGGGACTTTGAAGCAGGCACTGGAGAAAACCCAACCCTGAGGACATCATCCACATGCACAAGCACCTAGATTTTATCACTTCTTTTACATAAGTGATTTCCATTTGAATTTTAGATTTTTATGTTTTCCAGATTCTTGCTTTATTCATGCAAATCACAAAAATTGCCTTCAAAACCTTGGGAGAAAATTGGACCGGTCTGGAATACACACATCTAATAACGGGCAATTTTTATAGAACAAAGTACACCAGTGGCTGATTTTGCATGAACTGATTTCTGTGGGCAGCACTGCAGGATCAGGCCTCTGCCTCTGGCAGCCCAGGGGAGATTTCCAGCTGCTGGGCCAAGAGAACTGAACCTACAGTTTATAGAACAACTTAACTCAGAGCTGCAGAGCTTTGAAAAGTCCCTTCAGGAGAAATCATTTTTGCAGGCTAAAGCTCTGCCTTCAGCCTAATCAGGAGCAACTGCTCCTCTTTTCTAATTCAGCTTTCTAATTATGCACTGAATTGTGTTATGTTGCAATATGGAAATAGAGTGGTAACTTGAGATATTTTTGGACTCGTGCTATTACAAGCCAATTTATCTCACTTTTATATGGGAATTAAAACAAATGTTCTTACAGATGAAGTGGATGGTTTATAAATCCCCCAGAAGGCTTTTCCAGGTCATCTGAAGACTCTATCTCATTCTCTACATTATGTTGTGCAAATATAAGAATGAGAAACACTTTTTAATAAAAATTAAAATTAGCTTCCCCTGCGCTGTGTTTGCAAAAACATGGGAAGTGCAAGGACCTGAATTCAAATGTGCCCTGGGACATTTGGGTCTCCGAGGGGGAAAAGAGGGCACTGCCCCCGCCCTCAGGAGCTCTGCACCCTCACTGAGAACCCCAAACCCCTCTGCACTTCCAGCACCTGTTGCACAGGCACAGATGTAATAAAAAGGCCCTATAAAATATGGTTTAGCTGCTCCAGCTAAGCTAACACTTAGCTGGTGACTTCTCTTGCGAAAAATCATCAGAATGAGAGCGGTTAGCTCAACAAACCATTCTGGTGAGAGAAGCATTTTGTCCCATGGGAATCAGTGAACAAAATATGTAAAGTAACCAGAAATGGAGAGATTTGATGGACAGGCACAAGGGCCTTTTACTGACCCACAAACTGAGTGTCAGTGTTGGCCAGTTTGGTTTAACTCGGTGCCTTCTGATATTTCCTGTAAATGTGAGCTTTATGAATAAAGAATGGGCTTTGTGAATAAAGAATGGGCTTTTCCTGCCTGAAGAAACTGAGTCCTGTCTGCTCATTCCTGCAACAAGCACCATTCCCTCAGCCTCCCTTTGGGCTCCTTCCTCCTGCTCCATGCCCCTGGCACAGAAATCTGCTGAGTGGAGTTCTGCAACCTGCTGTCCTGGCTGGGCTGAGGGTGCTGAGTCCCTCTGGGCACCCAGGGCTGGGCTGGGATCCCTGTCCTGCTCAGACACCCAGGGCTGGGCTGTGATCCTGCTCAGGTACCCAGGGGTGGGCTGGGATCCTGCTCAGACACCCAGGGCTGGGCTGGGATCCTGCTGAGGCACCCAGGGGTGGGCTGGGATCCTGCTCAGGTACCCAGGGGTGGGCTGGGATCCTGTTCAGGCACCCAGGGATGGGCTGGGATCCTGCTCAGGTACCCAGGCCTGGGTTGGGATCCCTGTCCTCAGGGGCAGGACGAGCCCTCCCTGCCCTGTCCCTGCTGCCAGAGGGGTGCCAGCAGAGGCACAGAAACAGCTGCTGTCCCTCTCCTGGCCTTTCCTCCCTGCTGAGCACTCAGGTGAGGGAGGATGTGCAGTGGATGCCGTTTCCCCCGTGGGCTGCTCCCCAGGGCAGCTGTGCCCACAGCAGCAGTGTCCTGAGCCCTGCTTGGCTGGGTTTCAGGCACAGCCAGAGGGAAGAGCTCCAGAAATCCCATTATCAATCCTCAGAACTGTCTAACATCTCTTGCTTGGCATTGCTGTTTGTGATCATGGCTCTAAAATAAGTTACACATCACTAAAAGAGACAAACACAAAGTGCAGCAGGAGTAATGTACATCCTCAACTTCTATTATTAAAATAATGGCTTTTCTCCCTCTCATGGGCTGAGCACTTGGCTTTTTTGAGCTAGAAATAATTCTTCATCTGTCACTTCTTCCAAAAAACAAAAAAGAAAATTAAAAAAAAGGAAAGGAAAAAAGAGAGAGCCTTCATTTCATTGCTCCCCCTCGCCACTGCACTGCTAAATTGACTGACACACAATCTTGGCATTTTCGGGTATTCAGAGCCAGACTCTGGCTGCTGTTGTAAATCATATTTCTCCACACTTATTGCATTTTATTCATTTTATACATGACCAGAGATTAGAGTTCAAATGAAACAGATTTTGCTATCCTTCTTATATTCCAAACGTCACCAGTCTAGAAATCTTTAATTTTACTCACTTCAACTATTGAATAATTCAATGTAAAAGGAGGAAAAAAACCAACCCTGCAACCCTCAGCTGGAGATTTTGAGGAAAACAGAGTGAGAGCCCAGGGCTGTGTCTCTGCAGGATGGTGGGCACTGCAGAGTGGACTGTGGGACTGGGATGTCCCCAGGGGCACACAATGTCCCCAGGGGCTCTGGGATGTCCCCAGGGGCTCTGGGATGTCCCCAGGGGCTCTGGGATGTCCCCAGGGGCTCTGGGATGTCCCCAGGGGCTCTGGGATGTCCCCAGGGGCTCTGGGATGTCCCCAGGGGCTCTGGGATGTCCCCAGGGGCTCTGGGATGTCCCCAGGGGCTCTGGGATGTCCCCAGGGGCTCTGGGATGTCCCCAGGGGCTCTGGGATGTCCCCAGGGGCTCTGGGATGTCCCCAGGGGCTCTGGGATGTCCCCAGGGGCTCTGGGATGTCCCCAGGGGCTCTGGGATGTCCCCAGGGGCTCTGGGATGTCCCCAGGGGCTCTGGGATGTCCCCAGGGGCTCTGGGATGTCCCCAGGGGCTCTGGGATGTCCCCAGGGGCTCTGGGATGTCCCCAGGGGCTCTGGGATGTCCCCAGGGGCTCTGGGATGTCCCCAGGGGCTCTGGGATGTCCCCAGGGGCTCTGGGATGTCCCCAGGGGCTCTGGGATGTCCCCAGGGGCTCTGGGATGTCCCCAGGGGCTCTGGGATGTCCCCAGGGGCTCTGGGATGTCCCCAGGGGCTCTGGGATGTCCCCAGGGGCTCTGGGATGTCCCCAGGGGCTCTGGGATGTCCCCAGGGGCTCTGGGATGTCCCCAGGGGCTCTGGGATGTCCCCAGGGGCTCTGGGATGTCCCCAGGGGCTCTGGGATGTCCCCAGGGGCTCTGGGATGTCCCCAGGGGCTCTGGGATGTCCCCAGGGGCTCTGGGATGTCCCCAGGGGCTCTGGGATGTCCCCAGGGGCTCTGGGATGTCCCCAGGGGCTCTGGGATGTCCCCAGGGGCACACAATGTCCCCACTAGTGCAGGTTTCTCCATCAACAACATCAGCAAATGCCAGAATCCCCATCCTCAGTCTCTAGAGAGAAGCTGTGGAAGCTTCTAGAGCATCCCATCAGACCAACCATGGCCATCCAGCACAGCAGCAGGTCCTGGCTGGGCCCTGAACTTCCCAGCAATATTCCCAGGATCAAATATTGATCACACTGTCCTTTCTCACCGCACAGCTGCACAGGGAACGCCAGGCAAAGCTCTCCTGCAATTTTTCTTCAATTATTAAAGCATTCCAGAACAGAAAATAAACTGAGGTCAAACAGTTTTCAGACAATTCCATTTACCTGAGATGGAGGAACGAGCATGAGGAATATCAGTGGAAGGTACTGATTATTAGAGACAAACAAAGGGCAGGTTAATGTGTGTGTAAGTAACACACAGGTGGTCAGGAAATGGGCAACTCAAAATGTGCTGGCCTCCAGAAATGGTCTAATGTCCTAATAAATCAGTTCTGGGGAATCTGGAATGCTGAGAAAGCACCCAGTGTTCTGGAATTTCACTCTGCAGTCATCCAGGACACGTGGAGCTAAGAAATAGTCGGAAAATCCTGAAGAATAGAAAGGTATATTTAAAAAACCCCAACTTTAGATGCTTGACCTCCTGCTGATAATGGTTCAGGTAAAGCTCTCTGCTCACCAGGTTAAGGAATGAAATGTTCTCCCAAGAAGTCTCCAGCAGAGCAAAGGAGGTGCTGGCATTCAGCACTCAGGCCAGGAGAACCTGGAGTGCTGTCTGGGTTTCCCTGGAAAACCTGCAGTAACTTTCAGGTTTCTCTGTGGCCCCACCCATGCTGGAGGTGCCTTGTGCCTTTCCCTGGAGCGAAAACCGCAGAGTGTGGGGAGAACAGGCAGTGCCAGCACAGGGGAACTGCTCCCCACTGCAGAGGGCAGGGTTGGGGGGCACTGGAAGGAGCTGGCTGGTGTCCCAAACTCACTGCTGTGACCTGCAAGGACCCGGAGGATCAGACACTGCTGTGCATGCTCTGCACGAGCCACGGGCAGCCCCCAGGCAGGAGAAAGGCAGGGCAGGAAGCACCTCGAGCACAAGGAGGGACCCTCTGAGGAGCAGCAAGGTGGGAGCCCAGCGGCAGGAGCCCCTGGGAGCCCCTTGGCTCTCAGCTTGGCTCTGCACCCCCAGCACCCCCACGGGGGTGGCCTGGGGGCTCCTGGCCAGGCTCCAGCTCGCTCCCAGGATGGGCTCTGAGCCAGAGCAGCTCCTGGAGCAGCTCCTGGATGTGCCCAGGTTGTCATGGCAATGGGAACTCTGAGTGCAGCCCTGGGAGCTGCAGCTTTGCCTTGCCAGCGCGGAGGAATGCTGCCAAGATTATTCACGGCCTGGCGAGGAGAGGCACAAGTGCCCCGATGGTTCTCTCTCCACTCGGGCTCTTTGACCAGTCTGGGGGTCACAGTGTTGTTTTACTGCCCAGTAAATCAGGCAGCCTCACGTTAGGACAGCAAGCAGCCCTCTCACTTCAGGTATTCGGGTCTTGCAAAATTAAATCCATAATCCAGAATAAACACAAGCGTTGTTAAGAGCTCCCCAGTCACACACAGCAAGCTAATACTGAGAAAACAAAGCAAGGGGAACAAGTCAAGCCTTAAGCCATTCTTCCAAGAGGGGCTGACCAGTAGTGCCAGGCAGCCCCAGGAGCCCAGAACCCCAGGAGGGTTTCTCCTGTTCCAGCTGGGTTCAAATTAAGCTGCAATCGAGTGCCCATCCCACTCAGGCTCTCCTGACCTGTCCATCTGCAGTCCTGCCAGGATGAAACCCAGGTATTCCAGCCCAGACCAGAGAGCAGAGATCCCCAATGAAGGCTTGTCTTACAGAGCAAGCTGCCACACTTCTTTCCTGTCCTTTCACTCCAATTCTGCCTGCCCTGGTCCAGCCATATGAATGTTTGATTTATATCCAGCCAGCCTGGCCCACTTGGAAGGCTTTCCCTTTCTGAGACTCGCCAGTTAATAAATTCCCTTTGCCTCCCCTTGCTCCAGCCACTGACCATCCTCCATCTCCTGGCGCACGGGGCTCACAAAAACTCACCCCAAACCTTCCCCCATCCACAGGGAAACCCTTCCCAGAACACCAGCACTTGTTCCCTGCACAGCAGGGTGCAGATCCTCACTGCCCACGCCACTCTGACCCCACACCTCGCTCACCCTGTCACTGAGCCCGACCCTGCGGTGAGAGCTGCCCAGGCACCCAGCCTGGCCTGCCACCACTGGGGATGCTTTCTGCAGAATCCCCCCCGTTCCCTCGTGCTTTGGCCACTCCTGGGGATTCATTTCTGGGGGCAGGATGTCGTGGGCAGCCTGTGCCCCTCCTTCCCGGCTCCCCCAGAGCAGGCTCCACCTGCCGAGGGGAAGGAGCCTCTCCCCAGCGCTCCTGGGGCTGCTGGATCTCACAATCACTGGGGTTGGGAATGCCCTCCCAGTCAGCCCTGTCCCCCCCACCTGAGCCCCGAGTGCCACGGGCAGGGAGCGACCCCACCAGTGCCCTTTACCCTGAGCCAAGCCAGCATTCCCAGTACTGCTTCCAGTCTATTCCCAGCTTGCCCGGTGTGCAGAAGCCCAGAGCGGTGCCACACAACACTCCCTGCCCACCTAAAGGCCAGGAGGTGACCGCTGGCCCCAGCCCTGCCTGCCCCAGCCCTGCCTGGGGTCACCTCGCTCCCCCAGCACCACAAACCCCACAGTCAGCTGCAGCCTGCAATGTCAGTGACGTTTGACCCAGGCCCGTACTGAGATCTGTTCCATATATTTGCATACAAAGTAAGATCTAATTCTGCTCAGAGACCTTCAGGGGAGTTTGAAGTGCAAGCCAGTGTCAGTGCAGGAGGGGGAGAGGGAAAGGATAATCCTACACTTATTACTTCTCTTTAAAGACCTTTGGAGCAGAGCACTGGCAATAAAAAGCACTGACAAACATACATACATGAAGCAAGCCACTTTTTTTCAGAGACTTTTGAAATGGTAATGTAATTATTAGTTAAACCAGAGCATTTACATATTGCTTTGGCTACTTAGAAAAAACTTGTTATGGCTGGACATGTCCTCTGCCAGCACAGTGCTGGGTGTGGAATGTGCTGGGGGATTAAAGGCTGCATCGAGTACCCACAGCAGTCAGAAATTCATTTATTCTTATAACTGGGTTATTTATCCAGTTATTTATTTATTAGCATGCCCAGAGCAGCTGGGGCTGCCCCTGGATCCCTGGCAGTGTCCCAGGCCAGGCTGGACACTGGGGCTGGGACACCCTGGGACAGTGGAGGTGTCCCTGCCATGGCAGGGGTGGCACTGGGTGGGATTTAAGGTCCCTCCCCACCCAAACCTGTCTATGAAAATGGTTTCATTTTCTGAAGGATGAAAGTGGACAGGGAGTGTGGTGGAGCTGCCTGAAAGAATGGAAGATTTATGTTTGAGGCAGCAAGGCCTTTGCCCCTGAGCAGCCATCCTTAGGAGTTTAAACCCTGGCACAAGGAAGACAATTCCTTGTATTAAAGAAAAGCAATTTAAACATCAAAACAACGACTAAAAAATGGTCAAACATGGGGTGTGGGCAGCAGCTGAAGCCCCACACAGGCTGGAGCCACGCAGGGCTGCTCAGGTGTCCCTGCCCAAGGGAGGAACCCCAGCAGCTCACCCCTGAGCTCTGCCTGTCCCCAGCAGCTCACCCCTGAGCTCAGCTCATCCCCCAGCAGCTCACCCCTGAGCTCAGCTCACCCCTGAGCTCAGCTCATCCCCCAGCAGCTCACCCCTGAGCTCAGCTCACATCTCCCTGGCCCAAAGTGCCCGTGGCGAGGCTCAGGGGCACAGCCAGCTTCGTGCCAGCCCGTGTCCCTGCCCAGCAGCCAGCACTGCCCAGAGGGGCTCCAGAGGGGCTCCCCGACCCCTCCTCATGGCCCATCCCACGGGGGAGCAGCGGCCAGGAGAGACCCCAGAGCACGGGAAGGGCTCGGGGTTATGGGAAGGGATCAGGGTTATGGGAAGGGTTCAGGGTTATGGGAAGGGATCAGGGTTACAGGAAGGATTCAGGGTTACAGGAAGGGATCAGGGTTACGGGAAGGG
>VXBQ01000506.1:0-17536 GCA_013400175.1 Phainopepla nitens | reverse complement strand
CCCACACAGCTATTGCACAGGGGGGTCACACTGGGGGCTTTGCTGGACAAGACAGAGCAGCTTCCAGCCCAAGGAACGGGGATGAGCCCCAGCAGCACAGAGCAGCCACTGCTGGCCCTGTCCCCAGCGTCCCCAACATCCCCAGGGTCCCCGGGCTGGGGCACAGCACAGTCAGGGCCTGCTTGCCCTGCCCTGTCCCATCCCCTGTGCTCTGGGGGAGATCAAGTTCATCCTCATCCCTCCAGCTGTCCCACACGGCTCCCAGAGCCAGGCTTACCTCAGCTCCAGGGCTCCATGGAAACCTCCCAGGCTTAACCCAGCTCCAGGGGCACATGGAAAACTCTAACCCAGCCCCAGGGGCACATGGAAAGCTCTAACCCAGCCCCAGGGGCACATGGAAACGTCTAACCCAGCTCAGGGGCACATGGAGACCTCTAACCCAGCTCAGGGGCACATGGAAAGCTCTAACCCAGCCGCAGGGGCACATGGAAAGCTCTACCCCAGCCCCAGGGGCACATGGAAAGCTCTACCCCAGCCCCAGGGGCACATGGAAAGGGGCACATGGAAAGCTCAGGGTTTTGCTGCTGAACAGCTCAGAGTGCAGGCTGCAGTGTTTGGATTTCTGTGTGCTCCGTATCCCCGGGGCAGTGTTTGCAGACAGCTCCAAGTGCTCCATCTCAGTGCCTGCAGCCCCACGGCCACGCAGGGAGCTCGAGGGCAGCTCAGCGCTCCCCGTGCCAGAGCCAGGTTCCAAACAGACCCTGCTGCACTCAGAGCAGCTCCTGCTCCTCCTTAGCTCACCCTGAGCAGGGAGAGCAGAGGCGTTTCAAGTGTTTGGGAGCCTTGGCAGGTCTCCCTTCCAGTTGAAATGAATTCCCTCTGGGATGCAGTGGCTCTGGAAAGCCCAGGGCAGAGGTGAGAGGATACCTGGAAACCTCTCCATACCCTCTGTTCCTACCTGGCCTCCTGGGGGATCCCCTCCTCCCCTGAGGGCCAGAGCTGAGGCTCAAGCAACTGCAAATCCCTGCAGCCTGCTGAGCTGGAGAGAGCAGAGCTCAGTGCAGCCCCTGAGCAGGGATGAGCCCTGCAGCCACAGCAGGAGCTGTCCCCAGCCCTGCTGTGCTCCTGCAGCTTCACCTGCACAGCCCAGGTTAACCCCTGGGAATGACAGCCCTGCCCAGAGGGACCCTTGCCAGCTGGGGTCTGAAATTTGCTGAGCCATTTAAAAACACAGTAATTCCACCCACAGCACCGAGCCTGCCCCAGCTCTGTGCTCGAGAACAAATGTGGAATGGAAAAAGAGGTGGAAAAAGGACCAAGAAGCCAAAGCCCTTTCCTGCACGAGGAAGTGTGGGTTCAGACCTGGGGATAACAGCATGTACCACATCCCTGCCAGAGCTGGGGGAGCAATTGAGGCAGGTGAGTGGTGCCTGCATCCAGGAGCACACCACAGGTGAGGATGTGGCAGCAGTTCCCTCCAGGCTGGGCTGGGGTGGAAGGGTAAAACAGACTGACAGCAGCTCAGGACAGCCCAGTGTCACCACTGCTCCCTAAATACTGCACCTGGAGGTGCTTGCCAAACCCCTCTGGAATGCCAGCTTTTCTCCAGAGAGAAGCAAAAGTGAGTCTGCATCATGGAGCATCATGGAGCATCAGCTGGAGGCCCTGGGCTCAGCCAGGAGCTCAGGGCAGGCCCTTTCCACCATGGTGTGAACGTGTCCTGGGGCTGTTCTGTGAGCTGGGCACTCAGCAGACCCACACTGCCCTCAGGGCTCAGCGCCAGGGGCACAGGAGCCCACCTGAGTGGGTTTTGACAGTTTTCTTGCTTACATCTTGTATTCAGAATGATTTCATTAGGAGATGCCTCTCTGTGGATAATATGACAGCTAATTCCCACTTACCTCACCGTAAAGAAACAACTGAAATAGCTGCAACAATAAAAGTAATGGCTAAGGTGATTGCTATTGATCATTTGCCAGTTTATCAAATGAACGGCCCGCGAGGTAAACGGGGAAGGAAAACAGTGCCACAGGTTGCCCGTGAGTCAGGAGTGAGCTGACTGGAGAGCTCAGCTGGAAATCCACGGAGAGCTGACCACCAGCACGTCGTTACAACCACAGAGAATCCTGAGACACCTGCGCACTCTCACCTACCTTTTCGGCTGACTGGGCAGTGCCAAAAAATATTGGAATGAAGGCAAGCCATACTATACAGGTAGTGTACATAGTGAATCCAATGGGTTTGGCTTCATTAAAATTCTCTGGGACCCCCCGAGTCTTGATGGCATACACAGTGCACGTCACCATGAGCAGAATGCTATAACCCAAGGAACAAATGATCTGCAGATCCGTAATGTCACATTTGAGAACTCCTCGGGCCTGATCGGGGTTCATAGTTTTCTGCTCATCGTAATCTACGATGATGTTGGGCGGGTCGACCGCGAACCAAACGAAGACCCCCAGCAGCTGCACCGATATCAGGCTGGAGGTGATGGCCAGCTGCGAGGTGGGGCTGATCAGCCGCGGCGCCGTCACCGACTTCTTGCCCTGCTCGAAGATGCGGTAGATGCGGTTGGTCTTGGTCAGCAGCGCGGCGTAGCTGATGCACATGCCCAGCCCCAGGAAGATCCTGCGGAAGGAGCACACGGCCACGTCGGGCTTGGCGATCATCAGGAAGGTGATGATGTAGCACAGGAAGATGCCGGTGAGCAGCACGTAGCTGAGCTCGCGGCCCGAGGCGCGCACGATGGGCGTGTCGTTGTAGCGGATGAAGGTGGCCATGACGAAGATGGTGGCGATGATGCCCAGCATGGCCAGGAAGACGGGGATGACGGCCCAGGGCGAGTGCCACTCCAGCTTGATGATGGGGATGGAGCGGCAGCCGGTGCGGTTCTCGTTGGGCCGCTCGTTGTAGGAGCACAGCAGGCAGGTGACCTCGTCGGCCTGGTACTGGTAGCCGTCACACAGCTCGCAGTGCCAGCAGCACGGCATCCCCTTCACCATCTTCTTCCTCTCGCCCGGCCGGCACGGCTGGCTGCACACCGAGGGGGGCACGGAACGCACCCCTCCGCCCCACTGCATCTCCTCGATCTGCGGGACAGGGACACACACAGCTCGGGGTTAGGCCTGGCTGCACACCCAGGGGGCACAGGGGGCACACCTCTGCCCCACTGTGGGACAGGGACACACACAGCTCGGGGTTAGGCCTGGCTGCGCACCCAGGGGGCACAGAGGGCACACCTCTGCCCTGCTGTGGGACAGGGACACACACAGCTCGGGGTTAGGCCTGGCTGTACAATAAGGGGGGCACAGAGGGCACACCCCTGCCCCACTGTGGGACAGGGACACACACAGCTCGGGGTTAGGCCTGGCAGCCACAGACAGGAGCTGGGAATGAAGGGAGGGGGCTCAGGGCAGCCCCAGCACACAAAACCCAGCTGGATAAACCTCCCCCCTGGCAGAGCCCTGGAAGCACACCCTGCTGCCTCTGTGTGGGGCTCTGGTCCCTAACTGTGCTCACTGCCTCATTTTCCATTTCTCTTTGTCCTTAAGTCTGATGGAATGACACACAACCCCAGACAAACCACGAGAGTGAAAACCTGGTTTTTCATGAGAATTAGTAAGAACACTGCAAACCTTGAGGGAAGGCAGGACTTGCATTTGCAAGGCTGCTTCCCACAAACCTCAGGGCTTCTTACTGAGGCAGAACAGATATATCTCTTCCTGGAGCTGCTACTGACCAGGGGGAGATTTGAAATGAGGTGGAAATGTGTTTTCTATAGGGTGTGGGATCAGTGAGACTGGGGGAAGGTCTGCTGTACAAGCCAGGTGAGAAGTATAAAGGACAAAGAAAATGGTCATCACTGAAAAAAAGCAATAATTAGATAATATTTCATTTCAAAGTCACATTCAGCTTTTGAAATACCACATGTGCTTCTGGAAATGCAAATGATAAATGATTATATTAAACACATGGAAAGTCTCACTTACTCTGCAGTCTGGAGAATCCTGAACTCCAAGGTATGTGACAAAGGCTCCCAAGTGCTGTGCAAAATTAGGCTCACAAATCATTTCCAACTATACTCAACTAAAGCCACTCGCCAAGAACAGGGAAATTTTGGCTTTGGAGCCCCGGTGGAACAGTCCAGACTGCAGCCTGGGAAGGCCCTGCCATTCCCAGCACCAGTTCCCAGCCCAGCAGCACCTCAGTGCCTCCAGCAGATGCTCTCTCTGTGTGTGCGTGTGTCTTTTCCAAACATAAAACCTGATCCCCTGAGATAGAGGTGAATAAATGTTATTAAAACAAAAAATTCAGCTATTTTTCTTCAGGTCACTTAAATGCTGACAAGCTCCATGATTTTCCCTACAAGTCAAAATTCTCAGATGAGTTTCTTGAATCAGGTGCCTTAATTATTCATATAGACAGGAAGATTTGGATGGGCAAGAATTAAATTGAAGGATTAAGTTGCACTTTCCTAATTTAAATCAGAATAGATCCTGTATCATCTTCATTTTATATTTGTGAAAGCACCAAACCCCGAAGTCACACTCTGCTCACGCACTGGAGTACCAAGAGTCCTTCTGTGAACGCTGTAAAAATAATCCCTCAATAAGAGACTCTAGAGGTCTGCCACTGCCTGGGAAACTTCATTAACCTTCAGTATTCTGGGGAAGAGAAAAGATCCATGAACTCCTTTCTCCTGCTCTGCTGAGCTGAAGGTGTGCAGCTCGCAGGAGGCAAAGGAGTGCTGATGATAAAGGGAAATACACAGACTCATTTAATTGCACTGATAAATGGGCTTTGGTCTCGCTGGCAGTGCAGGAGCCAGGAAATCCATCTGCAGAACCAGCTCCACCCCTGCTGTGACCCGGGGCGAGCAGGGAGCTGAGCTGCAGGGCCGTGGGGACAGGAGGGGCAGAGTCACCCGGCCGTGTCCCCCCAGCCCCTCGCTGCAGGGGCACTGGGGCAGCCAGGCCTGGCACTGCTGACCTGGAAATCAGGGCAAAATGTCCTGGCAGTTCCCCAGGAAAGCAGCTGACTGTGCCACTGCTGCTCCTTTTACTCCTCTTAGTCCCTGCTGTGTGTCCATTTTCCAAGGCAGGGTGGGACAAGGCAGCTGGGACTTGCCTGAGTTTCTGTGCCTGAGAGCGAGCCCTCTCCCAGCCCAGAGCTGCATTTCCTGCCCTGGTCATCCCCACAGCCACCCCCGGATGCCTTTTTAGCAGGCACCAGTACAAAGTGACATCAACACAACCACATGGATTTGGACCCAGTCTGCAGCACTGAAATAATTCCCACGTGTGAATATCTTCATTTCCACAGACTGATTAATGTGTTATATAGCCCTGCTTCCCTTATGGCTACAAAAGGATGGATTTCCTTATCCTCAAACATTTTCCATGGCATTGCTGGTCCCTGGACAGCCTAAAGGTACTTCATTCTGCACAGAAACTCTGTGGAAGGAGAGAAAGAGAAGATCAGGCACAACTGAGGAAAGTCCTTTTCCTGAGATGACACCACAACAGCTCTAGCACTGGCTTTGGACAGATTTCTGCTGTTTCTGGTGAAAATTCAGGATGCAAAGTGAGGGAATGCTGGGCACCAACACCTGCAGCAGGGGTGAGAACCTGAGTCAAACTTCAGACACTTCCCCACTCAGAAAAGTGCATTTTTGAAAGAAAATTTGTCCTATGTCTACACATCATCCATAGATACCTCCAAGGATCAGCTGAAAATGCCCAGCACAGTCTGCAAAGCAGGCAGCAAAAAATGACATTTATTGAGAGGAAGTGCTCTTGCAGCTAACAGAAAAACTGGAGGTTTTTATGTAGAACCTTCCATTTCAGTCCTGGGATAAGGGAATTTATTCTTCCCAAACCAACAGCTCTGCCAGACATTGTACCCAAAGGGAGCCAACGATGCCACGCCTTGAATTCACCCTTGGCCAAGCCAGGGCTCAGGGACACGAGGAGCCCCCTGCCCTGCAGGTCTGGCAGGTTTGGGAAGGATGTGCTCCCTGCCCCACACATCCCCCAGCTCCTGCACGCCTCCAGCAACAGGGATTGGATCACTCACAAGATATATCCTCATTATGTTCACCGTAGAACAAACATTAACAAGAAATGCTTAGTCTGTCTCATAAGGCCTAATGTAATTGTTCATTTTAATGAATAAAGTAACTCAGGATCTGTGTATAATTCAAACATTGCTGCTTTGCTTCCCTCCGCCACAAACATTTTCATAATAAGCCATTTGTTCTGAACTTAATTGTTTCATGCAATGTTTGATTAAAATAAAAATCAGCACAAAAATAATTACATTAGTGGTAATTAACCTACTCAGGGAAGAAAATAGCCACATTCCCTGATACCACTTTCATAATGATAGTGCCATTAATTTCATGGGCACACAGAAGCCAGCGGCGAGGACTGGGCTCAGATTTATTGCCACCTCCAGACTGCAGCTCCTAACTCAGCAGTTCAAACATTTGTGTATATTCCACTTTGCAGACAGCAATATTTGCATGACTTAGCTCTTCAGGCTCAGCTATTAATGTCTTGTAATTAGTTTTTAAATCCAGGGATTTACAACGATAACGGTTTTAAGCTAAGAATATGTCAATAACACATCCTCAGCAGAGTCTTCTGCAAAATATCAACTGAAATCCCTTCAAGAGATAACAGTGACGATGAGCCAGAGTGGCAGAGAGGACGCAGAGCTGCTCCACGCCTGGCCCAGACACAGTGCTTCACCTCTCACTGAACTGCTTCTCATTTCCCAGGCTGCAGGGATTGCTGGGCAGCGCCGAGCCCGCAGGGCGGTGAGGCAAAAACCCCACCAGTTCTGGCTTGTGCCAAACAAATCCCTGCACGGAGCAGAGCAGCCTTAACCCCTCTGCAGGATAGCACAGAATTCCCAGGGGCTCCAAACCCTCTCTTGAGACAGAAGGACTGTTTCTGCTGCAGCAGCACACGAGGCACTGGTTCACCTGGGCACCCTCAGCATTGGTCTGGCACCCAGGCACCCCAAAATGAGGCAGAGCTGTCTCCCACCTCTCAATTTCCCCTCTGTTTTCTCATTTTAGACCCAAGTCAAACCCAGCTCCCTCACAGCAGCTCCCAACCCATGGGCAGGGCAGAGCTGGGCAGGGCAGCAGCACCAGCACCAGCACCAGCAGCCCCCAGTCCCAGGGTCACAGTGCCTCTCCCAGATCCAGCTGTCACCAGAGCATCTCTGCTGGCACCCCTACTGCCCCAGAGCATCCAGGGCCAGCCCAGAGCTCTGCAGCCCAGCCCTGCCCCATGGCAGCTGCCTCTCCTCCCTCCTTCCAGGGTAACCCCACAGGAATTCCCCACTGCTGAGAGGGAGCATGGCCCCGAGCTGCCTCCTGCCCCACACCAGGCCTCTCAGGCTGGCCAGGGGTTTGGGGTTCTGAGCACACTTCAACAGAAAACTCCTCCAGAGGAAAAGCAACACCTCTCAGAATTCTCCTGCTCTGCCGCGTTCGTTATCTTCAATCCCTCCAGTGTGTCTCCCACATGACCAGAAGTTCAATGTCATCACATACACTTTGTCCTGCTGTCTCCTGCTGCTGCTGGCCACTTCCTGCCCTCCTGGCACCGAGTCTTGTCCTTAAAAACACATTGAACAGCCAAATCACAACTTCCTGCTTGAAAATGATAGGAACTCATCACAGCTCAAAGGCTTCCAGCCAAAAAGCACCTGCAATTGTCCCTGTCAGCACAAACCCCAAATGTCAAACGGCGCTGACGACATTCCCGGAACGCCGGGCCCGCGTCTTCCCACCTGCTGATTCAGAGCCTGTTAATGAGGAAATGCCCCCAGGATCAGGCACTGCTCAGCTCCAGTTCCTGGCTCTCATTAGTGTTGTGACAGCTCCTGGGAAGCCCTGGCGTGGGCAGGAGCCCGTGGTGCCAGGAGCTGCAGGAACGTGTGCGGGAAATGACGCTCCCGCAGCTCCTCCCGTGTGAGGGGCACAGGGACAGCCTGGGCATCCCAGGAAGGCTGCCAGAGCCACCCCAGGCTGCACCCCAGAGCCCTCGGGGCTGGGACACCAGTGCTGCACTAGGAACGTGGGGTCGGACCTCCAGGAAGGCAGAATAAAAGGATAAAAGGGATTTATTGAAAGGACCCAGCCTGGGCAGTGCAGGAACCCCTTGGGGCTGCACCCAAGTCAAACCCACAAATGGGCACAAAATGGATCCTGGGCACGAGGCCTCACACTTTGATAGGTTTGGGTCCATCAGCAGATTGGAGTGAATTGTCCAATTCCAGCTGCAGGTGATGAAGCTCCATCCTCCTTGTTCCCTCTCTTCCTTCACTGCTGTTTCCACTCTTGGGCCTCAAATTTGTCCTTGGTGCCCAGCTGGAAAGGAATTGTTTTGTCTCCCTGCTCTGTGCAGAGCTCACCAACCCTTCATATGAAACCCAGAACTGCACACTAAACCAGCACAGAGTCTGGAAAATAGAAAAGCTCAAACTGAAGGCATCACCCCTAGTGAGAAAATCCCATTTCAGCCCTTCCCTCCCTGCAGGAGTGGGGAGAGGCCCCTCCTGTCCCACTCTTGTGTCCAGCTGAGCAGGATCCCGCGGTCCCAGACCCCCTGAGGGTGGACCCTGGAGTGCCCACACCACCCCTGGTCCCTGCCCCTCCAGGCCCTGCAGGTTCTCCTGGCAGGAGAGGACCAGAGCTGCACCCAGCCCTGGAGGTGCCCTCAGCAGCTCTTGTCACATCCTATCTAACACATGCCATTAATTAGGGTTGGAAACTTCCAACTTACGCCATCACCTTGTTCCCACACTGCAGCTCCTCGCTGGTGTCCCCACAAGAAGCAATTCTTAACCCCTGTTTATTTCCCTTTCATTTCTACTCTTCCTTTGTCTTCTGTTTAATATTTGTCACCTTTTTTTAGCAGCCCTACCTGCTCTGTCCCAGCAGCACTGAGTTCCTCTGAGCACTCAGAACACCATCCTTAATGAGATCCAAGGGCCATTTGTTCTACATTAAAGCAAGGACATTTCCAGCACACCACTGATGTAGAGAAAAATGCTTAATCCACAGTTTTTGCAAAAATGCTTATTATTATACATTTCTGTTGACAGACAATAAAATGGAAAATTAATTATTTTAATGCTTTTATATCTGCCTACAGCTTTGTGTTGTCTTCTCAGTAATGGAAGGGGATGGACCATGCATCTTCAGTATTCATCCTGCAGCCCCTGCATAATATTTTTTTAATTAAAAAAAAGCATGTGCTTCCAAGTGTGCACTTATAATGCACAGTTCTTGTCTCTTTAAATGGATAGGTTAGGGCAAAACTATCTTCTGAAAGCAGAGCTAATCCGAGGCAACTTTTTATCCTAAAGTGGCTTAGAATGAGAGAAAACCTGAATCATCACAGAATCCCAAACTGGTTTGGACATCAAAGCCCACCCAGTGCCACCCCTCTGATCCAGAGGCATAAATCCAATCCTTATTTTGCTGCTAGCTCCTGGATTCTCCCTGTCCTGCAGAGCCTTGCCCTGGCCCACAGCACTGCCCACACGTCCCCAGGACCTGCAGCGGGGACCTCACGCACAAACAGAGAACATTTTCCATCCAACCTCCTCTGCCAGGGCAAGGATGAGACACAAACATAAACCCAGGCTTTGCTGCCACCTCCGTGGCCCTGGAGATGACCCCAGAGGGAGCAGGGGTGACAGAGGTGCCCCAGGGGTGCCCCAGGCCGAGGCTGGCAGGGGCTGTGGGGGCCCTGCTGGGCTGGAACGAGGGGGAAGAGGGATGGAAATATTGGGCAGAACTCAGCCAAAGAGCCCAGTGGCTCTGACTGGGAGCCTGAGTTCCCTGCTGGGTTAACTGGGAGCCATTTAAATGCCCAGTGCCCCCGTGCTGCTGAGGCTGATGCACAGAGCTCTGCTCTCCATAGCTGGGTGAACTTCTCCAAACACAACAAAGCACATCTGTCACTGAAGAGCCTCTTCCCGCTTTCAGATATTAAATAAAGAATATTGCACCCTCAATAACACACAAACTGACATTGTTACTCCTGCCAAAAGCAACCAAACATGTTCATTAGCCATAAAATATCCCAGCAAAGCATTTGCTCTTGAATATATTTGCTGTCAAAACCACATTAGCCTCACAGAAAGGCTTTACAGAGGGATGTGTAGGCGCAGAACCAGCACCTCTCTTGAAGAGCGGGTGATTTATTTTTTAGCTCCCATTTCCTACATAACTCATTCTCAGCCTGTGTCTGCCCGCAGGCTCGTGGGCACGGGAGGGAACAACACAAGACAAAGCAAAATCTCAAGCCAAGTCTTTTGCTGCATCATTTTTTTGCCATTACAGCTTCTATGAGCTCCTTCCTCTCCGGTTTTCTCCTGTCTGTAGGCACACGTGTGATCCATCTCAGACCCTCAGCCTGCTTTCCCTCAGCGTGGATGTCCCCACAAACACTGTCCCTGTGACATTCCAGAGCTGCAGCAGTCCCAGCCATGCTCTGCCTTGCCAGAGCAGGTGGAGCTGCCTTCCCTCGGGTGCTGCTGTTGCTGCCTGGGCCAAGCGGGTCAATGACGGAGAGAAAATGACATTTCACCTCTTCAGCTCCGAGCCAGGGCTGGTGTGCAGAGTGAGGGGTGAGAGTTAACTATTGCCCTGCTGTCTCACAGCACAAAGCTGCATGGAAAGCGTGGCCTGGCTGCGTGAGAGCTGCAGCTGCTGCCGGTGGTGCAGCAGCCGCCCTGCCTGCTCCCCTGGCTCCCCTCAGGTGTCCTGAGCCTGTGCCCTGTCTGACACATCCACTGCCAGCAGCCAAAGGCACCAAACCCACCTGCAGTCCCGCTGCAGCTCCTCCCAGGGCACTCCCAGCCCAGCTGCAGTCCCAGCCTGTGCAGGACCTGTGTGGTCCCAGCCCATCCCTCGTGGGGCAGGAGGAGCCAGCATATGGCCATTCAGCGGGCCAGTGGCTTGAAAAATTCCCTTCCACTTGGCTGCAAGTTAATTCTGCAAGTTGAGATAATTAAAGGTGTTTGTGCCGGTCACGGCTGACATGAGCAACGAGAGATTGCAGAGTTTAATGGGGGAGCAAAATAAACAACATCCATTATGGCAGCACACAGCAGGGCTGCTGCCACGGTGGGCATGGCATGGTGGCCACAACGTGGCACGGGGAGGAGTTTTAGGAGCCCACGGGTGGAGTTCCCTTTCAGAACTGATGGGTAACAGCTCAGAAAGGCCCAGCCATGGCCCAGAGCTGGGCAAACAGGCTGCAGACCCTTCTGCAAGGACTCTTAATGCTGGGAAATAATCCCCATCATCCAGACACCCCCTCTGTGAGTGGGACTGTCACCACGTGTCACCCAGTGACTGATGTGACACCTGCAGGGACAGGACCAGGGCAGCAGAAGATGCAGAGTGTCCCTAACAGTGCCAGACCCAGAAACTCCATCTGCTTTGAACACATTCTGCTCTAAAGGAAAAACCCAAAACCCAGCAACAAGCCTGAGAAAACAATGAACAGAAATCAATTTGAACATGTTATTTTAGAAAAATACCATCTGTTGGCAGAATATTCCTGAGCAACAAACATAAGTGAAGAGGTGCTTGGATCCAATTCCAATTCGAATATTTTATCAAAAAAAGGCAGGTACAGCCAGGTCCTTGCCAGCGGGTTAGACAGTTAATTACTCTCTTCACCAGCTCACTATTCATAACATTTATTTCCAAATTCCCTAATAGAGATGTTTATGGCACGTAAATTGATTAGTCTGAGCCCAAACAGATTCAGGAGGTGTTGAAGTGAGCAGGTTCCACATAAATTGCACAGAGGATTACAGAGTCACTCAATGTACTTCTCTTTGTGGGGAAACAAGGACTGCAGTGTGGAAGTTCCATCCTGTCTGTCAGGGACCGTGGTGTCCCTGTCCTGTCCCTGTCCCTGCCAGCCAAGGCTCCCCCTGCTCTGGGGGCAGCACTGACCCCCAGCTCGGCCCAGTCCCCAAACCCCGAGCTACAGGGATGTTACTGCTTTCAAAAGACTTGGTTTCACACCCTGCTACCCAAGGCAAAGAGCAGGGCAGGGAGCAGGGCAGGATTCAGGAGCCCAGCCACGTCCTGGAGCTGTACAGCAGAGCTGGGCTTGGTGAGGGGAGCTGGATCCATGGAGCTGTGTCCATGGGACCACACTGATCATTACCAACAGCACTCATCTCCCAGGCACTCGTCTGGCAGGGCTGCAGCCACAGGTCACTGCAGTCACAGCAGGAAAAGGGGAGGCACTGGCAGCAGCCCCAGCAGGGCTGGGAGGGCTCCGTGGAACCTCAGCCCTGTCCCAAAGCCCGCTCTGCCCCACACCCCTGAGCCACCCACAGCCCCAGGGCACACATCTCCTCATTCACCCCTGCATGCAGCGCGTTCAGGCATCTCCAGTGTGTATTTGTTTCTGTTTGCAAACAAATTAACCAGAGGAATGGCTCGGTTTTACCTGGAGCTCACTGTCAGCCCTGCCCGATGCTCTGGAAGGGAGGCACGTCTGGAGCACGAGCTGCCTGAAATCCCCACGGTGTAACAAGGGACAGGACATGGTGTTTTCCATCCCCAGCCAAGGATTCAGCTCCTGCAGCCATGCTGAACATGTGCTGACGTTCCCAGTGCCCAGTGGCTCCGTTATGAGCCAGAACTGGAGAGAGCTCTGACACGGTGGAGACACCGAGGCAATTAAGACTCGACATGATGCACCCTCTGCAGACACTAATGGCCTTATTACAGCATTAATTAGACAATCAGACTGAAAAACAGCCCCACATCAGCTTGCTCCAGGAAGGTCTCCCTCCCCAGTGGCAAATAACCAGGTCTGATGGAAGCACGTCACTCTCGGAGCTGAGGGTGAAGGACGAGGGCGTTGTCCTGCCCCTGTGGAGGCATGGCCAAGGTGACCCCACAGCTCAGCTGGGTGCTCCCACACGGAGCAGGGGCAGGAGCCCTTCCCCAGGGAGAGCTGCCCTGAGGTGTCCAGCCCAGCAGGCAGATCCCAGCACCCCAGAGCTCCCTGTCACTGCTCCAGGGAGCAGCTCGTGTCCACAGGCAGGAGCTCGGACAGGTCTCTGCAGCCTCAGCACAAGGCAGGAAAAAGCCTGGAAAAAACCTGGAAAAAGCAGGTTCAACAATTTCACAGGGATTGCTTCCTTCACTTGTTGATTTTGACAGTTCTGGGATACTTGCACAGGGAATGGGATGGGAAAACATCATAAACCTAGGACCTGCTGAGTTAAGTGCACCTGGAGGAAGAGAAGCAATATCACCAAATTTCCCAGGAGAAGCTGTGCTTCCTCTAGGAGCAATCCATTTCTTCCTCCTTCAGGCACATCGGTTCCTCCAGGAGAGATGTTTGTGTTTGTGTCAGGCACCTGCAAGCATGAGAAGCTGCATTTTTAGGAGCCAGCCACGTATGGGAGCTGCTCAGGCGGCGGCTCACATTCCTACAGCCCCAAAGGCTGCCCAAGGCCTCACAAACAGCACACTCAGCAAGGACAGCTCCCGGGCTGGCTCCACGGGAGATGGGGCAGAGCAGGGCACAGAGGGGTTAATTCCTTGTCCAGGACCCAAAGAGAAGCACCAGGCGTGGAGCAGGCCCTGTGTCCTGGCTGCCTTCAGCCATCCTCACCATTTCCTGCTGCGTGAACCACACAAGCCTTGGATACAAAGGAAAAACCCAACCTAACCACAAACTGCAATGAGCCACTGGAAAAACAAACCACCCAAAGCCAGCTGCTGCTCAGCACGGCTCGTCCTGCCCAGGGC
Source organism: Phainopepla nitens (assembly GCA_013400175.1). Taxonomy (NCBI): domain Eukaryota; kingdom Metazoa; phylum Chordata; class Aves; order Passeriformes; family Bombycillidae; genus Phainopepla; species Phainopepla nitens. Next base: position 3,717 of record VXBQ01000506.1, on the reverse strand, counting down.
AGATTGGCTCCCCTTCACCACAGCACCTCTGGCTTCTGGCACACATCGAAGCTAAGCCAGCCCAGGCAGTTCTGGTAAGGCTGGAGCTGCCCTGGGGCACAGAGTGCACCCTCACAGAGCTGCAGCCCGGGTTAAAATGCAGCTCTCCCTGTGGCCAGAGGGTTTTACCCTCACTGCAGGAGCTGTATCTCTGCTTCCCACCCGGCGCCGGGGGTCACGGGGCCGCAGCTCGGCAGGGATGCAGCTGGCCAAGCTTCTGAGCCCAAAATCCCAAATGGCAGCAGGATGTGAGCCATAAACGCTGCATCCCAAACCTGTGTGCTGGGCGTGAGGAGGGGCTGGCAGGGCTGGGCAGGATCCTCACCAAGGACAGGGCTGGGACATGGCCTGGGCTGGCCTCCTGTGGGACACGGGTGGGCACCTCAGCATGCCCCCCTCGCTGCAGGGACAGCAAAGCACTGCAATGCTTCTCATGGAATGCTGGCCAAGCCCTGTAAAAGCTGACATCTGGAGGGGCTGGCAGGGCACAGACACCTGAAACACAGCCAGAACTGTTAGCAACCCGTGCTCTGGGTGCTGGGCAAAGCTCTGCTCGGCTGATTGCTACCAAGCAGCAGAAGAAAACGGGCAGATTGCACTGCCCTCACATAAATTGTTATGTCCCAAGTTTGCTGCAGTGAAAAGTCATCAAATATTTACTTATCTGACCCGAGATACAGACAGTCCCAGGTAATTCATAAACCCAGGTTCACCAACCCTGGCCAATAATAAGAAAACAGAGAAGGTTTGAAGAGTTCCAGGGAAGTTGTTAAGGCTCTCCTCAGTCTGTCTGCTAACACAGGCAAGAGAGAGAACTGCAGCAGAAGTTACTCTGCAGTCTAACATGAAAAAACCTGGTTCAGCTCCCCAGATTAACCCAGCCTGTGCCCACCACACTCCAAAAACCACCATGAATGGGAAGACGACCTTGGCTGAAGGCACCCACGACAGGCTGAACAGCAGCAGCCCTGCCAGAGGAATCCTACAGTGAAACATTTCTGCTCCTTCTTGGAATGAGGACGATGATAAAGAAGGAAATATTCACTCACCTAGCTGGTCTCGTGCAGTTATTTCCCTCCTGCCTCTGGGATCTGGAGTGTCCTTACCTTTAGGGCTTTGTGAACAGCTTTTCCTGCTCCCAGGGAAATTCAGACACACAGAACTGACCGAGACTGCCCAGAGGGACAAAGCTCTGGGGAAACAGAGCACCACTGCAGCAGCTGCCAAATTCAAACCAGCACATGCACCAAACACCTTCTGCTCTCCCTCTGCTGTTGTATTTAGGAAATAAGAACTGGGGAAACATCCCCTGAAGAGTTATGCCACAATAATTACTGAAGACAAATCACATCCTCTGGTAGTTTTCCCTGGGATGTATTTAATAGTATTTATTTCGGTTATTTACAGGAATCCTTGACTTCTCTAAACTCCACAATTGTCTTTATTATTGTAAGGAATAATCTAATAATACAGAAGGGACTATCTTATATATATTTGTGTGAGAAACTAGGACACTTGAGTGATGAGAAGGGGAGTTAGTGAGAGAATCTCAACTCCTGATATGACCCTGTGGCCATGAGGCCACGAGGGTGAGGAGAGAGGTCTTTTTATGGAAGCATTTAACACAACAACAGGAATACAAATCAAGCTCCATTAAGTTAGCTTTAAATTTTAATGAATCAGGATGTGCAGTTTACATAAAGAAGAATTTGCTTAATAAAATATTAATATTTTTTGCTAAAAGAACTGTAAATTGCAAGTTGATATAGGTTTCCTTATATAGAACATCAAAAGTTGAAAAGCACCAAAAGAGCAAATCAAACACAGAAAATAAAAACGAGCCAAAATTCAAGGAGAATGAAATACTGTTTGTGATCAGCCTGCAAAAGCAGACCCTTGGTGACCCACTCATTAACTTGATTTAACAAAAGCCATGAAAATATTAAAAATAGAAATTGTGAGGGCTTTGGTGGCACCCCAGGGGATGGCTGTGACACCTGTGGGCAGCCTGTGGCTTGTGTCCCAGGCACGAAGGGCTGGGGGAGCTCAGATGTCCCCACAGGGCACAGGGCCAGCCCCAAGTTCAGTGTGTGACACTGGGGCCAGAGAGAGCCCTGGGCTGGGAGCACCCTTGGGTCACCCCAGGGTCACCCCTGGGTCACCCCAGCGTGTCCTGGCCCCTCTGGAGGCGTGCCAGGGCAGGGCCATGTCACCCAGCCTGTCCTCTCACCTGTTTCCACAGCACACCTGGCAGCAGAGGCAGAGCAGGAGAACCAGGAGCACACCCCCCCAGAATTCTGGATGCTCTGGGGTGGGACAGCTGACTGAGGCAGGACACCCCGCTCCCACAGAGACCATCTCCCCTCAGGAACACCTGGCTCTTCCCAGCTGAGCTGAAATCTGTCTCTGGGGGTTAATAACTCTCCACAGGGAGCCAGCCCTGAGGTGGGACTGGCACCAGTCCCCAGGCACCTGGGGCAAAGTGCACAGAGCCAGGGGGGATCCTGGGCCAGCGAGGCCAAGGCTGGGCCTGGGGGGTGAGGCTGGCACGGTCTCCAGCTTTCCCACCCTCCAGTCCTGGGGATCTTTTCCTGGGAAACATCAAAGTGCATTTAAGCACCTGCTCCTAATGCCTGTTTTCCTTTAGGCATCATTCCAGCAAGGCCACCTCATCCACAGGATTAAAAACACCACCGGAAAAGTGACTCACTCCAAAAACATTCCCTTCCAGCTTTCCAAAGACAAGAAAAACTGAAAAGCATCTGCAGACGAAAGCCCAGCGGTTTCAAACTACAACAAATCACAGCTTCATTTCCCACGCTGGCAACTGGGGACTGCAGACACGCAGAAGTGATAAAATTTGCATGATCACCTCGTGTCTCTGTTAGTGTGGGGAGCTTTGGCTCTCTGGGCACGGGGCTGCAGGACAGAGGAGGTAACGTGCAAAAACCCCACTCTGGAGCTGTGAGGCAACAGCAAAGGTCCCTGCTAGGATTTGCAGCATTGAGTGCCCACAGCCAAGCCAGAGGAGCAGGGGGGACTCACGTTGAGCTGCAGGTCGTCTGTCCACTGGCCCACGAGGCGGTAGCCGGGCGTGCTGGTGTTGCTGCTGTGGTACTGGAAGATGTCGTAGCGCCCCGGGGCGTCCCCGTTCTTGTTGAACATCACTGGAGTGCCAGCACTGCCTGGGGGAAGGAAACACGACAAAATCCAACCACCTAACATCAAATCTTTACCACGTCTTTTGTTCGGTCACGGGGCAGAGCTTTTCCAGGCCAGGGCCATCTGTCCCACAGCCGTCCAGGACACTGCCATCTCCCAGCCCTGTCCCCCAGATCCCGCCTCTCTGCCCAACCCTGCTGCCTGAACAAGAACACAGCAGGCCCAGAGGAGCCTCCAGAAATATCAAAAGCTTTTCTTCCTGCCCTCCAGCCCCCCTCCATCTCGCTGTCCTCAGGGAGCTCTCCAGTGAAAACCGCTCCTGTGAATGGAGCCCTAAATGCTGCTTTCCCCTCCAGAAAATGTCCCTGTGCTTCTGAGAGATGCTGCCAGAAGCCAGCCTGGGTCTGGTGAGTCTGGACCAGCAGCCAGAAATAGCTTCCTCCTCCACACATGTTCCTTCCCATTGGTTGTGGTGGGAGAGAGCAGAGCAAGCTCTGGGAACAGCATTCCCTGTGC
>VXBQ01000504.1:698833-709143 GCA_013400175.1 Phainopepla nitens | reverse complement strand
GATATGGGTTAAGTGCATTACTGATGGGATGTTAAAGTGTAACTTTTCAAGGGCTGTTTGTGTCACCTGGAGTTATTGATGACTGTCTTGGGCAGATTTGTGCCATGGTGTGAATGCTCATATTGTTCAATTGCTGTATATATGTATATGTCTATATAGATAGATAATTTCGCAGATGGATAATATAAGGAAGAAAATGAGTCACAGTATTTTCCTATTTTCTTTTTCATTGCATTATTTTTAAAAAATGTTTATTTGCAAAAGGTGGTTTGCACTCATGCACTGATGCAAAGCATCTCGAATAAACCTTAGGTCTCAATTAAAGGTGAGAGGAATCAGGGATTTCAGAGTCACTATAATGCATTTGTAAAGATCTGGTGTTGGCAAGAGGTGCAGTTAGATTTAGTTGGAGGCTTAAAATGGACAGAAATAGGTCATTGGAGGCAATAGAAAAACAGGGAGAAGTATGGAGAATACTAAGAAAGCTGTGATGTCTCAATATGAAGTCTCTCTTGTAGATACCTTTTGTGATGCAAGTACTTAGTGCAGAATCTGTTGAAAGAGAGGCTGGAGGGTTTGGATCTACACACCCAAGACCCGCAAGGTCTTTGGACCTAAATAGGTACTGACTCTAGATCTAATAGGAAGTGCAGTCTAAAACTCATACGAGGTTCTCCCCAACCCCACCACCCCCCCTACTGCAATTGTCTGTTGCTGGTAGAATTGACACTGCAGCTGATGTCACTATTATTTCAAAGACATAGTGGCCTTTTACTTAGCCCACAGTAACTTCTGCAGCAGTGGCAGGAGTTGGGGGACCAGCTGACAGTTGCCCAGGTCTAGTACCTGTGAGTCTTGTTAATCTGATGGGTGGGTAGCTATGATCTGTCCTTATGTAATCTCCGTACCTTTAGATTTGAGAGGATGTGACTGTTTGACTCCATGGTACAGCAACATGCTCCCTGGAAGTAGTTGGGAATGGAAATCTTAGACCAAACTGTTGAACCTCAGATGGTGATTATTCTGCATTCTACACAAACATTGAATTGTTTGCAAAAATTGGATCAGACCATTGTCAGGATTATTGAATGTGCTGTTGGCACCACTTTTTGATTTACTAAAAGGTGATCCCTCCTTGTTGTCTTCCAGGAGCTTGTCTCCAGAAGTGCCTGATGCATTAGAGCAGGTAGCATTAGCAAAGCAAGAGATGTGTGGGTGATGGGAATATATAAGCTCTATCTTATCCTTGCATGTTGCTTTGAGTTTGTATAGTTATTGATGTTGTTAAAAGTTGTATATCTATTCATAGAATTATATAGCTGTTCATTTTGTTAGTCTCCTAATATATGGCCTTTAGCTCATTCTTGTGTTGTTTTATAAAGCTGAACAGCTACTGACTTTGTCAAGATTCTATAGGTGTAGCTATGGATATTTCAGTAGAGTATGGGAGAAAGTTACTGGCTCTGAAGGAGAAGAAAGGGACTTTGTATGCCTGGAGCCTTGAAGGCTTTTAGCATGAATGAATTAGAAGAGGAACTAAACAAAAACAATCTACTATCTGAAATCTAGCAAGTAATACAGTAGCTCTGCCAGAGAAATATACCAGTGTAGACAGAAAACTAAAAGATGACATCAGGAGGACAAGAACAGACTCAGATCAAACACGATCAAGGGCTTGAGGCCGAATCAGCAAACATCAACAGCTTAGTTCTGGGACTGGTATCATGGAAGTAGAAATACTGAGAGCTGAATAATCAGTACAATGTGTTTATTTGGTAGTAAAACCTCTGTGTTGTATTTAAACATGTCTTTCAACCTATTAGTCCTAAGTGAAATATGTAAATATGTCATAACGTCCATTTACCTAAACATGTCTTTCTAGAGATGCTGCAATTTTATAATTAAAAAAGAAATGGGGAGTTACAGGGGTATGGAGAGAGAGAGTGCTGAAGGCAGTCTTGCCCCTGATAAATTGCAGCTGTGCCAATTACCAAAGAGTGGGAACAGTCTTGCTCTCACAGCTATGGATGGATGTTATGAGAACAAGTACAAAACTGCACGAGGGAAGTGTTGAACAAAACAAGAGGGAAAGAAGCAGCAAGCAGAGACATTACTTCAGCAGATAGAAGAACAGAAATTACAGAAGACTAAAGCAACAAAAAACTGAAAAAGGAACAAGAGCATTTACTAAAGCAGCAATGGGAGCTAGAGACAGAGCAGTTCTGTTATTCAATACAATGTGTTTATTGGCTGGTGGAACGTGTATGTTGTGTTTGTGAATTGCAGCTATTAATCCTTGTTAATATTCTGTATGCATAGGTATGAAAATTAATTCCATAAGCATAAGGACTTTGATGGTGCTTGTTAATATCCCATAAGTATAAAAATTAGATGATATGTATGTTGGTTTGGGTAAGGAATCAAGGTCGGTACACAGACGCATTCCAGAATTAGTGGAACCAATAAAAAAGATACTAGTACCATGTTTGCCATTTCTTCTGCAAGGGCCCTGTAGAAGGATGGTAGACATGGCATTTATTTAAAAGGAAGGGGGGAATTGTAGGCACACAATTTGTGGTGACTGGGCCTGTGGCCAAGCCCCATCCCTAATAGGCTACAATTGTGTAGGACAAGTGAGCAGTGTTGAAGGACTATGGAACATGGAGTTTGGAGATGTGCTGACCAATCACAGAAGGGGAGAGAGGGCACACAGGTGTAAGGAATGTAAGATGAATGGTATAAAAGGTTGGATGGAAAAGCAATAAAGTGCTAATGCTTGAAGCCACTCATGGTGTCAGTCCTACATCCTCCTTCAGTTTTCTGTGAAACTCATCTTGAACCCTTCTATTTTTTTTTCTTTTACTGTGGTGTTATTTGCAGTGGAGTAAATAATCTGCCTCGTATTTTAGAGGACACAGAAGCTTGCTGTAGAAACAGATGAGCTTCTCTGGCTAGAAACAGTGTCTTATAAGTATCAGCATTGCCCAAGGGGCCTGCATCAGTCTCCGTGTGATGACTGCGGTAGAAAAGACAGTGTTTATGCTCTTGTAAGTTTTGGTTTCAATAGGCAAGGCAGTGGAAGAGTGAAAAAGAATAAGAGAGATAAATTACATGGTTAAAGCCTCACAGATGGCATAAATGCTTGGTCTTTCATTCTTTATCCTGTGCTGTCTCCCTGAGACCACTCTTCCCATTCCTGCTGCAATCATTGAATAGGCTTAACCTCCAAATCAGTAAGTTCTGGGAAAACTTTCAGCATCTCCTTTTGGCATCTTGTCTGTTCTTTCTGCTTTTCCTTCCCTATGATTTTGCAGCCTTGCTTTCCATCTCCTGCTAAACCTAGATCCCACTGAAATCTGTTACAGTATTCTGAAATTTGCCAAATTAAAACATGCCCCTAGAGTGTGCAGAACTCACTCCTGGAATTTGTTCATGCTCTTGTTACCTGCTTCCTTGAGCTCACCAGCTGATAGGTTGCAGGACTTGTTTTAAATGTGATTTTAAATCACAAAAGGACTGGGCAAAGATGCAGTTGCTGTTTCCAGCCCAGCTCCAGCTCTTTGGCTGTAGGCTTGCTCTGGCCTGATTCAGGCCAGTCGATAGGGAGCTGTTTATGTTTCCAAGCTCTTCCTTTCTTCATGCAAACACGTGAAAGCAGTGCCCAGTGCAGGTTGCCAGACTGGATTAACATATCATCATGGAGCACAGAGAGGATCGTGGTGTGCAGCTGCTGTGGTAGGATGGGGAAACCTCCATTGCAGCCAGAATGATGCAGTGGCCCCAAAGAGGAACAGAGGGGCATCCTAGGGGCACAGGAGCATCATAGCTCAGGGCATCTGTTTTGCTTCAGGGAGCCTTCTTGCAAGAACCCTTATGTCCAAATATGCTGGTTGCATTCTCTCAGTTAGTAAAAATCATTAAATCAGGCCCAGAGCTCTTCATATTGATTGGTTTCACCATCAGCACACCACAGAAAAATAAGAGCACAACTGCTGGCACCTCTGTGAAAAACTGTGAGCATGGTGTGCATTCAGTTCATCCCCTTGCTCTGGCTTTCTGCAAACCTTAAAGTGGCACAGATGCAGCCCAGGATCCTTACACAACGTTCACCTGAACAGAGAGGGTGAAAGACATTGGCTTCTGTAATTTAAATTACTCCATGATAACTTTTAATTGCTTGCTTTCCAGAATCACCAGCTGCTGGGAGGCATTAGTTTTACTCTGTGTCTGGAGTGCGTAGCTGAAAAATAAATTACTTCTTCTGGGCAGGTGTTATTTTTAGATTTAACACAGCAAAACGTAGTGTTTTGAAGAAATTTCCTCCTTTTGAATAATGACATATTTTTCCAATTGTGATAGCAGTCATTAGTTTTTTTCAAAATTGTTGGGCTGCATCATAATATAAAATATTAAATGTAACTGAAGACTGCAGCAAAATATGAATTAAATGCTGTAAATGTAAAGATTCTAAATGATTGCTTATGTGGTGTTAAAATAAGACAAAATGAATTTTCACTTGAGAGCTGTGATTGATAAAATTTTTCTTCTATTGCTCTTTATGTTAGCTTTTGGCAGTATCTATTTGCTTTTCTTTAGCTGTTAGAAATAATAAAAAAAAGAACTGCATGGTAGTATATATAACGCTTATTGTATTGGCTATTAAACAAATACAAAAAGCACTTCAGAAGGGCTTGAGAAGGTAAACTACACAAACTTAAAGGAGTGAATTTGCTGTCTTATACCTGGCTTAGAGCTCTGAGTCCTTCTCTGTCAAGCTGAGTAGAGCTGGAGGAAGACCAGGGCAATAGCTTTTTATCACATTATGATTCCTTATTGCTTTGTCCTTTTAAATAAAACTATTTTGAACAGAAGTATGACTGTACTATATAATTTTATTTTTGTAGATGTTATGAATAAATAAATGAACAGCAAAACTAATTTGCCAATGGCCTAACTGGAGAAGTCAGTAGCAGGGCATTTTGCATCTCTGTACGTACACAAAAGGGACACAATATCTGGCTTATAAACATTTTTTGTTGGTAAGCAAATTCAGATACAATGAGCTATGATTGTCAAGGGTTGGCTAAATATTTTGTTGTATTTTTTCTGCAGCTGACTAATTGTATTTGTTACCTTATTTCATTTGAAGAAACTGTGCACTGTTTTGCCAGTTGGCTGATACTAGGATATGGTTAGAAGTAAATGCTGTCAAAGGTCTTAAAACCCTCCTCTGATGTCACAAACATTAAATTAAGGTAATATTGTAATATTGTCTGCTTTTGGTGAAATTTGTGCAACTTCTAAGGTTTTTTTTTTTACCATCACAGTCTTTAAATCTCTTGTTCTTTACAAATAATTACAGCTCTGTGCCAATTGAAAATTCAATTTCATTTTATTTAAAGCCACTGTATTTTACTAAACAAAGTACAGAGTGATCTGTGTATGAAAAGTTTAGTTAGACGAAGAAAATATTTAAGTATTCTGCTACTGTTTCTTTCAATTGCAGTTCAAGCTTAATTATTCTAATTCAGATGGAGTGATGAATTTGGGGGTAAAATGGAGACTTGGAGTACCTGATGATGTTCTATTTCAGATATTGAGACTTTTAATTATTAAAGATTATGCTCTTGCTGTCTCTACAAAGCTAAACAGAGGTTCTTCAGGAAAATATGTTTAAGAAAAGAACAGAAATGTTCTCCAGGAGCAAAACAGGATGTCCATATATTCAACAGGCGTTTATAAACGGGATTACATGGTAACCTTCAAGACAAATTGCCTTCTAATGCCTAATTCCTCCCTCTCTTATGCTGCAGAGCTTCCTGCTGGAAATGTGATGAGCAAACATGATCAACAGTTATTCAGCCAAAGATTTGTTTTCGTCTTCTTCGAATCCTTACTGTTAGATTACATTGTTACCGACCCTTAAATTCTCAGTTCCATTTGTATCATAAATAGTTTTTCATTCCTTCCACAGGGTACTAGCCACCTCTGGCTTCCATTTCTGCCTTTTTTTTTTGTTGTTAGTTGGATGACTGTTTTTTGTTTTGTTTTTCCCTTCTACCTTTCCCTTTCTCCTATTCTTCTGCCAAAAAACTCTGACAAAGGGAAATGTAGATTTATTCCTCTCCTTAAATATTTTCTTTCCCTGTCCTATGAGATTTTTGTCCTCCTAGCACAGATCCATTTTTTTGTTTGTTTTGCTCCTTTTAACTCTTCTTTTACTGACACCCACAGTCTATATTAGCATCTGTGTCATGCCTGCCTATTGCCTTTTACTTTCCTCCTTGACCTGCTGGCCAGTTCTCCTCCTTTTATGTCTAAACTTGTTTTATTTTTGTTATGCAGTTATTTTTCAACCTCTTGAATCCAGTTTGTTGCTTCTCTCCACAGTCTCTAATGACCTTCTTTTGATGAAAGCTCTAAACTAGGACTCCATCTCATTACTGACTTACTGATTATCTAAATTTTGCTGCTGATCTGTATGTAGCTCTTCTATTTTATAGTTTCCTTATAGATTCTTTAAGAGAGGATACTCTTTTATTTCTCTGTTTGCTCTGTATTCAGCTCAATTAGAGTGCTATTTTATAAGTAGGATTGTGAACTACTATGAAAGTCCAAATAACTGATACACTTTTGATTAAAGCTTCTTTCCTCACTACCTTCTCCCTGGGTATTTGACCAGATCAAATTATGTAGGTTATAGGTGGAATTGATAACAAGTAGCATTTTAAAATGGCACAGCTAGTTATCTGTAAATGTTGGCTCACAAATTTACATTGTGCTACAAATTTAGAGCAGAGTTTTGCTAATCTTTCTCATGTGAACTGACCTACTTAAGTCAGTGGAGTGCTAATATTTGCCACACAGTAAGGATCTGGCTCATAATCTTAGGGAAAGCATTTGCATGCACACTGGGAATATTGTCTAGGGTTTCTGTTAAAGGCTTCCTCCTCATTGCATTCCTCCTTATGAGTTTCTTTTTAACTTAAGAAGAACAGGTAAGTGTGATTTGACTCGGATGTGATGCCTAAGGAAGTTGTTCATGAACCTCTCTAATGGTGAGTGGAGAAAATTATCTCTGGATGGGAGTTACAATTTTGACTTCACCAAAAAATGTCCACTTTGTGCCTAGGAAAAATGAAAACACCTCTAACTGCTTAAATTACACCTAACAAATAACCAGTGTAGGCTCTAAATGACAGACTATAGAAATTGTAAAGTCTGAACTGATTGAGGACAAATAAAGGACAGTTGTTGGTGAGTTTACATGGAAGAACAGGAACAACAAGAAGGCTAGAATTCTCACAGCCACCTTGGTCACATAAATGTAGAGATATTTACAAAAAAAGTGGTTCCAATGGTTTGTGGTTTTTTGTTGTTTTTGTTTGTTTGTTTTTTACGGAATGTCAGTGTGACTTTTTTGAGATTGTACTCATTATTTGCATAATTTATTATCTATTTATTTTCAATAATAAGTTTTCCATATGATTCTTTTTCTCAGAGAGGACAGAACACAAGTTCATTTTCTGTGTATTTGCAGTTAGTAGCTCCTATGCATTTTTACTCAAATGTGCTGCTTGATTTTTGGGATCAAATGCCCCGCAGGGTGACATTTCTTTCAGTTTTAGGAGTCATTACAGTAATAGGAGGAAGCTTCTCAGTGTTACCTTCACAGGGAAATCCGCACTCTGTAATACATCAGGAACAAAAGGAAGGCTTAGGAGAACCTCCATTCTGAATTGGATGCAGGGGGAAACAATAGCAACAAAGAACGAGGAAATTGATGAAGTACCTGATGCCTTCTTTGCCTCAGTCTTTAATAGTAAGGCCAGTTGTTCTTGGGTACCCAGTCCCTTGAGCTTGAAGACAAGGATGGGGAGCAGAAGGAAGCCCCCATAATCCAAGGGGAAATGGTCTGTGACCTGCTACACCACTCAGACACACACACAGATCAGTGGGGCTGGATGGGATCCAGCTGAGGGGACTGAGGGAGCTGGTGAAAGTGCTCACTGAGGCACCTTCCATCGTTTACCAGCAGCCCTGGGCAACTGGGAGGGGTGGGTCCCAGTGGGCTGGAGGTCAGCAAATGTGAAGCCCATCTATCAAAAGGGTTGGAAGGAGGATCCAGGGAACTAGAGGCCTGTCAGTCTGACCTCAGTGCCAAGGAAGGTCACGGGGCAGATCATCCTGAGCAACATCACACAGCATGTACAAGACAATCAGGGGATCACACCCAGCCTGCACAGATTCTGAAAGGCAGGTCCTGCTTGACCCAGTTCATCTCATTCTGTGGTGAAGTGACCCTCTTAGTGGATGAGGGAAAGGCTGTGGATGTTTCCTACATGAACTTTAGTAAAGCCTTTGACACAGTTTGCCACAACATTCTCCTGGAGAAACTGGCAGCTCTTTGCTTGGATGGGTGTGTTCTTTGCGGGGTAAAAACTGGCTGGATGGCTGAGCCCAGGGCATGGTGGTAAAAGGAGTTAGAGATAGCTGGTAGCTGGTCACCACTGGAGTTTCAATTTGCTGGAGGGCAGGAAGGCTTTACAAAGGGATCTGGACAGACTTTTGTAAGGCCAGGCACTTTGCATAGATGCTGAAGGGAGGTGCCTTCTTGACCCAGACTGGTGTAACTGTCATGTTGAGATTAAACTGGCTGTTTGTTGTACTCTTTGCCAAGGACTTTGGCAGAGTTGGGATTTTGTGTGCTCATAGACCCTTTTGTCTTTGGAAAAACAAATCCAAGGTGAGAACATAATGCGTCAGGGAAGGACAAAAAAAAACCCATTTCCATCACATAGATTAGAACCATTATGTCCAAACTAAATATCAGCATCTGCAAGGCTTCCTTCCTCTTTTCTGAAGAGGGTAGGGCAGGTACTGGAGAGCTGCAGGTACTGCCATAGGAGCAACTGATGCTATCAATGCAGAAATAACATTTCTGGTATTGCTACCCCCAAACCCACATACATGTAAAATGTGTTCTGTACAGGTGCAAGTATGGAATAACTTCTCTTACTTTCCTACCTGCTCAAATGTGAAGGTTTTACAATATTTACTTGTCAGGCTAGAGATGGTTCCGTTTTATTTTGCTTTTTTAATGAGAAAAAGAAGGCCATTCTGTTGCTATTCTTCTTTCTCTCCCAGCCTTGCTTAAACCTGAAATGTGATGTTTATCCCTGAGCAGGTTTTTACATAGTCCTCTACTTTTTCAAAGTCACCTGTCCGTTTATAGGAATAGCAAGGTACTTGAATTTTCCTTCATGAACTGTATGTCCTAGTTCATTAGAAAGAAAGAAAAACAAATAACAAAAAATGATAAATATTGATCCAGTGCGACACAAAATACTGTAGTAGTGCTGAAAACTGAATTTTACTTTCCTTGTTTAATTCCAGGGCCTAAAACACTACATATTCTCTCCTCAATTGATTTTGTGGTTGTGGACTCCCTTATCATGCTATAGTGGTGGTTTTGGTATACAGCCATTTGTTTTCTATTCAAATATCTCAACTTCAGTGGTGATCACCTTTTTCTGAATGCATACTTTCTGCAGCAAACAGTTTGTGTTTTCTTGAATAGATACCAAAAGCTAAAGGAAATTGATTCCTGTTCAGTTGAAAAAAATTTGCTGTAATACAAACCATTAAACATTTGGACTAAAGAGCAAGCTTTATTTTATATTGCAAGTGAGTAATTTTTCCTCTTCTACTTATTTTCATATTTCTGAGTATACATATTTCAACACTGCCTTTCCAAGATGATGGAATAATGGACTGAAAGAGTAGCAGGTTTAAGAAAACCAATGACCTGCAAACATTCCCTTTGTCCAGCTTTTCTTTCCTGTACAGGGAAGCCGGAGAGGTTGTTTTTAAATACTTTGTAATTTTACATTTATCTACAAAACCGGGAGTAAAAAAGATAAATAACAGTTATCTTATGTCCTCTGAGCGGTTGCCTTGCCTCTGACAAATCATTTTGCACAGGCAGGTATTTGTCAATTTCGGTACTATTTATAGAGGCTGACATTGAACGACTGTTGCTTTTGCTGCAGATGATTTTGTACGACCGGCACAAAATCGTGGCCGCATGTTCGTGCGCAGTACGTGTCGATCCAAACGCGCTTAATCGGCTTGAAGTTTCTTCTCCCTCACCGCCTCCCTCAGTTTTTCTCCTTGCCCATCTCCCCGGCAGAAGAGCCGAAATAATTACCTGCAGTGTCATTTTTCACTTTGCTCCATGCAGATGCGGTGCGGTTGGGCCGCGGGCGGCGGGCGGGGAGGGGCCAGCGCCGATGCAGCACAGGCGTGTG
>VXBQ01000504.1:672040-698811 GCA_013400175.1 Phainopepla nitens | reverse complement strand
CGGCACCGCTCGGCACCGCTCGGCACCGCTCGGCTCCGCCGCAGCCCCGCGCCCGCAGCCCGGGGCCGCCCGTGCTCGGAGTACCTGGCGACGCAACTGGGCTATTCTTTAACTGTGGGAGAAGTGCCTCTGTTCCCTTCACGCAAGCTCCCTACTGGCTTTCTGCATCCGTAATTTCTCGGAGCCGTTTCTCCCTCCGGCTTTCTCCCGCTACTTCTTTTTCCCTTTTTTTCCCCTTCTTCTTCTTCCCCTTGCCCCCCCGCCCCGCTCGTTGTTCGCCCCCCTCAATCTGTGCTGCCTCAATAGCTCTCATTATGCTGTGCTCAGTGGCCCGGTGTGTTCCCCGCCTCTGCTAGGCAGTGGCAGCATGGATGGTGCTCTTGTGACGACCTCTGCTGATGCTATCAGTCCACTGCGGATAGGCATGCTGAGTAATCCTGCTGTAAATGGGCGAGGACACGGACACACGGAAAATTAACCACAGCTTTCTGCGAGACCACAACTATGTGACTGAAGGTAACATAAATACTGTCATTTTTATCTTCTTGCACTGCCTATTCTATGCCAGGAATGCACTGTCGTGTTTGGAGATGTAGGCTGTTTATTTTTTTCCTTTTTTAAACAGGGGGAATTTCAAGGCGTTTTTCTGTGGGATGTAGCAACAGAATCTGTCTGAATTTGCTATATCCAAAGACATTCTGTCATGCTACAGCAGTATATGAAACTACCCGGGCTGGAGAAGGTCTTGCATTGTGCTGAGTTTCTGCTAGTGAGGTGTGCAGCACCTGGCATTGGATGCACAGTAGCTGCAATGTAGAAGATTGAAAGCATTTGATTACTTAAAAAAAAGAAGAAGAAAAAAAAAGGTTTGAGAGCACCAAAGTAAGAGAAATAACCTGTAAAGTTAACTGTTTGCTGGTGTAATAAAGGTTATGCATCTCGTTTTGATAATTATATCCTAAGCATTACAGACATTGCTCAGTTGATTGTTCCTTAGAGAACTGTATACATTTAGAAGGCATTTAGGAGGGATATATAAGCATCATCTTTTGAAATGCTGCTGCCTTCTTGCCATCCCCTGTGTCTGTGCAAAGTACATGAGAAAAGGCACCTTCATTTTAAATCATTCTTGTAGTGACTTTTAGGTTATTACATAAAAAGGAATTTTCCTGCAGGTGACATACATTAACTGCTGAGAGAATTTACCTTGAGAATGTGAAATGGTTGGGTCAGGTACTGGTCTGTGTTTTCTTACCAGAAAGTTGGTTTAAGAGTAGGCCATTTTAAAATTGATTGAACAGGAGAGATGTGTTCGTAGGTGCTTGACTTTGCAAACATATTTGTATGTGCAATTTTAACAGCACTTTTCAGCAGCAGAAACAGTAACTTAATGTAGGCTTATATAATATGAACATACTTAACATCAGGGTCAACCAATACTCCTTGAGACACAGGCTCCAGATTCTGTCGTCATTTGATCAATGCTCAGTCACTTAATACTCCCATGCTGCATCCTGAAATGTGATCAGCTGATGCTCTCTTGATTATTGACGATTTGAATTGTTTTAGATTGGACAAAACAGTAGGATGATTTTGTCATACCGGGACCACAGGCAGATTATTCAGAAGAAAAATTAAAAATGCTGTGTACTGTAACTGTTAGCACTGACTGGTGTAATTGCTTGCTAATCTTGCCTCTAGGACATTCTTTGCACTCTGGTTCATGTTTTGGTGCATTTTCAAATTTGTTTTGAAGATTTGGTTAATGGTTTTTTTTCAGAATGATGATTTATGTTTTGAGATGTGGTCACCTGTTTGAAGGAGCTTTGTTTAAATTTGTAAATTCATGCCTTGGATTCTGCAAAATGCACAGCATAATTACTGCAGTGTACTTGATGCATGGTGAATTTCAGATATGCAGTTTATGTTAAAAGTTGAATTTTCAAGTCTGTCTGTTTTGTAATCTAAGGAAAATAATTCCTTGTGGATTTTGCAAAATCATATTCTCCTCTTTATATCATGAGTTTTCTAAAAAATAGATGGAGATTTTCAGTATTTTTTGTGACACTGCTGGGCCAAGTGTTAGATTTTTCTCATGTTTTATACTCACTTGATACTTGGATCATAAGGACTGGATGTTCTTCTGTCATTGCACATGGAGGGGCTTGTCTGAAATGAGTCAAAATACAATTTGAATATCAATGCTGACCTGTATAATATTTTTCCTGTGATCAGAAGTCATCATGAAATATGTTGGCATCTGTTCTTCAGTAGCAAAGTGTTAGTTTTTCATCTCAGACCAGTGTAATCCTTGTTGGGAATGCAGAGTTTGTCAGGTGTGATAGAATTCTTCACATCTGTTATATCTGACATTGCCACACCTTTTAAATAATCCCAGAAATCATAAGGGAATGGATTTATCTGTGAAATTTTTCCAAGGAGATCTTCAGCTCAAAGAGGAGCATCACAAATTTTAATTTCTCATTGATACACTTTGTTTAAAATGCATGATGAATACATTAGTTAAACTGATGCTTCAAATGTGCTTTGTTTGCTCCTCTGTGGGATTTCTTTTTTTTTAAAGATTTGGCTCCATGAAAGAAATTAAAGACTTCTCATCTGTAAAGGCCTGTAGTCCTTTCACAGGCCTTGTATTTGGTCCTGTGACATTTTAAGTGCAGTATGTAGCAACAATAGAAAGACAATAATGTGTTACCTTGTTATACTTTGGGGTCCAATCCAAGTTTTTCTTTGGCTTTCATAACCCACCATTTAAAATGAAGAAATGCTATATGTTGTGCCCAGTGTATTGGAGTAATTGTTGTTCATGAATAACCAAAACTTTATCTCATTTTCAGAGTATTAAAATCTTGGTAAGTGGTATCCTCTGTCCTTGCTATTCCATGCAGCAGACTAAATTAATTTACAAAAGGAGGTATTTCTAACCCATATATGTACTTTCTTCCTCTGACTATTCACTGAAGAAAGTAAAGCCAGCAATAATCATGAAGATGTTGGTTGACCATAGCATTGCTTTACTGCTCTTCCTGTTTTACTTTTTCATTGATTTAACAAAGCCCAAACAGTCAGATGACATATGAATTCAGGGTATAGGAAAGCTGTGAGCCAAATCTGCTCTACTCTGCTCTCGCTACTGGACTGAATGTTCCTAACAAAACTGCTTGCTTGAGCAAAGTCAAATTTGATCTCTTTGATAGGTAATTATTTTCTAACACTGGGATTATCTGTAACAAATGTGGCTTTACCTTGATTATGGAAAATTGAATTTGTTTTTAAATCTCAACAATTTTTTGATTTGTTGTTATACTGTTTCTGGTAATAGGTATTATAGACACACATATGACAGCAGTGACTACCTGGCCCTGTGTCTCCTGTTGCATATGCATATCTAAAATATGGCATTGAAACTAGCAGAACATGAAAATTTTGTCATTAAAAGTCCTTTTTAAAATTATGTTATGGTTGCCCAGTGGAAAAAGGTGATTTAGTTCCAGCTGCAATATATAGTAAATTTTTCAAGGATCACTTTCAAAAGTAGTTTTTGAAACAAACTGCTTTAATTGGAGTTGTTTATGTGAGGAAAATAGAAAAGACTTGGTAAGACTTGTAAAGAAAGAGAGAAAAAAGATCTGAGGCTTAGAAAATGTGAGCTGTGAGGAAAGATTGAACTTCTGTGCAAAGGTGGTGAAGCACTGGGATATATTGCCTAGGGAGCTTGTGTAATTTTTATCGCTGAAGTTTTTAAAAGCAGGTGACATAGATGTCTGTAAGAAATGACATGGGGATAGCTGAGCCTCCCGTGGGGCAGAGGAATGGACTAGATGACCTCTGAGATCTGTTCAGGCTTGTGATTCATTGCAGAGCTGTGTTTTATCTTAATTGCTTTTGCACCACAGCTGTGGGAACCAGCTGCCCAGGAGATGCTGGGTCAGTAAAATGTGTTATTTCCACAGCAAGTGTAGGAGCACTGAGGAGAAAGGAGAGGCATGGGAAGACAAGATGGGTTGGATGGAAGAAACATGATCCTTCCTTACTGTACAGACAGAGTGTGCTGGGGAGAGGGCAAGAAAATTGTGAGCTGGGGGAAGGGGGATAAAAGAGGCTTCTGTGCTTTAGCAGGCAGAAGATGTCCTTCAGTCCTAGAGTTTCCTTGAGGTTACTTGTGCTTAAGATTAATGGGAAAACTGACAGGACTGCTGATACACTTTGCTTCTCAGGGCCTTGGGATCAGCCACACAGGATCTGATTCAGAACAGTGAATTGCCTGGAATGGTTGTTGTATTCCTGGTAGGGGCAAAAACTTGCAATGGTGCCACCGTCTTTACTCAACTGCTAGGTTAAATCAGTTAGTCCGTGTTTTACTGATTTAACAACTAACAGAAATAATGGACAAAATTCACTATTCTTGCCAAACTGTGTTCAAGGATGCATTTCACCTCCGTGATCCATAATTTGTTTGGAGAAATGCTTCTCTGGTGGGTGAAGGCATATTGCAGGTTGCATGCAGACAAATCAATCATATGAATTGATTTCTGCCTTTTTATGGAATATCCCTGTTTTGGGAAGGAATAAAACATTGTTTATACTTCCAGTTTCTGGAGAGACACAGGTTCCTTCCTTGGGCTAGGCTTGCAAATGCAAGTGGAGCCAGCGGAGTTGCACTGATGCAGTGTGGCAGAAGGTGACCTGCACTACCTAGTCATTTATAAGGCCAAATTGTGCCATTTGGTTCCAAATGGCTTAACTTCTGTGAAAAAGTTAATCATATTAATGGTGTATTAAGATCCTCAAATATGATATTTGAAGAATAATGAGAATTAGCCGTGCAGTATAAAATATATTGAATCATAACCATGTGAAAGGTTTATTATAGAGGATAAAGGAACCTTTTTTTTTTCTTAATGATTTTAAAGAAAAGTCCTCTGCAGATAATGAAAACAGATTTTGGGGCCTCTTTTTTTTTTTTTTTTTTACCTCAGTGAAAGAAGCAAGTATCTCTCTTCTCCAGTAATCAAAATTAGAGGAATTTATCAATTTTCATCTACCAAAAATAAATTTATTTATGAGCTTTTCTTCCATAAACATGCCAAATATAATTTGAATTAGACCTTAATATCTGAGGTATTAATTGGATAAATATAGCAAACAAGTACCACTCTGCTTGCTCAGTCTCACCACTGGTCAGTCTAGTTCACTGATTTCTCCTTACTAAGAAAAGTACAAGAGGTAACTCCTCCTCTCAACCTCCAGTAATTCAGGATTTATGTTGTGAATATTGATGATTTTAATCTTTTTACAGAACTCATTTAGAAACAGTTTTAAAATTACCCTGGAAATTATTGCTTATTCTTAGTCTTGTGGCTTGTATTATTTACTTTTTTTCCTTGAATCGAGTGTGAATAGGTGTAAGCCTTGTTAAAGCATAACTTTGCCCCTTGTTGAACAGGATATAGTTGTCTTTCTGTGCATGGATTTGGTTCTTTTATTCGCAGTGATATTCAGATGAATGTTGTGGGTAGCCTTGAAGATTTGGATTAATAAGGTTTATTCCATCCAAGTGATGTTGCTGACTTTGTAATCTTTATTCATGCAGCTTAGTTGGGTGAAGCCATGGAGGCAGAGCTGGAGCGTTGCTGTCACACTGGCTTGCACTGCAGCCTGATCTGTTTGCTCACTCACTCACTCAAACCTGGATATGGGGTTCAGCACCCAGGAAAATCAAACGTTGGTATTGCTGGAAGCTTGGATCTGCACAGCACAGATATTTAAGGCAATGTCTGTATGGGTGACGTGGGCCAGCAATTCACTCCAGGAAGCCCAGAAAAGGCAGTACAGATTTAGCCAGAGTGAATTACCCTGTCAGCAATGCTTGTTGTGGTGTAGTACCAGCCACATGTTCAAAGTACTCCATTCATACCACATTTGTTAGCCTCATAAGAGTGTTGTCTCAATTTTCCTTGCTAAATGTACTTGATGAAGAAATCATAAATCAGGATTGGGGTTAGGATGGTTGATCCTAAGCTGGGACTTTGCAGTTTCTTAGTTTGCTGCTCTTAGCATTCCCAAAGAGCAGGAGCATGTTAGTGTTAACTTGTTACTCCCTCCTCAAAAGAAGACCTGCCTCTTCAAGGACAAGGTTAGTTTTAAGGACTGGTTTTTAGATCATCCTGAGAGGGCACTTCAAGCCACTCTGAGCTGCATGGCATGTTTAAAAGGCATGCAGTTAACTTGGTTTGGATCTTCATTTAATGCCATGTTCTCCACGTGAGTTATTCACCAGTGTCACATGTACCTTTAAAGCTTTGCCAAGTGTGATTAGGCTGGGCTGCAATCTTCCTGTTTGCAAAGGAATAAATCTCTGATGCTGGATCACTGGTTTTGGTGGCTTGCCCTTAGGGACTGATGGCAACCTTGGCTCTCTTCACATGCATAAGTAATCAGCAGATGATCTTGTACTCACTGTCTAAATAATAAATGTATTTTGCTGCTGTGTAGTGCTAGAGGTCCTGGAGAAGTAAATAAGATGTATTAACAAAAGAAAAGAACCATCCAGAATATTAGCTAAAGCTGAGCTCCTTCCAGTGACAACAAGGAGATGAAAAAGGACATACTTGCACCAATCTGGAGCTTTTCCAGCAGACTAAAAACATTACAAATAGAAAAGTTTATAGCATATTTAACTATGTAACTGTTATATGTAATAGATTGAGCTACATGTAAGCCTTAAAAACAGAAGTTTAGGACGTGAACTGTGCAATGTGTGTGTAACATAAAACGTGGGCATAGAAATATGATCCATGCAAGCTCGCTGTCTCTGCCAGATTTTTTTCTAATTGAAACTGACAGTTTAAAAGTATTGAATGATGTAAAATTAAACAACATTGTGCAGGTAGAGTCAGTGTCATTGTTTGCCACAGGAGCAGTTTATTTAGTGTATGGGTCATGATGAAAACTGTACTTAGCAGTATATTTTCTCTATGTTTTGCATGTAAACCTCAGGCATTTCAGCAGTACATCATATATTTAGACAAGGGTAGATGTTGCTCTTGCATTGTTTTAAAATGTGAAACACTACACAATAACACTGAATATTTTATTATGAAGAGGAGCTGACTATCTTTTATTACAGCCATAAAAAGGTAATCCATCCTTACCGTTTACAGTGTGTTGCTACATCATTACTAGTTGTATCCTTGAAACATTCCATCAACAGTTTATTTAATCACCATAGTAAGGCTTTGTCTCAAGAACTGTGTGCTAAGAGAACACAAAGTATGTGCTGGCATATCTCAGTGTGATTTCAGGCTAATTTCCTTGTGGCCAGGAAGAGGTAATAATCTCAGAAAAAGTTATTATGGGCACTTTTGGGATTTTTTAAACAAGAAAGGGTTTTAAATTAACTTCTAGCCATGTTGAGGTACTTTTGTGATAAACTATTTCCATTGTTCTTATGTTGATGCCAAGTTTGCCCTTAGTCATGAATGTGGTCTATTTTACTGGTTCCTGGTGAAGGTTCCCCAATTCTTTACCAAGAACAAAAGCCCCACCAACCAAAGCAGCCTTATATATGGTAACAGAGTTCCTTTTCTCAAGAGTGTTACCTTGCTGAAAAGCTCTTCTTCTTGTTTTTATTATTGCTTTAATGCAAAAAAAAGCAGACTGTATTTTGCCAGTGAAAACCAAATAATAAAAATGTACATTAAGAGGTTTGATTCCTAATAAAATCTCAGCACGACATATCATGCAGTTCAGTGACTTTTGTGAATTATTAATATGACAAGGTTTGGGATCTGTATTGTTAAATATAGCACTGTTTGTTTCTTTCATATTCACTGATCCATCTGTTGCAAAAAAAAAAGAGAAGAAAAGGATGCAAACATCTGTGTTATAATGACATTTATGTGTTTTACTTAAAGTACAGAAGAAAGTAAAGGGCTAGGAGTTCGTTTATTATTCTCTAGTTCAACTCAAGTTCGAGTAGAACTTTGTTGCTGTTACCATACTTCCTGTTTGCAGTGCTTTTGTTGTTTGTGTGACTCATGTGTTGCAAATAGTGACTGTACAAAATAATATCATTTGCGTGAATTCTGAGGTTAATGTTGCCTATGGTAGTACTGCTTGCATTAATGACAGCCATAACATGCTCTACCAGTTTCTGAGCCAGTAGAAATAAAGATCATCAGAGTTGAATTAAAAGTAAATGATTGCTTATTTCCTTCTCTCAGTTTTTAATGACTCCATATTATTTTTCCTTATCCTAAGATGTTAAATGAACATTTCAAATAGAAACTAAAAATAGTTTTCAAGCAATGAGGGTCACCAATTATTAATAATTTGTTTCTAAACTTTCATCCACTCAACAAAGCATCATGTTGTAGTGTTTGAGAGGTTTCACTTTATGACAGAACCTGGCACGAGGTCTTTAATAAGTGTATAGCTGTAAATCAGGATCTGTATGTTACTATTTCATAAATAATTTCTGATAGAATGTCTTTATTTCTACACTGTGCTGTGATAAAAAGAAAATTTCAATTAATAAATTCAATAATAATAATTAGAAAAATTCAACAAATAGGCAGAGTGGACTGGTGAGAGTAGGCCTGAATTGACTGCCAAAGTAGCACATGAGACTTTATCATGCTACATGTTAATTTGACACCCTGCTTGATTTGATATCTTTTATTGCTGCATGCAGATCTGTGATATGGGAATAACCAGTACAAGATGAAGTCAGATGGGTATTCTGTAGTCTTCTTTTGAATGGAAAATTTAGGTCAAGTATATTCTCTTTAATCAGCAGTGAAGCTCAAAGCAGAATTCACACATGCATTCTCTTTGAAATCGGTAGATGTGAATTGTTACATCTTACAAAATTTCCTGGAATGCCTTACTAAGAGTCAGGTAAAGTCATATGGATGATGGTTATTCTCATTGCTCAGGTTCAATATGAATATAATTTTGTGCATGTTGTGTGCACTTGTAACCCAAGTGTATGCTTCACTCACAGAAGTTTTGTGGATGACAGCTACTGCATGTTGCAGGTGTGTCTGTATTCCTCCCAGCTGCAGCGCTTGAAATGTGCCTCTATAAGACCTGGAATGGCTGTGGAGAAGTTTCAGCGCTGGGAGACAGTAGGAGCTGGTATGGCACTGTCCTTCAAGGCCCATATGATTCACAGACTGTTTTGGTCTACGTGTGACAGTGCTGGTCAGGGGAGTGAGACTTGTCTCTGACTGGTTTAAAACTCCTTACACCATGGCGTGAGAAGCAGTGTCCTTGAATTTCTGATTTTCCGCTGTGGTGGTGGTGAGCTGCAGCTTTCTGAAAAACTGTTTCCTTGAACATGGATTTTATTTTCCATGGTTAAGTGTGTCCTTACTTGGTAGAGTAGACATTTCTGTACTTCCATGTGCATTTCACAAAAAAATGACGAAAATGGAGCACAGGCTTTCTGTGTTACTATGTAAATATTACAAAAGGTGCTAGTTGTAAAACAAGTAAGTTGCATCTGTTAGCAGTTATGATATTGCAGATCAGCCAATTATATTAAAACTTCAAGATTTACTAGCTGCTAGAATTCATGCTACATCCAAGTAAAGGGTTTTAATTGCCTTAACTTTGAACTATGGTGCAGAAATGACTGCTGAATGTGATTTGTACAGAGTACAAACAACCACCTCTTTGTTGTGTTGATTTTTCCGAGTTTTTTGTTTAAAATTGTTATATTGAAAAGATCTTTTTCATACCTTCAAATTAATTTCAAGGCATTTAAAATTTGGGATTTGTTTTGAAATTGACATGGATGCCATTATTGTCAGCAAATTGCCCATCCTCCAGAGGAATCTGTAGCCTGGGATGCCCATCTTTCCTTCTCTGCTGCTGTTGGAGCCACTCCTGTTGCATGGGAAGTATCAGAGGAGAGAGGAAGAGGCTCTGGTTAGCCCATCAACCTAGGCTTCTTTAGAAAACGTCAGCAAACTTGGCCTGGTTTACATTTGTCCCTTGCTGGCAGGGAGGGAGCCACCACAGCTGCCTGCTCCTGAGGAGGACCATGGGCAGCGCTGTCTTCTGCTGGTGCCATCTGTCATCAGAGTCCCATTGCTGCTCCCTGTGACCTGCTCAGTGTGCACCACTTTGGTCAGTGTGGTGAGGACTTCCAGAGGAATGAAGCTTACTGTTGCACTCCTTCAAAACCACTATCTTATAAGGCTTTTGCAATATTTTTGCACAGTAGAAGGAAGGGAGGAAATACAAACTACAAGTATACTGAAAAAATGTCTGACAGCTATCCTGGGTGTACCTGGGAAATGTAGTAATAGTAGTAATGTTAAATGTGAAAGCAAAAAGCTTTGTTGCTTCTGCACTATAAATAATTACTAACAAAGGCAATTGCCAGTGTAGAGAGTTGTTTGCAGAGGGATTCATTTCTGATTGTTAAGTGTAAGTATATTTAGACAAAATTATTTTTGTTCCTGAAAGCCAGGGAGTTGTAAAGGGGAAGAATTAGCCATTTGGACCCCACAGAGCAAACACTAGCCTGGTTATTACAGATGAGACTTGATGGATGTAGTTATATTGAGGTTAGCACAGGAAGCTGTTCCTATATTTTATATTTTAATGACTGAACTCAGTCTTTTTATTGTTAGCAGTTGAATTTACACAGTTTTCTTGAAAAACTACTAGTTCGGCAGTCTCCTTTTCTGAAATGTTGCAAATATTTCAAAGCCCTTAATGTCCCTCTTGCTAAGTCTTGTTTGATCTAAAAGTCTTCATTGAGAAATTTGTGCATATGGGCACAGACATATTCTAACACAATAATAGAATCCAGATAATTGAAACTGAGTAAAAGAATAAAGGAGCTTACCAGAGTCTCTTATACTTTGCCTTTGGTGGTTTTGCACTGCAGTCTAGAAATTGTGACTCCAAAATCTGATATTTTATTGTGTAAGTGAAACCCCGTAGGACTTTGCAAGGCAAGATATATTAGGGAAATAGTGTTAATACCTGCAAGTTTAAAGTAAATACAAGTAGCTAGATGAGATTTGACTACCTCTGACAGCAAGAGATACCTCAACATTTTAACTGGGACATGCCATTATAGGTGGAACCTGACACTAGGAGAGCTGCTGCACAGTTCAAGCAAACTTGAGCACAATTTTTTCACATAAAAATGGTAACTTCACTATTTTACACATCAATAAGTGGTGGTTCTTGTGAGATTATGTAAAGAGTCATTGTTTTTTTTTTCTGTTCCTTGTTTTGTGCCCTGCTGAGAAACCTTCTGATGGAGCAAAGAAAGATTTTCCTTTTTTCAGTTTTATTTTCAAAAACTGCTTCGGTTGATGGAAGCATGAACAGAGTTTATTGACAGAGTTCAGTAGCACATTGGGCTGAAATGGAGATGGGATGAAACACCTGTTCATTGTAATAGTTCTTAAAAGAAGTAGTCCAGCAGTTCCCTTTAACATTTCTACAAGTCAAAATCCCCAGAGATCATCTCTTCAGCTATGGGGCGACCCAGATAATTTGCATGGATTTACATTTCTGTTTTCAAAAATAGCTGCTTTAAAACCTTTCCACTCTTTATTTGTGATTCTGTAAAAGAATTGATTACTCCTGCCTATATTAGCTATTTACAACCATAAATGTGATATGAGGCATGAGCTATAGTTTATCTGTATTTAAGATCTTTTAACTCACAGATAGCTGTCAGACTGGCTATCAGTCTTTTTCCCCCAGTCTGATTCTCAGATCCAGTAACATACCACACTTGAAGAACTGGAAGAAGGCTATGTTGATCAGTTCTTGTAGTTCAAAATTTGGGCTGAACCTAAAATACATCTGTTCCCCATGACGTCTGACATGTGGTCAAGACTGGAAATTATGTAAGAGAGCATGAATATTTTTGGACTAAATATCTCACAGGAATAATTAACATTTTTTCCTGGTTCACACAGCCTTCTACCCAGGCAACCAGATGGGTAATGTTAATTCTTAAACCTAATGGTCTGTCTTGAAGTTCCTTTCCATGTGCTTCTGGTATGTGTCTTCATACTGCTGAAGTTCCTTTGATTTCCTTTTGGGCACTTTCCAGAGCATCTTTTAATTCCTTTTGTGAAATTTCCATGCCAGCTTTAATTCCTGCCAGAAGGCAACTGTTCCATCTCTGTTCAAGCAGGACCCTAAAGCTTTAAATTCTCAGAATTTCTTTCTCTGGAAGTCATACTCCCTGCTCAGACTTCAGAGACATCAAGAATATGTAGATGCAAGCACTGCTGGGGAGAGAAATAAGGATACAGAATTAATTCCTTGACTACAATTATTCCCTTTCCATTTGCTGCTTGATTTGATTGTAGTGATACTTGGCTTTTATCTGCAGTACTTGCTACTGTTTGAATTCCAGGAATCTTTATATTAAGGAAAAAAAAAAAAAAAAAGGAGAGCCCAGCCAAAACCACAACTCATTTGGTACTCTTTGCCAGGTTTTCTGCTCTCTGTATGTATATCTACTGAATCTTCCAAGAACAAGACCTGGAAGTGTTACTTAGTAACATTCTTTTACTCTCATTAAAGGAGACAGATGTGACTCAAAAGCATCTTGGACCTGATTAATTGATCTGTAGATTACCCTCAGGAGCATGGCAAAGGTCTTTTTGAGATATAAAGAGTCCCTTCTTCTGCACCATTTTACTGAAAAGGAGTGTTTGGGGGGAGGTCTAGCAGCCTTCTTGGGTAAGGTGCCAGTTAAATATGTTAATATTAACAGACCTGGTTGAAGGATAGGGTCAGGATTTTACCATGTTATCAGAAGGGGAAAGCTAATGGCATTTTCTCTGTTATGACTCACCCCTGAAGGCAAGGGTGGCTGAGGTTCTTGTTTATAGATTTCTTGTGGCAGATTAGAATGAAATGACACTGAATGACTGGGGTTTTTTATATGTATTAGATATATATATATATTTATGTAGGGATTATTTTGGAATAATGTGATTTCCATGGAAAGGAGGTATGTAGCCATTTTGGTTCTTAACTATCTGTAGTAATATAACAGTAGGAAAGTATAAAGATATCAGAAAATATATAAGGGAAAGAAAGAATATGTAGAAAAGAGTAAGAGTAGATAGTGGAAAGGAAAGATATCACCACCCATCTAGCAAGGACACTTGATGGTTGTTATTTGGTGTCTGTTGATTGAAGTGCTGATCTCCATCTTTTGTCAGTTGGGAGTGGGGGAAGCCCCCCAAAATGCAAAGTTCAGTGGGTTAATAAGTGTTCAGGTTTATGTCAGACACCTCCTCCCTTACTGGGGGGTCAGTTCTACACTCTCTGATGTAACACTGTGGATCACACACAGTCCTCTGGTGAAGGCCCCCAGAAATATTCAGAGGACACTCTGGGGGTCTTTGATGGTTTATGCCACCTTCTAAGACTTGACAGCTGCCTCTCATGCCAGTGTAGTGGGGCACAGAAGGGATGAGAACCTTCAGGCCTCTGTGTGAATGTCCCGGGAGAAGTTGTACAGCTGAGCATGATATCTAAGGGTGATAAAAAGTGTTATCTGACCTCTGCTTCTTACCTGCCTTCTCCCTTATATGGCTCAAACCTCAGCTTGTAGCCTGTGCTGGTGGATGCTCACCCCTTCTGCACCTGGGCTGGGAGCTTGCAAGCCCAACCCCGGCAAAGCACCTGCTGCTATTGCTAATGCCTGACTGTTTGAGTTACTAAGCACTAACATTTCAGTCTCTCATACCATCCTGCTGTAGAAATGGTACTGTCTAAATAATAGAATTTTTTATTTTGATTTAATTTTATTTTTTTACTCTGATAAGTTTTAAAAACTGAAATGTGCTACCTAGGTTTGTTAGGACAGTAAGGTTACTGTACATATTTCTATTAAACAGCAACAACATCATCTTCAAAATCCTAACAGGTTGTTAACAGCCTTTTTGTAATGTGATTTACTGTCTAAAGAAGTCTCTTGAGAACCTGCCACTGGTTTGAGCAAAATTGGATCCAGGTGCATGGCTTTGCATGGCTATACTCCATGTACGTATTGTAAGTCCAGAAAAATACCTGTGTGTATATACAAACCACTTTAGTTATATACAACCACACCATATTTGGTTTGTGCTTTGAGTCATATTATTTTAATATTATAGAATCATAGAATGGCTTAGGTTGAAAGAGAACTTGAAGACACCTTCCACTAGACTAGGTTGCTCAAAGCCTCATTCAACCTGGCCCCAAACACTTTCAAGGAAGATGCACAGCTTCTCTGGGCAACCTGGTCTAGTGTCCAACCTCTGCATCTATTCTGCATCTATATGTTTATTCATCTGTCTTAATTTCTGCATCTATTTGCTGTAACTACTTTGTACAGTAAACTTAGTTACTTTTGTCTTCAGTACTATGTAGTATAGCGTGGGGGTGTAGTTTATAACCCCTGGAACTGTAAGAGCTTTTTTTGAAGAGTTTATCTCAGTGCTCACCAAAAACCTTTCTGGAAATTTTAAATGTGCTAAATCTTCAGAGATTCAACACCATTGCTGGCTTTGTTCCGTTGGACAGCAGTAGATAAAGATGAAAATGTGGCTGAACTCCATCTATCATATTCAGAATTGTTAGAATCTACAAAGATTAGATTTTCCTACCACTGGCCAGAAATGTCAGTACATTCTGCAGTTTAACACAAAAAATTCTGGGAGTAAAAATTATGTGGATTTGTTAGTTTTCTTAGGGTTTACTGCAATTCTGTTCATCAGTAAACCATATGCTGTCCTTTCACCAAAAGAACAGATTTTCTGTAGCTACTGTAGCTATTTAGAGTTATAATTTTGTTCATTTGCATAATGAGTTAGGAAATCTTGTAAATTCTCATGTATAATATGATTTATTAAATTTAAGGTTAAAATCAGGGTTAAAATTATCCAGTTGAATACTGTGACCTTAATACTGTGTTTGCAAGTTTCCTTAGGAGCTTAATGCATTCAGATTTATACTTGAGTACAACCAATTTATTTTTCTTTGACCCTTTTGTCTGCTATATGATTTACTCATGCTGCATATTGTTTTCTTTTAAATACTGTTAAGTCTGCTTGAAGCAAAACTGCTATCCAGATTTTCTCTTGGAGGTAATTTGCTCCAGGCTACTTTTTAACTTTCTGAAATGCAAAATAATTGC
Source organism: Phainopepla nitens (assembly GCA_013400175.1). NCBI lineage: Eukaryota > Metazoa > Chordata > Aves > Passeriformes > Bombycillidae > Phainopepla > Phainopepla nitens. The sequence continues at coordinate 683,609 of VXBQ01000504.1, read as the reverse complement.
AGTTCAGGTTTTAATTGTATGTATTTTTCTCCTTTTCAAGAATATGCTGCCTGGACACATCACTTTGTTATTTAAAGGGTTGATAAAAGTGTTTAAGTTGTATTAATTTATGTGGCAATAGAATTCAAATTAATGCTAACCAGCAGATCTTTTAATGCATGAGTAGTATGAAAGGTATAATTAAGAGAAAAAAGGATATTTCATGAATGTCAGTAACATAGTTTTAGCCCTTAAATAATTTTTCTTTGTTACAGATACTTTTTAGGGTTTTGTCTACCAGAACCTTAAAGATGTATGTCTGAAAAAAACAGTAATTTTTTTTCTATTCATTTGCCCCTTTAGGTTTCTACTAATTTGTTGGGTTCATATTATCCACCTAAATTATGCTTTTACAGATTCCAGAAAGTTCACAGTGTCATAACGACACAGAGGGGTTTTTGAGCCATGTGCAGAACCTTTAGGTAAACACTTAAGCTGTTGAGGAGTCTTTCTGTAGCTGGTGATTCTTGTGAAGAGCATCCCAGAGTTCCTGGGTTGAAGACAAACCTGAAAGATTAATCCACTAGAAAGGAACAAACTGGCTGAGAATTTGCACAGTTGCATTTTTTTGGAAGAAAAATTGTGCGCCACGTGCAGAATTACTCACTTCGATTATTCAGTCTTAAAAAAATGGTTAACTTTGCATAATCTGGTTCAGTCACTTGTGGCAGAGCATTGAGCTCTTGCTCACTGCTCAACATGTAGCCCCCTGCGGGGTGAGTGGAGTGTGATTTCCCTTTCTTCTGGCCACTTCCTTCTGAGTGTTGGGCAAGCATGTAGTTTGCTGATGTCAAACCACTGCTGGCTCATATTTGGCCTGGCATCCAGGATGATCACAGCTCCTTTCCAGACAGTTGCTTTTCAGCCAGATGTCTGTAGCTCTTCTGTTCCAGCTGCAGAATTTTGCACTTGCTGAACATCCTGAAGTTACTAAGTTACTCAGACTCTATAGAGATTTTTTTTTTTTTTTTTTGCCATTTCTTGTCTTCCCTTCGTTTGTAACTTGGAGGTGAAGCAGTGAGTTTGTAATGTTAGTTATCACTGTGGATGTTTATTAGATGTTTTGCAGTCCACAGTGCACACTGCACATACTCTAAGCTTGGCTGGAACCAGAGTGAATTTTCTGTATGTTTTTTTCATGAATCAGTGTACGTTTTTGGCTACCATCAGCTGCCAAGTTTATTTGAAATATGCCGAATAGCCTTAGGCATTTCTGCTTCAAGAAAGACTTGTTGATTCTTTTTTTAGTGAGAAAGATGGCATTTTTATCTGATAAGTCAAATAGCAACAGTGGAAATTATATTTAGCACGCAGAGGACTTGAAGGAATATTCTTTTTAACTTGCATTAAAAAAATCATAGATTCTTAGCAAAACCATACCATGTAGTACATTGAAACTGCCATTTTCCTTTCTCTGTGGAGAATATCAATTAAAGTTCAGGTACCAGCAGTATCATTTCTGGATGCTGGGATTTAAGTACGGGCTCTGTAACAGTGATGACTGACGTGATTCAGCTGCAGGTACAAAAGGTTTTATTTTATTTCACCATCTGTAGGTTGGCTGGAGGGACCTATGTGGGACTACAGTCCTCTCACACCTGCAGGGAATGGCAACAGTTATGTTCAAGTACCACCTGAATGTTGTCACTTGGGAATCCACAGTTCCAGCCACAGATGCAGGGGTTCATTCATGTAAATGCCCACACGATGTACTGCTCACCATTTCTTTTTCCAAGTAATGGAGACTGAAAAGTGGGTTTTATTCGTTTTTCAAAGGGAAGATGAACTGTAGAAAAAACAATGATTTCTATAGGACTCACAGGAAAATTTCTGGTGGAGGTGATAAGCTAGTCTGGGAGCTGTATTAGAGTTCTTATATGCACAATAGAGTCTACATAAGATTTAAACAAGGAGGGAGAAGAGGTATTCCAGCTTGGATTTGATGACAGGATACGTATTCATCCTAAAAATAGCATGTGCTTTCTGTCATGGAAGAGCTTTCTGTTTGAATTGGGCTAATCTCTGGAATGTATCTTCCTTGAGACAGAGTTGATTTCTCTTTTTATTCCATTAATTACTCTCCCAGACAGTGAAAGTGATCCTAACTATTAGAAGTATCCCATATAGTTAAAGTGCCTCTTGAAGTGCTTGGTGTACATAGGTCAGTGTAGAATGTAGGAGTCTGGAGAACAGTAATTTGTGGGGAGAAAATTGGGATGATGTAAGCAAAGGAAAGCATTTGAAGCAGATCTTTGAAGCATTTAATGCATAAGATGTTTGCTTTTGAACACTTAAGACTTGTTTTTGAAATAAATGTATGGTACCCTCAAAGTATGAAAACCATGACATGGATATCTTTGTAGATTACTAAATTAAAGAAACAAAAAATCCATACTGTGAACAATTCAGGTCTTGCTTTCAATTGTAGAGGTTCCCCTCCTCACAGTTTTAGCATTTCAGTGAGAGTAAATGTATTAGTTCTAGTCCTTTCAATAATTATTAGAAGATATTGCCAAATATTTCAATGTATTTGAATTCTTTTCTCTGGAGATCTGATCAGTACTTTCAATGCATTATTACTATTATATCTAGATTATTCATGTGTCATGACCTTTTGGGGACTCTGAGAGGGCTTTAGGCAATACATAAAACCTAAGGTTGTCAGCTTCTTTTCATTTTACTTCTTTCTGATATTAATTGTTTTTGTCACACGAAGAAAAGGAGCAGGTTTACTGAAATTCCTGTTAATGCTGAGAATAATCACTCTCTTAGAAGGTGAACAGACATTGATCTGTAGTGCCCAGAAGAGAATTAACCAGTCCTATTTATTTGAGCCAACCTGCTGTTTCTTATTTTATATTTAAATATACTGGATTTATTAAATATGATATAATGTGTGTGACCGATTGTTATTATTTCTCTTGGAGACTTCTTTCAAATATTTTGGCAAAGTCTGTTTATAGTCATAGCTCATACACAGCTATAATTACACTCCAATTAGCAGATATTGAGAGACACAAACTGTTTCATTGCTTTGAAGGAGTTAGTATGTTGGGAGCTTTAGAGAAAAACAGTATGCAGTTGCAAATAAAAAGAAAAAAAGAAAAAGAAGAAAACAGGCTGTCTGGCATTTGGTTAAGGAAGTGATTGATGCATGAGTCTGTTTTACCCAAATAAGAAGTGAACAATTCTATTTACCCCTACATTTACTCTTCAGTTGAAGTAATGGATGCAATACAAGTGTGTGGGGGGTTTTTTTGGGTTAATTTTTTTTTTCCTTAGTAGAATTGTTATGCCCTATCATGTTTTTCTTGTCTTGCTTTCCATGCTTTTCAGCAGTTCTGAATTATGTATAAACCTCACATGTATAGGCTTTGTCTTATTTTTCAGTTCACTTGCAAGATTAACATTGCTGTTGACCAAAGTTAAGCAAATGCAATGAAGGTTGATATTTTTCCAATTAATTATTGGAAATTGTTCCTTCCTGTGTATTCAGTGCACACTCATACCAGAATAAAGTGGTTGGTCATTAACTTCCAGTCCTCAGTGTCTAATCTTGACATTTCCTCAAAAAAAAAAACATCACAGCACTCCTGAAAGATACAGGAACAAACACACTTGTTTTAGTAGGGCTTTAGAGAGTTGGTTTGGAAATTGAAAAACATTACATTCATCACCATGCTCAAAAGAATGATTTATTCATGTGTTTCAGATAGAGTTATTTTTGTCCCTTTCTCTTTAATGGACTGCACTTTGGGATATACAAATCATTTGAATGTGTCATACTAAAAACTGGTGGCTGAAAACTATTGTCCCAGCTGGAAACCATGAGAACTGTGGAAAGTTTCCCTTTCTCCTTTAAAAAGGAAAAAGGTCTTTGTTAGCATCGATTCTTGTGGTAATCCTATGTAGATTAATGTGGAAGTAAAATAAAGTGCCTCTATGGAATGAGGTAATCCTATGTAGATTAATGTGGAAGTAAAATAAAGTGCCTCTATGGAATGAGTTGGACAGGAACAGCAAAATAACTGCTCCTCTATTAGGTAATTCACGTAGTATTGGTTTCTGGAATGTATGAAGAGCAGAAAACCTTTCTAGAAGGAAATGTATAAAAAGCAGAAAACAACCATTTTGAAAAGGAGGTAGAAGGGAGAGATACTCAATGGTTATTTGTTCATGTCAGAGTTAAGAGATTATTTTAAAAATGATTTCCTTAATTATTTTATTTAGGCTGTCTCGTTATGTTGGTTCTCAATGGCCATATCTCAGCTTGCTACGTAGGTAACTGACAAGAGCATCATCAGCTCATGAACCAAAGAATCCAGCTTGCTGCAAACGGAGCTCCACGGAAGATGTGAAAGTAATCCAAATACTTCTGTAGGAACTGGGGGTTCTTCACCACACCCCAAAATGTACTTGCTCAAATCAGGCATTTTCAAATTAATTTCTTTTTCCGTCACTTGTAATGTAGAAGGTGCTGTCTGACAGCCCTGGAAATTAAGTCCTCTATTTCTCCACAGGACAGGTATAGCAAGGGCAGCAGCAATGCAAGCTTCCCCACACTGTCCTGCCAGTGTTCCTCAGCCCAGTTCTGAAGAAGTCACTTCTGGAGGTGAGTGGGTGGAAGAGTCTCTGACTGTGCAGAGGCTGCTGCAGGGCGGTGGTTCCTGCAGGACAGGCTGTTGGATGGAGGCTGGCCCCTTGTCTTGAGTGAGCCACCGGTCTTTAGCAGATAATCAGTTTATGTGGCATAAAACCGCGTGGGCTGGATTCGTTGAGGTTGCATTATTCTGCTTGACTGTTGTCACATTTTGATATTTCTTTGTGGTTGGATGGCACCTCTACATTTTTTTCTTTTTTGCACTGCTTTGTTGTTAAAGACTTTGTCAATGCTTGATGTAGACGTCTCTGGAGTGGCATGTGAATAGCTGAATGCAACCTGGTTGTAAATGTGGTACAGAAAAGCAGTTACTGGTGGCAGCCATGTGTGCAAGAGGAGCTGTAGGGAATAGACCAGGAGGCATGCTTTGAAATGCACCAGAAATTGATAAGAAGTGTATGTTGGTTTCCAGTATCTAAATTAACAATTAGGTTTCTGTTGCAAAGCCATATCTTAACTATTTCTCTTTTCCTAATTACTATGTAATTTAGATAGTAACATAAGCTGGTAAACTAATGTTCTTTTTTAGATTATTTTACAATTAATGAAATCTGCCTATCTAAAGCTAGACATACAACATTCTACAGTATATGAAAATAAAGATTATGTATTGCAGTTACAATAGATAGCAGTCATCCAAACCAGAAATATGTGATAAATTATGTGAGAGGAATTAATGACTGATACTAATTTTCAGAACAACAATAATGAGTGCTTACCAGTTTGGCAAATTAATTCTCTTAAACATTCCTGGAGTTACTGAAGCCCTACATATACTTCAAATACAGTGAAATATATTCTGTTTTTAGCCAAATTTATGTCTCTTAAACACAGAAATAAATCTGAGAAAATGGGAAACAAAGGCTTAGCAAGGCTGTTAGGTCATGGTGAATTACTTTTCTAGATTCAAATGCTATGTGAAGGATTTGCTATGGCTTGATTGTCATTTTTTGTTGAGGCCCTTAAGTCTGTTTAACTGTGTTTCTATGGCTGTTTGTAAACAGGTGTGATAACAAGAGACCACAGTACAATTCAATAATTGTATGAATTTAGCATTGTTCCTGTCTGTTTCCATGAGATCATAGAGTAAGAAGAGTTAATTTTCCTAGTCAAAGTAGACTTCCTAAAGGGATTTCTTAATATTTTTTTTACTTTAAAAGATATTAATCAGAGTAGTATTCATCCCATATACAGCTAAAACAGGTCCTGACTTTCAATTTTTTAAAATTTTATCGGGTATCAGGGGCTTTGGACTTCTGTTCATAATTAAAATTAATGACAAAATCCTGTTGAGAAGTCATTTAAGACTGATCCATAAAGTGGAAAACAGTTTGAGGATCCTTGTCATGAGAACACATGGCATTAGGACATTTGTTAAGAAGTCACCTTACTTAATGTTTGTGTGGTGCCAATAAATCATGTGGATTTGATTTTTTTCAGCTCTTTTGAATGCAGAGTGCTGATCTCTTACTGATGTTGACAAAGCTGTAGAGGTGTCCAGAGTTGGCGTCCCACACACCTGAAGCCCAGAATTTCAGCTCAAACCTCCCTCTCTGCCATGTAAACCTTTGTAGATAATTATATACCTTTTTATAATAGACTTTATTTTAAATTCAAGTACAAAAATACATTTTCAGTACAAACCCAAAAGAATGGTCATAGAGACTTTTCTTCACACAGTATTTATTCATACCACATTCGCCTTCTGTCTCTGCATCTGCTTTCTGTGAATACTGATTAATGCAGAGACTGATTTTTTCTGCATATTTACATTGAATTGTGGTGATCTGAAGTAGCACATGTGTACACCAGCATATGGCCCAGGACATCCAGAGCTCCTTCATCCTGGAGTCCTAACTTATATAAATCAGTTGTTTCTACTGTGACTGCTTACATGAGAAGAGGCTTTGCATTACGCTCATTGTTAGAGATCCCTATCTTAAGAGCTTCCACTTTATCAACTTGTCTTTATCTCCAGTTATATCCTAGTGATTGCACAGCCCCTCAGAGCTTCTGCCCAGGCACTGGGAGTAGAGGAAGGTTAAACCAGTCTTCCAAGAGGATAAAAAAATATTTTCCTGATGATGCAGTAAATTGGTTTGAGGCTTCAGGCTCAATTTACAAACTCATTTTTTTCACCAGTCACTAGATAACAGAGTTTAAGGGACATAGAATTTTGGATCAGGTGTCAGAAACAGAGGCTGCAAACAAGGAATGAGAAACACTTTAGGTTCACATTGAATAATGTGTAGTCTTTGCATAGTTGGGAAACCCCCATGCTAAAATTTTGTTCCTTTTCTGACTTTCTATCTGTGAAGATAATAAAGATCTGTGTTTATAACAGCTCCAGGAAGGACTTTGCTTATTCCCAGTCTTCTGGAGATACGTCTTGAAAAGCATTTCCCTAGCAGGTTTGGAGTTAGGGTGAAGTACCTTGGTCTGTCTGTGATGATCTAGAAGGAACTGTGTAATCTTAGATTGTTTAAAAGGAAGTGTTTATTTGAGGCACCTAGAAATGTTTCATGTGCCAGCAATGGACTTCTAAGAGTAAATGACTGAGGTATGGCAGAAGGAAATGCCTTCTAATCAAAGCTTTATGCCACTGGCATGTGTAAATAAAAGGTAGACTAAAGTACCAAAGCTATCAAAAATGGAATCTCATTGCTCAACTATCAGGCTGTGCAACTGGTTTCACAGTCTTATCACACAGTTATCTCAGGCTTCTATCATGTTTCTGTTTAGAATTACTGGGACTGCAGGAAGGAATTTGTCACTTGTCTCTCTAGGTTTCATGAAGGACTAAGTTTTTACTGTCCAGTGGTCTTTAGGTTAACAGTTTTAGTCCAGCATTTTGTGACAAGATACCATTAGCAATGACCAACTGTACAACAGAGTATATGAAAAATGCTTGGTTTGAAATTTGTTTAGTATTCTACAGCAATACTATGGCATCAGTAAAGGTCTAAGTGTTGCCAGACATGGAACTCATTGCAGAACCATTGCCATGAGCTTTTACAGGGCAGGGAATACATTTTTCTGTGCACATATAAAGCCAACCCCTCCCTATGTCTTTGGATATTCCAGTGATGCAGGAGATATGTATTTATAGCAGACTCTGTGCAAGGAAAAACCAAGCAAATAGTACCCCAAGTCCCGCAATAACACTTTCACCCATTTAATTATTTTCTTTTGAGTGCCTAGAAAATTTAGGCCTACTGAAATTGCTTTTGAGAGTGTCACCTTTAATCTTGTAGCAGAGTATTTGAACTCAGATGTTGAAAACAGTTCAGCCAAAAAATTGCCGCTTACACGGGATGAGATGCGCAGAAAAAAAATGAAAAGGTGATAGAGAATGTAAATCCTCTTTCAGGAGCCTTAGGAGAATGCCATCTGATTATCATAATGACAACACAGTGAACCATCATTCTCTGCATTCCATAAAATCCTGACTCACAAATGAGCTGAATTTTCACAAAGTCGAACTATAAGATAAACCACAGAGTTTTGTAGTTGTTGTTTTTTTCATTCTTCAATTTCTAGGAAGCCTGATGAGACCTAACAGCTCAGGAGCATTGAGGCTGATGAAATCTAAATTTTCCATAAATTTTTTCTACTTTAGTATGCAGCAAATGAAAAATTAACAGACTAAATGCTGAGACTCTAGAATTGTGAGATTTTCTGGGGCAAAAGGAAGGTTTGTTTGCACTTAAATACTGTTTGCAGTTTCTTTCTTAGACTCATGTACTGTACATTTTGAGTTGATAGTGAATTTCTCCTGCATTTTAATGGCTGTTGTGCCGGGAGGCTGTGGATTTTTTGTATATTTTCTTTTGCTTGATCAAATACTCTAGGCTCTTACAGGGAGATGAAGCAAATTAGGAAACGTGCTCTTTTATAAAAAATACTTCAGAACATGCTTCAGGAAAAAGAGAACTTAATTTGTTTTAAAGGACAGATGCATCTTAAAAAGCACTTAAATGTTAATAAATCCCTCAATTTTTATTAATCTGTAATGAAAAAAAACCCCAGTGGTTAAAATCCCAGGAATTGATTTGAATTTACAAGCTGAGTTGTTAGCTGGATTTTAGAGGTTTTGCTGTAACAATCTATCAGATCCTATCTGTTTGCTAAGTGCTGAATGACCTTGTGCCATTTATATTGCTCTGTGGTCTGTCAAAAGAAAAAGAGCTTAATTCGATAATTAAGTAGGAGAGAATGAAAAAATGTATTCTGGCAGTTTGTGACCAGGTTGGAAATGCAATGTTCTGTTTGTTCTTTATGATAGAAGCAGTAGAGACAACTTAATTACATTTATTCAGGATAGCAATTGTTTGGGGTTGGTTTTTTTTTTTCTTTTTTCTTTTTTTTTCTTTAATTCTGTGATTTTTTTTTACTAGTGTTTACACCAACATTGTTGGTTTGTGAGAAAGGAGTCTCTGTGCTAGTTTGAAAAAACATTCAGAAGAATTGATGTGTAATTGAAAAGGAAACTTTAATTGTAAATAGGGGTTGTGTTCTCTCAAGATTTTGGGTAGGTATTATTTTTGTTTATTTTAATTGAAGTTTGGCTGCCAAATTCTGAATGGTTGGGAATAGTTTGGAGGTCTGTTTGTAAGTAGTTGATTCAGTGCTGTCTCCTGCCCCACTCCTGCCTGGCGGCTGATGGGTTGTGTTGACCCCAGTGGTGCAGAGGATACTGGGAGGCCTTGGGGGGCTCTGTAGGGGGGGTGCTGCTAGATTAATGCTGATGCTGTTGCTTCCTTCCCTCTCCTGCTTTCTTCTGCATCTCCCTCCCTTGTGCAGAAGCAAACTGATGTTATGGCCTGTATGCTTTGCCTCTCCTGGTGTTACAGCTGACAGGGCAGTGACTGTGACAAGTGCACTGTGAACTTGCTGCTTCTACCCTTGAACCTGTTAGTAAGAGTATGGAGATTTCTTGTGTGGAGTCACCTCCTTTGCTGGGGAAAGTGCAAGTGTGTGTTTTCTTGTAACTTGGACTGGAATCTGACACAAGTTCTGAGCAGATCTTATGCTGATTTTGAGCTGAACACTTCACAAAAGAAAGGAAGCTGGGAAGCAAATTGAGTTGAGCCTTGCCAGCAAGTACTAACATTTTTAAATCTGTGATGCTGCTGGTTTCACACTGATAGAGATAATTATTTTCTAGTACCTTTCTAATGATGATATTTTTATTCCTAATATTTGTACTCTTTTGCTGAGGCTGTTAGTTTGGTTACATAGAGTCTGTGTACTGAAACTGCTTAGAGATGAGGCTGTGTCATAAAGATCTGTTCCACACATTGATCCTGCCCTTGACTTCTCTTCACAGGAACAGGACATGAATGAAGGAAATGCTACTGTGTTAATATTAGATACAGGAAACATCTTCTCTGTTCACAGGATCAGTTTTGTAGTATCGGTGTGCAAAAGACACAGCTGAACTGATGTTTTGGGCAGTTGGCTGTAGAGCTGTGTGGAAATGGGAGTGGAGGAATGTCTGATACCAGCAAATCAGGAAAAGCTATTGTAAAACAAACCTAAAGCCTCTTGCATCCTGGAGAGATTTATAAATGGTGTCAGCAAGATCTACTTCTCACCTCACTGGGGCTTATAGCTTAGCTTAGAATTTTCCTTGCAAAAGAAGAAGTTGTTTTACCTGGTCTACAGACAGTGTGGCACCAGTTACACTGTGCTTCATCTGAACAGCCAAGTATGCCTTTTTCTTTCTTTCTTTCTATGAGCCAAGTAAATGTGCAACCTAAACCGAAGATTAGATGATAGGGAAAAACCTCTGTTGTTGCTTAGTCTTTTAAAAGATCTGGTACTGTGCTAGAGGTATGAAACCAAACATTTCACTGAAGTCAGTATTGCTAAATTTAAGTGAAGATTTCTATGGGCTGTGTCTAAGACCAAGTATAATCTAAATGTTAGATGTCACTTAAAAATATGTGATAGATAGTGGGATAGAGACAGAGATGCATGGTGGGAAGGAAGAGGCGGCTTTAATAGCAAAACTGTAGGGTGTGCTCATTTATGATCCCCACACTCTTTGTCCAGTACCACAGAGGGAGAAAATCCTAATCATGCCAAGAGCTGAACAGCTGTTGCCCTTCCAGAGAAGCTGATGCCTTCAAGGGTGCATTTACAGCAAAATAAAACAGGGAGCATGGAATGGGTACATGTAACAGGACAAGCTAAGGCAATTAATCTCTAACCTTGTAATATGTATATATGTACATGTATGTAAAGGGTATATATCGATGTATTTTCAGTATATGATTTTTTTCCTTGAATCAGAATAAGGTTTTGCATTTAATTTTAAATGTTTTCTATTTGATCTACCTCTTTAAATCTGATTGAGGGAAACACAATGTTCTCTTATTGAAACATAAGCGGCTCTGCTATGCGCGTCTCTTTTGAATGCTTTGGGATTGTTATGTGTTTTTATAGTAATAAGTTAAATAAATAGACCTATATCAGCAATTTTGAGGATATGAGCTTAGTGTGTAAACATCTGTTGTTTGTGTTTGATGTGTCCCTTTGCCTTTCCAATAAGCTGTTTGAGATGTATCTTTTCAGTATAGTTATCCTGCAGTGCTTGATAATGCTGACCATGGTTCTGTGATGACAAGCATAATATTTTGAAGATATTTATAAAAGATAAATTCTTTCATCTGTTCAGTTTTCATCTTCTCTTTCTATGTAGCCTCTCTTTGTCTCTTCTGGTGAAGTGCTTCTATTTTGAGGACTCCACAGAAGAAAAAAACTGGCATACTGACATCCTAAATATTGCTTCTACTGTTTGAAGTTTTTGTGGATAGGGAAGGAGTTGGCAGTACCTGAGTGTGCACATGAATGATTTCCACCCCC
>VXBQ01000504.1:552974-663656 GCA_013400175.1 Phainopepla nitens | reverse complement strand
GAGAAGTGCTCTACTGTAGTGACTTTGGCACCCAAAGATGGTCAGAGGGCTGGAGCACCTCTCCTGTGAGGAGAGGCTGAGAAAATTGAAGTTGTGCAGCCTGGATGACCTCATTGTGTCCTTCCAGTTGGAGGGGGCTGCAAGGGGGCTGGAGAGGGCCTTCTAGCAAGGCTATATATTGACAGGACAAGGAGTAATGGCCTTAAAATGAAAGAGGGAAGGTTTAGGTTGAATATTAGGAAGAAATTATTCTCGGAGTGGGGGGGTGGTGAGACACTAAGACAGGTTGTCCCTAGAAGTTGTGGTTGTCTCATCCCTTGGAAGCATTCAAAGACAGGGATAGGGCCCTAAGCAACCTAGCCCAGTAGAAAGTATCCCTGGCCATGGCAAGTAGCTGGAACTAGATGATCTTCAAGGTCCCTTCCAATCCATACCATTAAAAGATTCTGTGATCCTGTCTCTTGAGTCTTCCCTTTGCATTTTAATTCTGGCATGTTTGAAATGTAGAAAACTGTGATCTTTCTGACTTTAATTGGAGAATTAAACTTGTCAAGTTCCCTGAAGGTTTAACGTGCACGAATATAAATATTCTTTTCATACTCTGATTTTTGTAACACAATTTTTGCTTCTTCATATGTTGTTATCAAAATGTACATATACTCCACTGGTAGTATTACGTTACATTAGTGGGGATTAATGCTTCAAAATCCAATATCTGCAGCCGGAGGGTGAACCACATCATTTCAGAAAGATCAAGGGACTGCAGTCATTTACATTTGATTGGGCTTTCTTGGGTTCCTATGCAATTTCTCTGCACCCCACTGTACAGCACTTGGAGGCAGACTCTGGTCTGAAGAAGGTGACTAATGACAGTAATTATTTACTGCTCTTTCTTCTGCGCATCGGCTTGGCAACATAACTCCTTGGTTTGGGTTAAAGCAGCGCTGCGCTGAGGCTTTTTTAACCACTCTGAGAGAAAGAAAGATAAGTCATGCAAGTAGTTAAGCATTCCTGACTTCATCTTTCCACCATCCATGGCCTTGCTCCAACATGGATGGTTCTGTGAAGAACACTGATGTAGAGGTTGTGAATAACTGGTCTTGGTGAGACTCTTCCTGAGCCTCCTTCTGTGACAAGTTCCCTCAACACCAGAAATACCTTCCCTAAGACTTAGGTAAACATGTTCAGTGGCCTTTTTGCCCTCTCATTATAGCATTTTCATCAAGGACCAGATGACAGCATCAAATGCTGTTTGGGTCACATGTGGCTTTATTCTGTTTTGATGGTGGAAAATGGGACATACTGTATGATCTTAGTAGGGAGAACAATTTGAATGAGCAAGATGATCAAGAGACTTCCAAACAATGAAACTGCGTGACCAATGGAGTCCTGTAATGTAGGTTTCAAATGCTCTGAAATTTAAATATATCGAACTTGTTGCTGCATTCTTGTTTTCAGACAACTTTACTCATAGCTCATTCTTCTGTGTGTCTCTGGTTCTCTACTATGGAATTTTTCCTTTGTGGAAGGGCTAACTTGAAACATTTCGGGTTTTTCTCTCTGTTGTATTAGGGGTTATCATACAGCCAAGCATGAAGCAGATCTTTGCTAAGAATTCCAGCTCTGTAGCTACTCCATTGCTGTGATTACATTTGAGCAGCTCTGGATTTCAGTACTGTTGCATCCTCTTGCTTTTAGTTTTAGTTAAAAGTTTTCATAGCCAGAGAACAGAACTGTAGGGGGTTTTGTATCTACCAACAGTGCCTCTCCTTCCACCCCCAATGGTTCAGCTATGAGTGAAATGCTATTAAAAGCAATATTGATGCAGATGCAAAGTGAGAAGAGACAGCAAGCATGTAATAAAGAACAATTAATTTGTTTCACAATTAAATGTATATAAAATAACAAATTATTTAAAACCAGGTTTTCTTCTGTTTATCTTCTTTTAATCTCCGTTTTATGTAAGAATAATAATAGTAGTAATTTTCTAACTAGGCAGCAGAGACTTTGGTTCCAATTAGTGTCTTAGTAATCTTACACTGAAATGCTTGTATTTTTCTGTGCTGATTCTTTATTTTAGTAATCAACCCTTATGCATTGATTGTCTTGAGATTCAGTCCTTTCTACACCTACAGGTTTTAATAAAAGCATGCAGACTTCATTTAGTTAATCAGTATAAGACAAAAAAGACAAAAATAGATGACACTTGATAGGTTTTTTCATGAGGACACACGCTTTTGTTTACAGGCAAGTGAATACATTGGGTTGTGCAACAGCTGTGTCTAAGTAGATGTAGAAGTAGGCATTTATGCTGGGCACAGATTATTTTTTCTCCACATATGCAGGCATAAGGCTGAGGTAAAAATATAATGTTTACTTTCTAAATGGTGCACAATGACCTGTGGTCAGTTAGTTCATACAAACATGTTTTTGTATTACTATGCAGGAAGACTGCAGCATTCGTCTCAAAACCCCAGGTCTGAGCAGAATAAGATGCCCTTTCCAAAAGCAAACTTGCAAGAAAAGTTCTTACATTTGAAAGGCTGTGGTTGACTTTTTAAAGTTAAGGTTAATTGTTCATCTGACCTATTTGTCTAGAAAAAGTAGTACTAAATCCTGTGACATTGACAGTAGAACTTTGATCATGGGAATCCGATATTCATTGCTTGAGGGCGTTTGTTTTATAAACGGGAGCTATGATTGTTAATGTATTTCTGAGTGTCCTAAATCAGTGTTTGGAGCACACATATTTCAGATGTAAACACACAACCAGAGCTTTATTACTGTTGCATTCTGTTTATTTATTTGTTAAGTATTTTAATATTTTTTAAATAAGGAGTATGGATTTTTTTTTTTTGGCCAAATTTTTGCAATGGATACTTCATCCCTAAAAATCAGCCTTATGGTGGATCCTTTCTGAGTCTCTGCTCTTTGGCAAACTGCAGTAGCCCGCCTTCTGAAAAACACACAGGCGGGTTTAGAAGAACCCCTTGGACTGCTGATTCAAGTTTAAGAAGAGGCATCAGCGGCACAAGATGGCTGTGCTACAGTTTTCACTGTTGGAATTCTGCTCGGTGTTTTACAATGCCATGCTTGTTCTGTTACATGGCATACACCTACACTGGCTCAACCAGCGGAAAATCAACAAGAACATGCAGATGCTGTGAGAGATTCTGGAAGAAGCTGAAGAAATAGAGTTCATCTGATGTGAGACTTCTAGGTATGCTCTTCTTCTTATCAACAAAATGACATTAGTACTTGAACTATTGATTTTCTTTTACCTGATGTCTGAATACAGATTTGTTTATAGTATTTATTCTTTTATTGTGATAGGAAGTTGAAGAAGGGAATTCATGTTGAATGCAGGGCAATTGATGTTAATACAAATTAGTTTTTCCTTTTCCACACTGTCAGTAAGACACAGTCGCATGGGACAGTTTGAATGCTTTCCTAGTGACATGGAAAAGCAAAAGAGAAGGCCACAGGCTTGCAAATAGAAATTAATTGTTATTTATTCATTTGAAATGGGCAAGGAAACAGCTAATACATTGTTCTATGACTAGCTCCAAGTTACTAATGATACCTGAAGTTTTATGTATCACATCATTCATATACTTGATCATCGTTCTGTCATTGTTCTTTCTTTTTTTGGCCTATCTGAATTCATTTGTGGCAGAGAGCTCTTCTAGGGTGTATTTTGTTTTCTGTTTTCCTTTGTTTTAAAAATAATCATACTGCAAATCTTACACTTAGATGAGTGTTGGAGCTCATTCTTGCTTTGCTGTCTAGATCATGAGCATCTGACACATGATAGTTCTCCACTTGCTGCAAAACCAATCTTGTAATTCCATGCTGTTCTGGTTTCTTTTTGTCTGTTTTTTACTCTCAAAGGCACTAATGTGAGGATGTTTCCTGACTCTTTAGTACTTATTTTATTTAATTGACAGTTATTTCTCTTTTATTCAGAAAGAGAAGGTGCTGGTAAAAACTAGCTACGCAGAACAGTAATAGCAAAACAATCAGCTATTTAGACTCAATTTAAGAGAAATAAATTTGGCTCCCTTATTGTCCTTCTCTTAAATAAAACAGGAGGTGGGTTTATTCTTTTGTATTCTTTTGTCTACACCCATCTTTACACTTTTCTTCTTTATACTCATTGGCAAATAAAATCCATTGCTAAAGTGAGATGCTCTCTCTCTCTGCCTGTACTTAAAACAACCCTAGGAGTTGTAAGAAGGTGAACCCAGAATAACTGTGTGTTTTCAGTCTGTGTAGTTTGCAAACTGCTTGTAATTTGGTTTCACAGTACTCACAGTGTGCCAGAGAAGAGCTAATCACATGGATGTATAGTATATTGCTCCTAGTCCTGTCAGGCCATGTGAATAAACGTGAATCTGTGCTGAGGCTTTCCACCGTGATAGAGTCCTGCAATTTGGACTGATGTAACCTCTTTATATTGGGTTGAAGGTTTAAACTGTGAATCACCATTGAATGTACAAGGGAAAAGGAGCTCAGATACCCACTGAAGAGACTGTACTGATATAAGGAGCTGCAGTGTTGGATGTAGAACTAACTGACACGCAGTCTTGAAAAGCTGAGTGTCTAAGGGAGAAATTAAATGAAATTAAATGAATCTGTTGTATACCAGAGGTGGCTCAATAGCTTTGTTTTTATGTTTTTATTTGAAAGATATCACCTGCTGGCTGCAGAGTGGGTGGATTCAGCTTCCTTCTGGAGCCTGAACAAATCACTCGAGGAAGATCTTGCTTTCTGCTGCATCCTAAAGGCCATATGGAAGGGGAGAGCATCTGTGAGGTTGATTCTGGAGATGGACTGGGAGGTAGGGATGCCTGTCACTTATTTTTGTTTTCAACCCAGACGGCTGGTTACAGGAATCCCATATGACAATACACTTCAGAATTTACAAAAAGTAAATGTACTAAAGTGTCTACAGTTCATTGATTGTATTTTGTCACTTTACAAGCAGTGAATAAAAGTTTTTCAAAACAGCTGTGTCTTAGAGGAAGTGATACATATAGACAGTTCCTGTTGTGAATGCTGTTATTATCTGAGCTGTCCCAGAGATAATACAAACCCTAAATACCTACAATAAAAGTAAAGCCTTTTTTCTCTTTCTTTGTTTCTCCTTTTCCTGTCTCTCCCACACTGACTGTACTGCACATGCTGTTTCGTTTGTATTTTTAGACTGAACTACAGAAAACTGAATGAAGTGATACTGACTGTCTTCTGTGGTCACTAGTGACCCATGTGTAGATGTAGATTTTTCACTGATCTAAAATAAAGAGTCTTTGTTCTTATTTAGCTACAAATTCTACAGGTGTCCTTTAGCAAATTAGCTCACTTCATTGCTATGGTTTATAATTTTCACAGTAGGGTGAAAAAGTTCGCAGAGAGAGTAATATTACATATTTCTGCAGGAGTGCTGATTTTGTGTATAATTCAGGGGATCTTTTACAAGGTGTTTGGATAGACTTGTCTGTTTAAAATTCTTGGTTTAACACAGCTTCTTCTGAGACTAACCAAGCAAACATCTTGAGTTTGCAGAACACCTTGAACTGCCTTGGTCAACTCACTGTTGAACTCAGAAATCCAAATATTACAGGAAAGAGTGAGGCTCTTTGTTCTAAGGTTGTAATAACATAAGACTTCGCATGCTGCACATCTGTTTAATGGTTTAGATGTTTTTCTGTAACTGAATAGTAATCATGGAGATTATTTTTTATATGTGCTAAGATGCCTTCTTTTGTGTTTAATAGTTCTGTAATTTTTTCCTGGGCCCTTGATGTATCAGCAGTACTGTTTAGTAGGAGGAGCAGTTTCCACAGTGCTACTACTGAGTTTCCTTCACATGAATGAGTTGCTTTCAGACACCCATCAGCTAGGGTGACATACAGATACGTATTCCTAAACAGTTTACCTTTTTTTTTTAATAAAGAAACTGGTGGTTCAAGTTAGTTTTAAAATTTCTTATACTGAAAAATAATACTAATAAATAATAATTTTGTCATAATAAAATGTAGTAAGAACAATGGAAGTATTTAGGCTCAAACAATGCCTTTCTGCTAGGCAAATGAAGGGCAACAGAATCTTGGCATTGTCTTGGACATTCTGAGCCATTTGTATTGCCCTCTCCCAAAGTTTTGGAAACAGCTGGAGCCATTGTTCTGATGGTTACTCTTGAGCACTAGTTTAGGCCTTATCATTGTGTACTTCAGTCACCATATCTCAGCTGCATCTTTGTCATGGATTTCATGCTAATTTGAGCATGGAGGAATTGTTTCAGAGCTGAGGTCACTGACAGTTTTTTATTCCAGTCCTCCTTGAGTTTCACCTTTTTGTTATAAGTTACTGCCCTTGAGTCACATTTTCTAACTTATATAGGCAAGAGTGAGTATGTACATTTAAGTATGCAGAATGAATAACCATTTTTCTGTCTTGTCCTCTGCATTCTGGGTTCTGACTTAAGATTGTAAACTCTTGAGAGAGAATTTGCAGTTTCAGGGAACGGAATAGATTGTCATTGATATAAGTTGAATACTGGCATGAAATCTGATCTTGCACGTTCTAGGGCCATACTTCCAGGAGCATGACAGTATTTCCAGCGTCCATTTGTGTTCTTTCTTGGAAAAAGTGTGTTTGCATGAGTAATAGTAACCACAGGGTACCATTTAATATTTTTTTTCAAAAAGCAGGTGATGTGAATTCCTGGGTAGCAGCTCAAGTGAAAAAAAATTCCTTGCTTCATCCCCTGTAAACAAAACAAAGGTAAATCAAAACAAGCTAACCGTAAAATCCTGTTCCAAAAGTATGAAAAATGGGTAAGAGGGATCACTCTGTGGTAATCAGTCCATCAAGCATTCTTATCTGATGAGCAAGGAAAGTATTGGAAACGCGCATGTTTTAAAATCAAGGGCAACTAAAACTTTGAATGTAGCTTTGCTAAGTTTCTTGGGCTCTCTTTGTCCTGTTTTTACTTATTTCTGCTTTTGACATCTACTGCTTGTGGAGCCAAATTATCAATTTTTTCACTGTTTTATGGTATGTGAAGTAAATAAATGTGTGACTTTGAAATAAATGAAGTATCTTTTGGAAGATAAAGGGCATGCATGCTTTCTGAGAGAATGTTTAACAAAGCCCATATTCATCCTATAGATAGATATATATTATAAATCAAGACATATCTTGAGATATGTACAGAGCAAGCACAGATGTATGGTTAAAATTAGGCTGATTTCACGTCTGAATACATCAGAGATCTGAGACAAAACAGAAATATGCCCCTTTTCAATATGTATAGAAAAAACCTCCAAAACCAAAGTATATTTTGTTAATTCGAGGTCTGTGGTCTCTGATGTAGCAGTTTCTTGGGAACATAAAGTTCCTGTAGGACTGCATGAGTTTGGGGGTCAGAAGGCCTTAAACATATTTTGGCCATTTTCAGGTACGGAAGACGTATTAACAAGTATAATATCCCATAGTTCATTGTTTCCTTGATAGAAAACTTAACAAGTTTAATATCCCATAGTTCATTGTTTCCTGGATAGAAAACAAGGCCACATTTTCAGGAACCCAAAGTAAGACTCTTTCCCTCATTTTAATGGCAAAAAGTACATGGATTTTCAGGGTGGCTTGTAACACTCCATAATGCCATTAAAAGCTCAGAAATTATGCTTGTAGCGCAAGTAAATCAATTTGATACTGTGGAGTTGTAGACTTGGTTTAAAAATTAGCCCTTATATTAAAAGCAGTGCTGTGGGCCTTGTATATTTTCTTCACTTGATAATACTTAAAAGGTTTTGAATACCTCTTAAAAGATGCACTAAGAGGAAAAGAGCTGAAATTTCACTGGTCTGTAAAGCCAAACTCAGTGAGCATCCTTATGATGCAGGCAAATAGAGTCTCCTGAGTAAAGCCACTCTAAACATGGTTAAAAAAGAGACGAGGCTGTGATTCTTCGCTGTGCAATGCAGTAAATACCCATTACAGCTGACCTAGAACAGATGGGTACCTCTACTTCAAAGCAAAGGCTTCATAGCTTAAGTTGCTGAGGAGAAGTTTGTTCTTTTCCCCAAATGGAAGAACTCTGTAGTGGAGTGACCTTGGCTGGCTGCCAGGTGCCCAGCAAGCTGCTCTCTCACTCCCCCTCTGCAGCAGTGCGAGGAAAGAAAGTAAGATGAAAGGAGAGGACATCCCTCACCAATTACTGTCAAATGCAAAACATGCTTGACCAGAGAAGGATTAATTTATTGCTAATTAGAAATATAGAAAGTTAGTGATAAAAAAAAAATTAAACCTAAAACCACTTTCCCCTCACCCCTCTCTTTTCCAAGACTCAACTTCTCTCTTTCCTTCCTAACTTTCTTGCCACCTTCTGCCACTCCTGAACAGAGCAGGGGGAATGGGGAATGAGTTTCATAGCATTTCATCTCTGCTGCTCCTTCTCCTTGTGCCCTTCCCATGCTCCACCATGAAGTCCCACTTAGGGAATACAGTCCCTCATGAACTTTTCCAGCACAGGTCCCTCTCCACTGGTTCAGTATAAATCCTTTCCATGGGGTACAGTCCATCAGGAATGTGCTGCTCTTGCAGGCTACGGTTCTTGCCTGAAAATCTGCTTTTGTGTGGGCTTCCTGCATGGGCCATGGCTCCTGTCAGGAGCCTCCTCCAACCTGGGCTCTCCATGGGCTGCAATTTCCTTCAGGGCATCTCCTCATGCTCTGGTATGGTGTTGTCCATGTGCTGCAGGGTGGATATTTGCTCCACTGTGGTCTTACAACAGCTGCAGGAGGACAACCTGCATTGTCACAGTCTTCTCTGTTGGCTGCAATGGAATTTCTTCTCTGGCACCTGCAGAACCTTTGCCCCTTCCTTCTTCAGTGACCTTGGCATCTGCAGGGCTGGTTCTCTCATGTTTTCTCATTTCTCTTTCACAGCTGCCAAACAGGTTTTTTACCCTTTCCTAAATCTGTTATCACAGAGGTGCACCAGTGTCACTTGTGGGCTCAGTTTGGGACAACAGTGGGTCTTTCCAACACAGGGCAGCTTCTGGTCCCACAGAGCCCACCTCATGGCAAAACCTTGCCCTGAACACAAACTCTTGCAGTAATTCCAGAGCAATATGCTGCTTTGAATGTGTTTCTTATGGACTTGATGTAATTCTTAGAGGGTATTGACATTAAGATATTTGATATGTTCCTAAAAGTGATCACTAAATCGGGCAATGTAAAATTATCTGTATTTAGAGATGTTTCTTTAGAAACTTTTAATCCTTTTAGTTACGGATTGATGTTACTAGTAATTAAACCTGAAGATCAAGCTCTGTTATTGTTCTGCTTCCATTATTTGATTTTTCAACATTTAATTCTGTTTGTTTCGGCAAAGATTCTGCCACATATTGATGTACATGTAGAATCAACACCATGGCACATGTTTTAATTTGTTGTTTAAACTGTATTTTAATAAGAACCTGAAGATTTGCTGCTGCATAAAAGATATTACGAGGAGGAGACTGGAGAGGTAATTTCAGTAATTTCAAGTTAATTTCTGTGTTTCTATTGCATTGTTGATATTATGCCAGAACTGATTTTGGCCTGGTGTTTTCAGTTGTAGCTCTTGTTCAAGTGAAAAATCCTTCCTGCATGTTAGCAAAGCTGCAAGCCAGTTGCTATGGTATTCAGCATTCTTTTTTTATTTTTAACCAATTGGCTGGCTTTTGTAATGATTCAGCCTAGAATAAGAAATTGGTGACATAGGCTAGAGCTGTATCAAAAGAGCAGGTATTTTTGGCTTCAAGAGTCTGGAGAGGTTGGGAGAATGGCAGAATTTGAGTTTCAAGAAAATATCACAATATATGTTTATGGTATATATTGTGATATGTAACTAAATGCTAGTAATGGTGGTAAAAGGCACTCCTTTTCCAGGATGATGGTAAAAATTGAATGACTGAACTAATTTGTCTATATTGTTTTATCACCCAAAGGTATCAGTAATTCAAAGCTAAAAAATTACTAGTTTTTAAAATTCTGTATCCATGTTTTGACCGCAATTTGTTTTTCATTGTGTTACTAAATGGTAGTATGTTTCTGACAGGGTACTGTCTGCTCATAGAGAACTACCAGACTGCTGTGTGTCTGCTCAATTTTAATGTTGCTGTTTGGCTAATCAGAAAATTCTGGACAACTGCTAGATAATCTGTAAGGATCTTAAAGCTCTAATGATGTTGACATGCAGATGGCGGTACTACAAGGATACAAGAAAGACAAGCTAGAGAGAGAGATATTCTGATAGTTGAACTATTCAGAAAAGGAATAGTCTGGTGTTTGCTGGTCTTCTGGAGGTTTTAAGTTTCTTGGCTTGAAGGTAAGGTAGTTCTCCTACCCACCCAGGCAGCTTTTGTATCAGCAGGATAAATAAAAGACAGAGCTTGTTTTATACAAAGCAACTTACTGCTGAAATCATGCCTGTATCAAAAATTAAACTTTTAGATTTCAGTTTAGAAATGATATTTGTAAAAGACAGTGCTACATACTAAAAGTCCTTCAAGATGTAGAAAGTACACCTGATGAGTATGTGGAAACACATATTTGAACATGGAAATAACTAGACAGGAATATGCTAAGAATGTTTTGTTTCCTGTGTGCTCTGCACAATAGAGGGGCACAGTCCTTTCCCTGTGGATGGCAGGATATTGTGAAGAAGCCTTTGCCTTTTCCTCCCAGAAGTGTCATGAGAGCTTTTGTTTGCTCTCCTAGAGCCTTACATGCTACCCCTTCATTTCTCTATGCAGGTAATAATGTCCCACTGTGGAGTAAAATGCTGGCAGTGAATAATGACATCTCTGCTCTTGCTGTGAACAAAACCACCTCCTAGTTATCAGGGGTTTGACTAAGAATAGTAACTAAGTGATGAAACTGAATCTTGGAGAGGCTTTAAATGATGCTGGTACAGACTATGAGCTTGTAGATATTTGTAATAGCTCAATTTCAGTGTCTGAATTCCTCACTGTCACTGGACACCCAGGTAAACCTTATTGTGCAGCCACCAGAATAGTAAAGCAGAATAGTGAAGCCATAATGATGTTCCAGAAACTCAGGTTTCTAAGCATGTGGTACATGACTTTGCAAGAGATCAAGATGAAGATTTGCATCAGCTCAACAAACAATGAAAAAACCAACTCCCAAGATAGTACCAAAAACCCCGCAAAGCAAAACCAAAACAAACTGAAAACTAGCAGAACTTAAACTAGTCATGTCACAGCAAGCTAAAAGGAAGAGTACAACTATTCTTTGCTTATAATATGGAGTAAATATTAATTTATTGCACTGGGGTTCCTCTGTCATAATAAGTAGAACATGGATTGTTCCCCATTGATTGTGTAGCCAAACAGGCTAAAGTCTTTTTAGCCGTTATTAATTTTTCTTTATGTCAAATCTATGCTTTAAAAAAATATTCATGGGACAGTCTCCTAATGTTTTTGAGTGAAGCGAAAACTCTAGAAAAGTCAGGGTGGATCAGCAAATATATTTTGAGTTTATGGGTTTGCATGGTCAAATTTAACACGTGGTGTTTCACATTTGTTTGTTGCCATTGGATGCATGAGTGCATAAAAACCACATATCCAGGAGATGGTTTTTAAGCATGCACTCTTTTTATAAATGTGATTTTAGTGACAGAGTTCACAGATATTTTATCTTCTGATATTTTCAGTTGAGATTTTTATTGTTATATGAGCTTTCTATTGTTTATTAGTGTTTTTTAACTTACTTTTTAAGAACTATATGCTAAGTTGCAAGATATAAACGAATGGCCAGCAGTCATTATGGCATTACAGCATTAGAGTGTGGCAGATACCTTTACATTCTAATAAACATGGGACATTTTATGTTGATTTTTTGTCTATAAATGCATTTATAGATACAGGAGGGAGAGCAAAGAATGCGAGTTTGTTTTCCTTGGACATAGCTTTTTCATGGCATGCATTTAAAATACATGGAGGGCACTTATGGAAAGTAAAGCTAGTTTGTAACAATTCTGGGTATTAAAACACCATGGAAGACATCCTGAAGGTGATTATGAAATCAGAATGTTCAGAAGCACACTGCTAGTATTTAGGTGACAATTATTGTCTCTGGTCTGGATTTTAACCTGATATAAGGGATACAGCGACTTTATTAAGAAATGATGGTTTGAAATGTCAATGTGGAAAACCTCAACAAATGGCTGGCTTCCAGAAAAACTTGACTTGTCAGAGTTTTTGTATAATTGTTTGCTGTAAATACACGCTTAGTTTAGTTCTTCCAGTGCTGGCATAGATGATCTAGAAATAACTTTGGTTTTGATTCAAGAAAAAATCAATTATATAATTTAAAAAGTGTTGAGCATCTAAAATTCTTAAGCCAGAAAGCAGACAAGAATATTCAAGCTCTTGAAAGCAATTTCTGCAGCGTCCCTTGCATTTTATTACTTTTTCAAGAACATTTATGCAAGATATTAATTTTGGTTGATTTTTGGGTCATCCCTAAAGTACATGTATATTCCTGTATGACTTCACTTATAAATTGCCCTTGGTTAATAATTGCTCATGTCTGCTTGCCCCCCAGCTTGCAAGGCAAGTCATAAAGAGTGGGATTTCATTTAGTAGAGCTCTGCGTTTTTAAGGGAAGTGAAATGCAAGAGGTGGGAAGTGTCCTTAAATTTGGTTATATAAAGAATACTCTGTGCTCTGGTCGGTTTTTCTAAGCCATGGCTTGCTCCATGTTGCTTTGCTAACAGTTCACACATTGCAGATACAGGCTGACAGTTCTGCACTGCTTAAACTGATCTGCAGGTGGTGATGGACACCTGTCCCTTACTGGTGTAAGTATTGCACCTCCATTGATTTTGGAAATTATGTATTAGGGATGTGATGTCTACATACCCAGAGAACTTGCCTCATATCCACCAAAGTAATACTGTGGACTTGATGCAGATTTGCTATTTATTAAAAACACTGCTTTTAAAAGTGCAAATATAAGGAGAAAGGAAACTCTCATGAGAGCGTGGTGCATGCAAATACACACCTGAGTAACTAAGTTGAATGGATTGCTGCTGTCTGGACTAGATTCACATAGTGACAAATGCCTTAATGAAAAGAACTGCTTTGATACAGCACTTCACCTTTCTGAATTTCAAAGCTCTGCAGATTTGAATATAAGCATGTGTAAATAACGATAGAAATCAACCTGGAATGTATAATAAATATTCTTTTTTTCCTACTCAGTGCTTGCATGTATTTTCTTTCTGATATAACTCCTAGAAAAGAAAGGCTTTTGAAAAATGAAAGATGTGAATAAAAATGGAGAAGATATTTCTTCATGGGTCCATAAGGCTTTTCTCTTTGATGTTGTACAGATCTGGAAAGAGGCTGCTACTTCAGACTGCTTTGGTTTGAATAGCAATATTAATATAAAATCCAATTCCATAATTTCCTCTCCTTATATTCAGATGATGGAAATAGGGTTTATTTCTATAAAAGGGAGCATTTTATTTATATGATGGTGTGATTTTTTTCTTTCTCATTAGGAAGATCCTGCCTCTAAAAGGGAAAGAGCACCTGTTCTCTAGATCCTGTAGAGTGATTTTGTGGGCTCCATTTTAAATTTTATTGACTGAAGCAGCTAATGCTTCTTGCAACGGCTTCAACAGGCATTCAGTTGAACTGTTGATGGAGGGTAAATTGATTAATCTGAGTTGAGTCCTTTCAACAGCTATACAATAAGTTTCACATTAAGGTGCTTAATTATTTCAGTGACTTAGATCAGGGCTGGTAATTCTAAAGTTAGTTTCTACTTCTTTGAGATTATGAGTATGAGAAGAAACTCTCTTGAGTCAGCTAATTGCACAGATGTAGGTGAATATGGGAGCTAGAAAGATCTGGGCCACAGTTTGTAGCTCACTTTTGTAAGTCTGGGAATGTCCACTGAGGAAGTATTTTTCTATTTTTGAAAGTGATTGGGAGAACAAGGTGCTTGCTTGCTTACAGGGTCAGCAGTTTTGTTCCTGCTTGAAAAATTATCCTTAGATGAGGAAAGTTTTCACCATTTTTGTCTTGAATTTCTTTGTTTTTTAGGGAAAGCTATAAGGAAGCTTGTGCGCAAGGCGACTCTGGTGGCATCTAGAATCCTCAGATTTCCTTGACTGAATCCATCTGGGTTTAGCCCTAAATATAGTAGACAAGCTGCACTGCTTGCACTGATAAATTATATCTTCCAAATGATAGACCAAGGTACAGTCATGTATACTAACCGTTTTTGATGTCATTTGACTCTTGATTCTGTTGCTTTTTGGGTAGTTGTGACACTACAATTTGTTCCCACTCTTGTGGACTATCTTTTCACCAGTGCTCTTAAAAAAAATAATTAAAAGAGAATTCTGGCCTGGTTCTGGCATTTGATATTGACAGCTCCTTACGAGTATGCAGTTTGGTGGGAAACTTAGCCTCTCCTGAGATTCACAAACTTGCCTTCAGTGGCAAAACAATGGGATTGTTGGCAACACAACTTTATTTGGTTTTACTACCCATGGAAAAAAAAAAAGTGCAAACGTAAATAAAACCTTCCTTTTTGACACAAAGTATCATTTTAGTTTCTATGCACAACAATCGTAAAATGAAAACAGACTGTTCTAGCAAAGCATAGATTTTGAATATAAAATAACGAAAGGAAATTGTATTATCCAAAGGAAAAAATGGATCAGTAAATACTATTCAAAATGATAGTTAATAATTAGGCTTTTATATCTGCTCTGGTATCTCAGCTAGCTGTTGGAATGAGCAAGAAACCTCAGTGCCAACTGGCTGCTTTCTGAGGTCAGAAAAGCTCTTTGCTTTTTTTGTTTTAGATGGGAAAATATTCTATCTCCTACCTGTGTCTTTCCTGCACTACAGGGACACAACTTTCATAATATAGAATGTTACCAATTTAAAGATGTTTTTGGACTGGTACTGTTATTTCACATTTTAAGACTTTGATATCCAATCGAGTATATCCCTCTATTTGGATTGTCCATAACATCTAAAAATTAAGACTGATTAAGGAGGTGTTTTAAATGTCTTATCTGAGCATGACATTGGTTGAATATTAATCCAGTTGCAGAGACTATTACAATTTTGATTTTTTTATATAGTTTAGATATTGAGTTGGGAGAATTCAAAGCTGTCTCTTCTTTTGCTCAAAGATGGGAGGATGCTTTCTGTGTGTATCTTCCTGGTTCTTTTGTGCTCCTTGTTGGGCTAGAGCTGTTTGCTGTCTCCACTTTCAAATGCTGAGCTTTATCCTTATTTTGGTGTTGTGCCCAGAGAACAGATCCTTCCAGTGGCTTCTTCCTAGTGCACTAAGTACTTGAGGGAGAATCTGGGTTCTCCAGTGTGCACTTGATCAGATTGGCTGGTGCATTTGGCCCCTGTGAATGTCCACATCTTGCTGAGGGAGGTCCCGTACCAACCACAGACTGAACCATCAGCTAACCACAGTACAAGTGTTACATATGTCTTGGAACTTGCTATATAATGTCTGTGTTCTGTTTTGTGGCAAAAGAACAGTAGATTTAAGGAATGGATGCTTCTGGTGTTTAGCCTTGCAGAATTGGTCTATCTTGCTGGGAGGTTAATGAAGGGTTTCAATAGTTTTCCTGTTTAATTTTTACAACACAGGAAATAATTGAAGAATATGCTTATCTTTTCAACTGACAGCAACAGATCACACTTTGGCACACATATAACTGATAAATTTTCTGTGTGTATCATTAGTGGACAGGAAGATGACTAGATTTTTTTTTACTGGGTTGTGATGCAGTCTGTGATGACATGCTGATGGCTGTAATGGTCTGTGTCAAATGCTCCCTTATCTTGTCCACTGCCAGGTTTTGTGATGTCTTTATGTCTGTTTTATATCTATCTCTTCAACGTCTGGACAGGTCAAAACATTTGAATCATAGAATCACAGAATGATTTGGGTTGGAAGGGACCCTAAAGATCATCTAGTTCCAGCTCTCTCTGGGCAGGGATGCCTTCCACTAGAATGTGAGTGAGGTAAATTAATTTTCTTGGTTGTAGGAAATTCTGATGGTGTTTTACAGTGGGTTTAAGTTATAAAATATCATGTTTCTATCTTTATTTGTAATCCTGAGGAAATTTCTGACTGTCAGTAGAATAATTTCAGAACAGAAAAGGCCTTGAGAAAGGTTCCTTCTTAAGAGAAAAAGTGGGCATTACATTGGAAATATCTGGGAGCTGGCAAGAAGATGGAAGCTAACCTTATGCTTTGGCATGAGGCTCTGGAGTTGAATGCCTGGTCTGGATGTGCCAGACGTGGACAGGCTATCCTCCAGCCCTGGATAAATGAAAAAAGAGAGGATGGCTTAGGTTCTCCTTAACCCCACATTGCACCATGACTAGAGCATGAAGAATTTCTGTTAGCATAGATAATACTACAGCAGTAGTGAAATGCTGAAGATGGTTTTAAAATCCAGCTAATAAGTGAGAGTTTTAATAGTCACTAATTTCAGAATTCAGAAATACCCAAGACCAGGGACATTGCTACTGTTAAATGAGAAACATGTTTAATGAAGTTAAGCAGTGAAAAGTTGGATATTTGCTAATGTTTTTTGTCATCTGCTTTTGCATTGGCGGTATAATCGCAGACTGATTTTACGTTGGCTTAGTAGTCACTAAATGAATTATTTTATAGAAAGGTATGTTAAAAAGTATCAATGGCAAGTTTCTTCTGTGATTGTTTTTCAGAGCTTGATCCATAAGGTTTCCCTTTATGGGAAAGGTCTTCATATATAAGTAAGTTTTTAAAATGAAACTCAAGATGCTCCAGGTGGAGTTAAAATGTGATGATATACACACCATGTTATTAGCCCCAGTTCTTCAGTGTCAATAAATATTGTGGGCAGCAAGTAGGAAAGGATGTAGATTTCAGGTGTTCATTGGAAGAAGTTTCTGGGCTGGTTTGCAAGAGGATTGGCTGTACTGATGTAATAAGCATACACTGAGACAGACCTTGGAATGCAAAGGGGAGAAATTTTCAGTTGCTGCTATTCTGCCTTACTCTCTACATGCAGTGAATATAATACAGTGTTTTGTGGTGTTTGCTGTTGTAGTGGTTCATTTTCTCTCCCTGCATGTCCATCTCGAGGCAGAACAACCATGGACAGGAGCTCAGGGGCTGGTTCTTCAGCAGCAGCTCACTGATGGGAGCTTTATGTAGGCTCAGCACATTGACAGCACAGAGCAGGTGCTCGCCGTGCTGCTGTTCAGTGCTGCTCCTGACAAGGGGATGGACTGGCACATCAGCATCCCGTAGTGGTACACCATCAGTGACCACGTTCCTTTGCAGGGCTGTGGTCATAAATGCACTTCAGGAGGAGACCACTGCTTAGCCCTCTCTTCTTGCTCTTTCAAAAAGACATTTTCACTTTCCTGTGTTACAGAGAAGGTTTTCACTCAGTGTTATGCTATACATTTAAAAATCCCAAAAACCCAGTGTGCTGTTGCATGTCTTTCTTGTTCAGTGCTATGGTTTTTGTCATTGAAATGTACAGATTTGATAACTAATGAATTTACATTTCTGCAATTTACACACTTTGCACTGCTCCTTTGTTTTAAAAGTGAAATACTTGGAATTTTCTGAGGAAAGTAAATAATTCTGACCTATGAAGAAAACACTCACATACAATATAGTATTATTTATATCAAATTATACTATTATATATGATTTTTGTGTTTTCTGTTAGGGTTATATTTCTTCACCTCTTGATGTAATGAAGCCATTAGAAAGTTTACACTGGTGCAACAATTAATAAAAATTAATTTAAATATTAGCATATAAAATAGTTATCTGCCACTTACTTGATGGGAGATGTCACAATTAAAGAATTAATATGATGACTAGACAGCACTTGTGCTCATCTAATTTTTAAATACTATATGAGCAAAATTTTAAAAGTGACAGTTGGTTTCAATAGCTGATGTATCCTTAATATATTTAGAAATCTAAGCAACTAAGCTGATTTCTGCCTTCAGACGTTCTGTAGAGTCTTTGCATTTTTTGTGTTGTGGGTAGTCTGGACATGCTCTAGCTTAGACTAAAATATGAGAAACTGAGCAGCTGATGCTATTTTGCATAGCAATTATTTTTAAGCCCTCTTATAACTACACTTTGCAACTTTTTTTTTTGTTGGACATTTGCCAGTGTAATTTGCCTTGCTTGCTTTAATGATCGTAGTTAATGTATTGTTGCTTGATTGCAATGAGGACATATTTCTTTTCTGAATATTACAGAGATTCAGACTAAAGCATATGACCAATAAACTTGTTATAAAGTAAACATAGTGAAATGAAACAGACAACAGAAGTGAAAACAGAACCAAAACAAAAACCTCCAAACCAGAAGCCCTCTCTCAATTTAAAATTCAAAAAAACCTCAGGTAGCTTCTCTCCATTTCCTAAATAAAATCAATGCACACACATGAAGTAGTGTATCCTTTCTATAAAAGATCTGATTCTGGAAATGGGTGGTCAGGGGTCACTGAACTGTACTTTCTAATGCTATCAGAATATTCTGCTGAAAGGAAAAAAACCCAAACCCTAAAAGGATTGTTGAAGGAGATCTGCATTCTTTCCGTTAAATTTAATTATAGATTTTGGACATATTTATTCAAGTTTTAACTGCTGACCTTCATGACTGATAAATTTGCAAACAAGCATTATGTATACAAGGTAAATGCTTTTGTTTCTGTTAAGACTGCCAAACAGAAAGGCAGTTATGTTTAAATCATTATGATGTCTCTGCATATATTCTTCAGTGTTGTTTGCCAGCATTTTCGCTGATCCTACAGCATCAGTAAAAGGCTGTGTAAGCTCACAATATCTAGTTACAGTCTATGTTTACCGTGGGTTACAAATGATTTTCATGCTGCTTCTGTTGTGGTAAAATTGGGATGTTACTCAGTAAAAACTGGACGCCCTGGGTCACTGAATTACAAATTAGTATTCATTCACATTGTTCTATATATCAATTAATTCTAATTTAAGCATAAAACCTGTTAACAAAAACTTGCCTTTTAATTAAGAAGGCCCAAGTTAAATAGTCATTGCTAAGTCTGAGCCATATGATGGTCTGTGGTATTTGTGAGGGTTTTTCAGACTTTTTAAATTCCTTTTTTTTCCCAAGGGCCCTTACTTTTCTCTTAGAGTTCTCAGAGTCCTGTGGCAATAGTAGCTCCTGTGGAGCACCAGCTGGGGCTCCTCACAGCCTCCCCTGCCGGCTTATTTCTGATACCTTCTTGGCACCAGAACTGGCTGAAACCACACTGTTCTTGGGACACTCTCCTTGAGTCAAGCTGTTCTAACACCTGCTGTCAGTATGTGGAAGAAAAGCAAAAGAAATCAAAAATTGTGGGTATGGAGAAACAAGAAGGCCATCAGTATGCTGAGCATTGTGTCAGCTTGCGGCTTTGTTTCTGCTGCACTTGCAGCAGAACAGAAGCTCAGTGTGCTTATTGATGTCTCTCAAGTACTACAAATCCTTATCTTCCCTGTTCGTTGTTAAATTTGTAATCATTTGTAATAAAATATTCAGCAATCTGGTCCATGGAATAATACTTAGCTGATCTGTTTACAGCAAAATCTAGCCCAATCCAAAACCTCATCATATGCAAATATTACAGTTACATAGCTCACTGAATTCATCAGCAGATTTTTCAATTTATTTCCTACTGATATGACCAGTAATATGGTGGATTTTAATCCAGCTTGTGGAAAACTATTTGATGAACAAAAGTGTTATCTAGGAAAATGAGCATCGTTTTATCAAAACTTTTATTAGTGCTTTGATGAAAACCTGATAGGTATAGACCTCCTAATAAAACAGCTATAAGGCAAGGAAAGAAAAGACTGCTGTGGAGATGTAGTTTGATTAAAATGTTATGGTAAAGAATCCTTAATTATTTTAAGGAAAGCCACAGTGGAGTCTTTCTCCTGTGCTGATAAGAAACTGGGAAGTTTTCATATTGCATTCAAATGTGTGATGTGAAATGAATTAGTTATTAGCTATATCTCCTTGGGGCATGTGCACTATAAATAGCTTTTCCAAGTCTGTGGCTTTATTCTGCTCTGCACTGTATTCTGAAATTGAAGACCAGAAAGACCAAAGTGCCTCCATTCAGCTGCAATCTGAAGCAGTGCTCATAATACAGCTTTGGATTTTGCAGATTGAGGTTTATTTATTTTTATAGTACACAAGAAATAGAGGAATCCTTTCATTCACCGACCCCTAATTTTTCAGAGTCCCAGGAAAAACAAAGTACCTGTTGTTTCTATTACATCTGGTTGTTGCCAACAACAGCAAAGGGCAATCTAGGCTGACTTATTGGTTAAGATCTATAATAGTATTGGTTAGGGTGCAAAATGGCTTTTTACTTAAGTCTGTGAAAAGCCCTTCCTGGGAAGCCAGATATAAACTGTATTGGCTTTAAATTTTGCCATAGTAGCAAGTACAAATGAACTGGGGCCATAAATTAGTTCACAGCTTTGGACTTTGAAAAGCAGTCTGATTATAAACCCAGAAGCCTGTGCTCTTTTCTGTGCTCCATGAATTCTGGCATGTTGTTCATCTGGAGTTTTGTTTTGTAAGAAGTAAGGCCACTGTCCTTGCTTAAAACTTACCCTACTTTTACATCAACAAACCAAATGGTCTGCCCAGGACAGCTCCTTGCAGTTACCAAACTCTGAGGGTGTTAAAATTGCCATGAGCTTAGTTCTCCACCTTTTCATTCAAAATTCATAGAAATCCAGGATTATACCCTATATGGTACTCTTTCACTGTTCCAGATGGGAAAGGGATCACTGTAAGAAAACTCCATGTTGATATTTATAAAAGCTATAGGTACTTTTTCAATGCTGGAAATAACAGTTTGAACAAAAATGCTTTTCACCATTTCTTTGATTGTTTTAGGTCTTCCAGGACTATTCATAGTTGTATTAGTGTAGACTACTGCAGTGAAGGATTCTGTGGCAACCTCTGCCACGGCAGCCAGGCTGCTCATACTGCCATTTCAGTTGTGAACGTCTGGTAAAGAGTCTCAGTGTGTACAGTAGCAGCAGCAGCCTTGCCTTCTTATTTGGGTAGCAATGACTTTCACATGAGGTACTGTGAGAGGAGTTTGTGAGTCAGTTGTGCAAGGAGGATAAGAGAGTGCAAGGAGACATCCTCAAATGATTCACCTGCTGATCTGTGGCTTCCAGTATAGCTAAGTCCTCAATAATGTATCATATTTTAGTCCTCTTTGGTGTGTACACAGTTAATAGGTCTGTGCTAGCTGTCTAAACCTCAAAAAAATGGGAATGCCTGCACCACATAGCACGTAGAGGTTTCTAAAAACATATGGATGCAGCTTCTGATTTGAAACACAGGATCACAGAGTGGTTCAGTATGCAAATCATAAGTACCTGGGCTTAAAGTCACCCAGTTCTGACTTAATTCTGGCTGATGTGGACTCAAACTCTGAGTGAATCTGTGGAGCGTCCTGAGCGATAGATGTGTTCAGATTCTTAGTGAATTCCTGAACCTATGCTGAGCTCTCTGTGGAGATGACTTGTGAGTGTCCTCCTTGTTTGGTAATGCTGTAGAAGAGGGGAAGAAAACGGCAGGAGTCAAGTGGATCCTCTGCCTGTGGTGAGGCACCTTGGAAACTGAGAGCCTTTAGTTTCAGGCTTAAACCAGGGCAGTTTGAAGGCATTGGTTCTAATTTAGGTTTCCACCAGGTGAGAGCAAAGCTCACTTGGGACTTAAAACATCCCTGATGTCAACTGAGACCCCAGCCTGGTAGTGATGGACAATCTGCCAACAGGATGTGTGCTACCACTACAGCAGCTCTAAGTCTATCGTGTATCAAACGCTCCCCAACCATTTCACACCAATTGCAGTCATTTGTCATGCTCTGTGGCCCTGGCCTCACTGGAGTGTGGCACCTTGTGGCATTACAATATTTTTCCATCTTGCTACCTTGAAGTTCGAATTACTACCATGCAGCCAGGGCCCAAGAACTGAGTCAGGGAAAAAATAACGAAGGTGAAGGATGGCCTTTGAGTAAGTAGCTGCAATGTAGGGAGGGTAAGCAAGTGTGCTTAGCTACTCCTCTTGTTACATTTTTGAGAAACATACTTGTTCATTTAGTTATTCAATAAAATTGTATAAGGCAAAACACAGCATTGCTTTACAAGTAGCTGCAAATTTTCTACTGAAGTGAAAAGTAGTAAGTACAGGTTTAAAATATATTAAATATTTTCATGTATTATGGTATATTTTAGCTTTCTTGAGTGATCTCACATGCTGCCTTGGAGGGATATATCATAAATACCGTTATTATCCTTTATGCCAAAATGACATTGACATCGGTTGATATTCTCATGAATAGCATAGCTCCAGTGAAGGAAAAGGACAGATTTGGTACCTTCTGTTTAAGTTGTCAAGGTTGGCTGAATTCTCAGTTAATTTAAAACCTTGCTTTATGGCCTTTATTACACAGGTTTCTGCTGTCTCCTTGAAATCTCTGTTCTGGAGTGACAAATGTAACCATTAATGTTGTTGAATTTTGTTGAGGTTTTTTTCTGCTTTATTCTATGTGGTTTTGGTTTTGTTTTTCTAAAAGCAGTAATCGTGTTGCTTCACAGGCTTTTAGGGAGGTCTTTGTACTTCTTTTTGCTTGTAAGGTAGGTCTTTAGAGCTGGATATATAAACAAGATTCAATTTTAAAAATGCAAGGAGAGTCCTCATTTTCTGTGCCTGGCGAACTTTTTTATCCCTCAGCCAACTTCTATACAGTCCACTGGTTCTCCTCCTCTGTGTCATGCTTGCTAACTTTTGCAGATTAATTTTTTATGAGAGGTACTATTAAGATGACTTTGGAGGGTCACATAAATTATCTCTGAAGCTTTCACTTGCTCTTTGTTGTTGTTTAGAATTTACTAAAATTTCCCCAATGCAGCCTGTATTTTCTGAATCAATTCGGAGTGTTTTTCTAATTTGTGCATTAAGTAATTTAACAATGAAGTAAAATATGAAGTATCTTATGCAGACTTTAATCCTGGGGGAAGAGAAGCAGAGAAAGTGTGTCAATTCTGCTTTGTTATTTACACAACTACCAAGTCTTCATGAAGGAAACTCAGCTGAGCCCTGCCTGCTGGGAGCAGCCCTGGTAGCTCCTGTGTCACTGAGGTGCAGTTCATTCTCTTTGTTCCTTCAAAATACAGGGCAGCAGAAAATGTTTCCCTTTGTTAGAAGAGAAAATGAGGGTTTGCTGCTTTCCTTCCTTGGGTTTGTTCCTGCCAGGAGACCAGACAGAGCTTCCCTTTGTGATTGTAGAGATCTGTCCTTAAGTGCCTAAGTCTGAGCAGGAATTTTTACAGGAGGAAAATTTTGATCTGGCAAACATGAAGATGAAGGCTAAGGGGAGGCCTGGAGGGTGGTTTAGCAGCCTGCTCAGTCCTAAACTTGTAAAAGATTAACTGCTATGGTCTGTGAGATGTTTTTTTTCTTTGGGACAAAAATGATGAGTGTTCTTTCCCTTTTTAAGGATCAGTGAAAAAGATGTAGTTTTATATATTTATATGTTTCTATTGGGCAAAGCCATGCCTACATACCTAAGAGATGAGTTAGCCATCTAATTGGTTCACACAACACATTTTAATATCTAGAGGTCTTCAGGTTGGCTCTCCTAGATTATTTTCATGTTTATTTTTCTTCTAGTAAAATATTAGTTGCTTTTTATTGTTGTGAATTAATCAATTCTGCTTCATTGCAATTTCATTTTAAGAATTCGATGTTATGTTTAGGAGTGATGATTTAGAGCCAAATTCATCATATGAATTTTTATTTTCTAAGAACCTTAAAATTTCCTTGTTCACTTTTGAGCTGCCAAACTGAACACAAACCAAATATCTGTTACTTTTCTAACGTAGCTCAAAAGTAGTTGATTTAAGGGGTTTCCACATTTATGATTGGTAGGTAGTGCATGTATAGGTATGAAGGTTAATTAAATCAAGAGGTGAAGTTTGTAGAACAGGGAACGCTTCATTAGGCCCTGTGTGAAATAACATGTACAATCTGTTCGCAATACCCCAAGTGCCATTCACTGAGACAGTGTAATTACAGCTTACACACAGTTTCATTAGTTTGTGTTTCTTCTACTGTGGTTGACATGTATGTTGTCTTCACTGAAACCCTGGAATAGAGGAGGGACTGCTCGCTGGTGGGCATCTGAGCATGCTGACATTCAGCAAATCATTTTTCCTTTGGGTTCTAAAATGTCTTATCCCAGATGTAATTAAGCCTGTAATTCATCAGCTGGCATTTTTTTTTTTTATTTCTCAGATTCCAGATCTAGCTAAAGACCTGTGAGATGACTCTTGTATGCTTTTTCTTACTTTGTCGTCGTTGTTGTTGTTGTTGTTGGGGTTTTTTTGCTTTAAATAGGGGGAAACAATAATTCTCTTTTCCCACTACTAGTAGTTTGTTTTTTGTCTGCGTACTTTTTAAATTAGAGTTCATTCATTTTTATTTCAGAACGGGATATTATGACGACCTAAAGATGCAGTCTTTAATACACATATCTCTTTAATGTGCATGGTGTTTAGGCAAGTATGAAATCTAGGTGGCTGTGAAGATATGGAGGCTTCAGGGAAAGTTAAACCATATAGATTCCCAAGAGTTTCTTCTAATAAAAATTTATGCTACCGAGCACTGTGAATGCACTTAAATAAACAGAAGTGTTATCACAACTCCAGGCAAATTATGCATTTAGTTGATTCCCAGAGAAGGAGAATTAAAGCTCCAGTTATGATCTCTGAAAGTCAGAGATTGGATGTGTACATAAAAATCTTGGAAATACGTGAATATAACTTAATATTACCCTTGAGATAAGTCCCACAGTCCTATTCAGGTGAGCGAAATTGGGGAAGCACTTGGAGGCACAGGTCTGTAGACAGAAAAGCAATATTAATGAGGGTAATAAAGAGACTACCAAGGAGGGATGAATGATGAGCTTTATTGCAAATCTTATCTGTACATAATTTCTTTATATTAAAAAAAGCACATAAATGGTCTTCTGCAAATTTGCTAGACTAACGTGAGAAGAGAATACAGCAGGGATATAGCAGAGAGATAATAGTAAACCCAACCTTCTGTTGTCCTCTTGTTGTCCTACTAATATGTTTAAATATCTTTAAAGCATTTATATTTAGAGCTACTCTATTAAGACAATACAAGTTACATCCATGCCATGTGGTGTCCCAGCTCTGCCAAGCCGTGGCAGCTGCCAGGGTGGTTGTGATCTGTCATCAGTTCTCTGACTGCAGTCTGAAAACACTGAAAAGCTTAGGGTCTATTCCAGAACTGTTTTACCCTTTGTTAACTATTATAATTTTTTGGTATCTAGTACAGTAAATATAAAAATATTTCATAGGAACTGCCTGCCTAAGTTTTCTCATGCCGGGAATTGGTGTTCTGTTTTGAGATGATATCCTCAGTGAGTATATGTACTCTTTAGGTTTTTGATAGATTGTGTGTATCTCCTGATATAATGAGTTCTAATGTTGTATCATACATTTCATGTGAGTCCATTCCAGAAGAAAAGTTAGCAATAAAACAGGTATCAAATTGTACATGGACTTAATTACAACTTAGCAGCATAAAAATTGCTGCAAATACCTAGGCTGATGTACTTAGAAACCAGTGTCTGCCAAAACCACCCTAAATCATCTGACAGTGTTTCAGGAGTGGCCTATTTTGCAGCAGAACTTCCAACCTTTGTGCAGAAAATGAATTGTAGGAAAGCAGATGAGAGAAAAAAGGAACTAAAATGTCATCCATTTGTACATTATAAGTCCAGAAATGGGTCTCAGTGCTGCTGCAAAGCACAAACTGTGGAAGGCAAGTGTGCCAAGTCTAGGTTTTCGGCATGGTGTTTTGTGAATTTATGCATCTGGAGACTGTCAACAACTTCACCTTTAGGGTGATGCATAGAAGCTTTTAAAATATATGTACTTTTTAGTATTTTGCCCTCCAAAGGAAGTACTGCATTGATTTGAGGTTTATAATTACATGAGTAGAACGTACATCATGACTGAGAGCACTTAGTCGTGTGTTCTCAAAATAAAAGGCCTCAAGTTATTTATTCACTTCAGTGCCACAGGAGTGTATGATGCCTTATAGGTGATTAAAATGAACATGCCATCAGAATTTTGTAACTTACACAGTGCACAGCAAGGGGTAACAAAAAAAGGCAGATAGATACAGGAAGCATCAGGGTTACAGTGGCAAGAGCTCATGAAAATGCTTTCATATACCAGTAGAAGCTTTCACTTATGCCTCACATACGTTTCCTCACTGCATGTTGCCTCTATGTCTTGCTGGTTATTTGATTTTTGGTTTTGTTAACGTATTCTACTCATAGATTTTGGTCCTGATACTGTTTTCCTTGAAGTCTGTGGAAGGAACTCCTAGTGATTTAAACAGTGTTGGATCGATCTCAGTAAGCAAAAACTGTAGGGATCTGGTAATGAAGAAGCTTGCACTTCAGACTTCTTTTAAAAGGAAGTGTTTTGTAAGAATGAATAATGAAGTACTTGTAATTTTTGTTGTGCATGTGGTAGGTGTAATATTATGTACAAAAATAATGCATTCTTTCTCATAACTGCACAAAGTGGAAGGATTTGGTGTTCTCTCCTGTTACTATCCTGTTTTAAGTGGATATTATTTTTCCAGAAAAGTGTTTACTTTTCCACAGTGTTGACGTGATTGTTGTGAAGATATGAAATTGGTTTGGGTTTGTGGTTGTTTTTTTGATTGTTTGTTTTTTAATTTTTCTTTCTCTTTTATATGCCCGTCAGTTAGTAAAATTTTATCATAAGTTATTTTCTGTTATTGTCATTGTCATCATTTTTTTGTGGGTAAGTGCATGTGTGTATATATATCATTTGAATCCTATTGATCCCCTTGTTTCAGTGATACTTTGTAGCCTTATGTATGGTTTTTATTAATCTAGTGAGGTTTTTCCTTACCTTTGCATCATAAAGTTTCCAGTCATTATGTTGTTTTATCATATCTGTAACATCTCCAGTTTTATGCCTCTTGCTTGTGTCCCATCTACTTTATCCTTCTTCTGTTTCTACCATATTTTTCCGTAATATTATCATTTCTTCTGAGTTTGTGATAATGTTTCTTCACTCTAAAGAGATCCCATCATCTTGATGTGAAGTTTTCTTAAAAGCTGTGTGCTAGCCTTGCCAGAACACATTCTCAGATGCATAGGGCAAACAGGATCCATGAGCATTACAAGCTGTAAAATGTGGAGAGAGGAAGGAGCCATCTTTGACATCAGTGCCTGAGTAGCAAATGGCAGAGTCTGCCTTGTAACTTGTGATGCCTTGCATGCCTCACGTGGACTTGTGTTTTAATCTGTACATGAAGCCGAGACACAGAAGTGGAAGTGGACCTTTCTGCCTTTCTACAGAAATGCCATAATTTTCTGTTAAAGTGTATTTAAGGGAGATCTTTCTTAACCATTCAGACATGTAAATACACAGACATACAACTCAGGACAGCTGCAGAAATATCTGACTCTCTTTAAAATATTTTTAAACCCTATCTGTTTCTGTGGTTTTGTCCTCATGCAGAGATCCTTCAAAAATATGTCACTGCTGATTTAGTTGATGGTATATACCTAAGAAGCACCAAACAATACAAAAACATTCAGTGTATCAAATAGAAACATATGTGTTATAGAATATAATGAAATTTATTCACCTGTTCATGTGAGTGCTGCACATGTTTGATAGATATAACTATTTATTAAACAGCTTGCCCATGTGTTGAAAAATAGTGGATTAAATTCTAGTAAGTCTGTTTAAGTATCTCCATGCTCATGAATATGACATTTCATCTATTTACACCTTTCCAACTGAGTAAAAATGTCAAAAAGATGTATTTTTGTAATATAAGTACCTCAATTCTTTTTGTCATTATTTTCTGTAGCTTGTTTCATGTGCATATCTTTCTTTTATATTATCATCATGATGGTATTAATTTGGATGTGCAAATTAGCTCTTCATGATGTTGTCATGTCAGCATCTGGATTCAAGATGTGCTGTTTCATAAGCATTGCATCCTATTGCATTTCATCAGAGTCCCCCTTTTCTAATCTAATTATTCATAAGGAACCTTGGGGATTGTGCTAAT
The DNA here is from genome assembly GCA_013400175.1 of Phainopepla nitens. Taxonomy (NCBI): domain Eukaryota; kingdom Metazoa; phylum Chordata; class Aves; order Passeriformes; family Bombycillidae; genus Phainopepla; species Phainopepla nitens. Next base: position 635,358 of record VXBQ01000504.1, on the reverse strand, counting down.
GGGCATCTGAAGCTATAAAGAGTAATGAAAGTGGTTGTGTTACTGCTATGCAATTAAGTGTATACAGAATACCCTTCATATAATTAAATTCAGATTTTTTTACCACTCTTTTTCTCCGCTAGAGCACATCAATTATTTTTCTGAAGTTAAAATAATACCAGTGGAATTTAAGAGCTTTTTATGAGAATTGTAGCATTTATAGTGACAAAAGTTGATTTTTGTCTTTTGTAATTAAAAGCTTCAGCAAATAAGGAGACAGTTTTATGAATTTTTTATGTTTTTTTTCATGTTTTATGTGAAAAGGTGAAGGATGTTTGTGATTCAGGCAGAATTTGAACTGCTGGGAGAGCAAAGTGAGTGTGTGGGGGTGTGTGCATGCTGTATGTTTCCCGTTTAATATTCTGACCATTGGTTTGATTGGATACAATACACATGATGCTGCTGCTGCTGGTAATGTGCATCAGCAGTCATTGCAATTTGTAAGTTCAGCCTGACCTTTGGTCTGGGTTCAGTTTTCTGTCTCTGTTCATTTGGATTAAGTGTTTTGATGAATGAAGATAAAGTATTTAGATCAACTAGTCAAGATGTTTTCTGCTGATAATTCCATATTAATAAGTGCTGATGGTTAGTATCTTTAAGGTCTACTGACAATCTGATTGAAATCAATGGCAGTTTTGCCTCATTTAGTTCAATGGGAGAAAGAATGAGTCTTTAACCAGCAGAAAATTATAAATACCAATCTCTGTTCATGTGTCATTCACTATGAGCAAGAGTTTTTATGGTGCTGTCAGGCTGAAAAAAATTCTTTTCTTTTTTGATAACAAAGCTGCATTTAGCTGAAGTAATCCCTAGGTAGCCTGTTAGAGGTGTTCCAGCTTTGTTATTCCCAAACAATAGGGAATGTGGCCTCTTGCTGATTCTACTTAAGTAAGTAGTTGCTGCTGCTCAAAATAACTTGAGACTGCTGTGCAGCTGAAATTCTGCTGCAGACATCCTGCATTAACCTAGTTATCTTGAAGTTTCTCATGAAATTCAGACTTCATTTTAATTCTGCAGAGCACATGATATTAAATAGGTTGTGCAGCTCCTTTTTCCAGAACACCAGTGACACCCATTATGTTCCATGTCAATGAAGAGGCCCAGGCATCGTGACAGCATCCTCCATTCTCTCATTTTTGATTATACACCGCTGATTGGCATCTCATCCTGTTCTGTACTGCCTTAACCATAAAGATCCCACTAGCATTTTAAAATTGCTCATCTGCCAGGTAACCCACTACAAAACAGAGAAGTAGCCTCATAAAACAACTCTTCCAGGGTATCCTTTTAGTCTCTCTCCAGGTACCCACCAGGAGAAATGAGCTGTGAAGTTTGAATCAGAGTTTAATAGGTCCAGGTCCTTTCTGACCAAATGACACAGTGGCTGAGGGGGACTGACAGCTTCTCTCTAATCATTGTTGTAAAAGCAAAAGGAAAAAGGAAAGAGGGGTAAAGAGCACAGAAAGCCTGATCTCTTGGCTAGATTTTCAGTTTGCTTAGGGCTTTAAAGGTCAAATGCGACACCTTAGGTTAGTACCTCCTTAATTATGAGGAGACGACCTTTAGAGCACAGGAATAGCTGCTTTTGGCATTACTCAGCAAGTGTCTGCACTCTCCATTAGTTCATGCTTTCATATATTCTTGAAGTATGACCATGTATTTGTAGGTCATTAAACTGCCTCTACAAAGACAAATAAGTTTTGCCTCCAAGAGAATAGTTATATTTATCTTACTTCCTGTACAAAATGCTCATAGTGCTTGGTCATCAGTGATGTGCAAAATCTGGTTAATGCTGCCAGATTTTCTACCGTGATTAAAAACTGTGATAAAATGGCTGGTAAATTTTCTGGCAACTTCTGCAGTTGGTCATTGCTCTTGAATGAAACTTGGCATTACGTGCACATACTTTCTAAGCATATTCTCTGAGATAAATGATATGTTGAAAATCAGTAAATGGGAAAAGAAACCTTCAGTCTATTCAAAAAAACATTTTTTTGTTTGTGAGTTTTTTTCTTCTTATTTTATTGTGGTAAATTTTAAATTTTTATATTTTTTTCTGGTAATTTATGTTTTTCCCCATTATTTTGGCTTCCTATAATCCTTTCCTAAGGATTATAGGCTAAAATCCTTAATTCTCAACTCTAATGTATTAAATAGGGACCAGGTTGAAATAGCATTTTCACTGGGTGTTGGTTGCTTTTTACTCTCCCTATACTTTTGCATATTTGTGTCTTCCTGTCTAGTGTGTGCATATCTTTAATCATTCAAGTAATCTTGGTTAATGGACTGTATTTCTGGATGTTTACCTAAAAACTTTCCTAACGAAAGTCTCTCTTTGATTCTAGCATGGGGTTAGTCGTTGCTTTGTTCAGCTTGACTTCAAATAATATATTTTTATTGCACTTTATATACAAATTATTATCTTAATGATCCTTGAGTTTAGTTTTGTGCAAATCAGATGGGAGCTAGGGTGCTGCTGCCTGTTTTTCATAGTCAAATCAGATTCTTTCCTTTAAAAGCAAATTTCCACATGCAAGTTCAAATCCCTTAGATATAGAATATGCTTATTTACAAAGATTGTAATTGATTTTTTGGCCTTGTTTTTAATACTTCGCACTGTAAATGACATGCCAATGGAAAATAATCATTGTACAGATGTTTGAAAGCTCCTTCCTGCAGAGTATGCTAATTGAAGTCTATAAAGTATCATTGGGCTGCACATTGTTTCTAATTAGTCGGAGGCAGTTTCTCTTAGCTTTGTATAGTTTTGCTGGCCTCTTTCCTTCATTATTTTACCAGCTGGCTAGTAAATCTTGTCAGTTACTAAGAAAAAGAAATCCAGAGTTGGAAATTTTTCTGTGTGCTTCATAGTGTCCTACTTTCCTTTACCAGAAAAAATACAGATTGTTGTATTGTTTGATTCTGACTTTCTGAAACTATCAGTATGCTTTTAGGCCGGGTACTAGTCTGACATCTTTTGAAAGACTCCTTATCTCACATCATAAGGAGAAACATTAGTACAACAATAAATTTGTTTTCTCATAATAGGGCTTTTATGATAATGATTGTCATTTGTCTAGTTTCTGAAAAAGGAATATTTTAGTGACTGCTTGGTGGTTGGATGTTTATTGCAGACAGTTTCCCAGGGTATACAGTCAGCCATGCAATGGAAGTGGGCAGATAAAAGAGTCTCTTTTATTGAAAGGAGCTCAAAATTATGTGCAAAATTACTGGAAGAAGAAGGTTTGCTGCCTGTTTCAGCTTCCCTGTGTGCATGTACTTGGGTACAGGTCAGGTTCTGCAATTCTTTTAGGGAGTGTTGGATTGCCCTTTTAAAACTCTGGTAAGTACTTCTCTCTGGTAATGTTAATTTAGCCTAAAGTAATGTCCCTGTATTTCCTCTTGTCCTTCTGCAAGGATATTTTGCCTTAAGTAATCTGGGAGTTTGTAGGACTTAAGAAGAGAGACAGATGCATAGAATTTTCAGGTCTTGGCTGCTTTCTTTAGGCTTCCATTCTAAGCATGGAAGAATGAAATAATAGCTAGTTCCCTTCAAAAGACTCTGAGGCAGGACCCATGATTTTTTTTTTTATTTTTTTAAGGTAAAATTTATATTTTTCCCTTGCATGCAGTGAACATTTGTTCTGAATATTCAGCTTTTGAACAAAGCACATTGCAAATTTGGTGTGATGCATGTTGATTTCAGTTGAAGTTCACTCTTGTAATATAAATCCATACTTTGATTGAAGATTGAGGAGGTTCAAGGACACTGTCATGAAAAGCTCACAGGCAATAATCTGTTTTATATTCTGAGGCATCCGACTAAGATTTAGGAGGTTGACTTGATCCTCTCTGAATGACAGCATCCTGAGGAAATAATTTTCTTTCTTCCTTCTTTGTTTTTTATCTGGAGATGATAATGTGATATATCTCTTTCTTCATGTCTAGGTTCTTTTTAGTGTTTAGGGGCAAAAAAGTGCATGACAGCTGTGATCTGGGGGAGACCACAGTGAAATAATTAAAATAGAGTACACTACTTAAGTTGGAAGAGATCTGCAGTGATCATGGAGTCCAAATGCCTGACTGATTCAGGCTGAGCAAAAGTTAGACAGTGTTGTTAAGGGCATTGCCTCTTAAACACTGACAGGCTTGGGGCATATACCACCTCTCTGGGAAGCCTATTCTTATGTTTGTCCGCCCTCTCAGTCAAGAAATTTTCCCTGTTGTCCAGTCTGAGCCTGCCCAGATGCAGCTTTGATCCATTTCCACGTGGCCTGTCACAGGATACCAGGGGTCAGAGATCAGCACTTCTCTCTCCACTTCTCTCCTCAGGAAGCTGCAGACAGCAATGAGGTCACCCCTCAGCCTCCTTTTCTCCAAAGTAGACAAGTCCAGAGTCCTCAGTCACTCCTTACAGGACATTCCTTCCAGCCCTTTCACCAGCTTTGTTACCCCTCCTCTGGATGCATTCAGAGACCTGAACATCCTTCTTAAGTTGCACAGCACGCAGCACTCCAGGTGAGGCCACCCCAGTGCTGAGCACAGCAGGACAGGCACCTGTTCTGGCTGCTGGTCGTGCTGTGTTTGATGCACCCCAGGGTGGGCTTTGTCCTTGGGGCTGCCAGGGCACACTGCTGGCTCACACTGAGATGCTGTTGGCCAGCACCCCACACCCTTCCTGGTGGGCTGATCTCCAGCTGCTCCTCTCCTCATTTGTATTTGTGCGTGGTGTTACTCTGTCCTTCGTGCAGAATCTGACATTTTGACTTTAGAAATTCCATCCCATTCATCATAGCACAATGCTCCAATCTTCTAGATCCCTCTGCAAGGCCAATTACAGAAATCCTCCTTATTGTTTGTGGTGGAAAATGTACTTAATCTACTCAATATAGTACTGCTTTACAGTGGACTCTTCAGTTAGTGCAGAGCATGTGTAGAGGCAAACTTCTTTCTCCAAAGAATTAGTTCCTAATTAAGCAAATGCATAAGAGGTGATTAAACTAAAAACACCAGGTATTTGATCTGAGGTGGTATTCCTAGAAAAGTGCAGTGATGTACTGAGATAAAAAGCAGAGTTTTTGTTACTTATAAATATTGCATGACTAAGGTGTAGCAATGATAAATAAAAACACTGTTGTAGAGGGCCAACTTCTTCCAGGATCTGCATCTGTCCCCTTCACTGCAGCATGGGGCCTGATGGCAGTTGCATGCTGATGCAGGCGTGGGTAGAACAATGTCTCTCTCCACTCGACCAGTCTTTGGGAAATTTTCCAGCATCTACTCTGTGGTTCTGACTTGGGTAATTGTACTTTTCTGTTATCACGGTCCTTTGAACAACTAACCAGTGTGTTTCTCCTCTGTTTTGCCTTGGAGAAACCTGTCAACACCTTTTCTCTTCATTCCATGTTTAATGGATGTGTCAACATTGCTTAATGGAGGATGTTGAAAAGGTATGTTCTGTTGTTAGCTCTGAGCATGGCAGTGAGCCCTGACAGCAGCGATGTCTCGGGCACAGCATCGTGCTGTTGTTACATTGGCTCTGATGCCAGTTCAGTCAGTTCAAGCTCAGATATTCCTCTGCAGTGTTCCACTGCAATGCATAAAAACACCCTCATGCAAGCAAAAATTCAGAAACATCTCAACTACATATCCATAATATATAATTATAGTGGGATTAAAATAGGCTTGAGACTTCAGCTGGCCTCATGTCTCAGAACTGCTGTAATGCAGCAAAGGCTGCTCTGCCTTGAGAACACAGCAATAATTACTGTGGACTGCTTTTTAACAACCAACGATGATTTTGAGGCACAGCTTCAAGGATATTAGGGGAGTTTGGAAGTCTTGCGCTTCTATCAAGGGCTTAGGTGTCTAAATGTTATCTGTGTGGGCTGCAGATTAGCAGTTCTCAAGCAATGTAGCTCCAGGAGGCATGGCCTTGGAGAAAGTGCCTGCAGGTTTGTGAGCTGCTACCATTTGCTTTGAAGGCCCCTGATTTGGGGAGCCTCCTAAGGAAATTCCTCGAGATCTGTTTTTGTACAGGAGACAGAAATATGATTAGTGATGGTTTTTTTTTTCCCAGATGATTTTGGTTTTGACTTTTCAATTTTAGCAATAGGATGAAAAAATTACATTTTGCATTTAACCTTTTGATGAAGAAGGACTGATTTTGTTTAGTGTTAAAACATAGGTTTGAAGCTTTGAAGTCTCTGTTCCATAACTGTTAACACAGAGGGAATGGTCTGATTTCCCACTTGCAATATTGCATTATTGGACTGGAAAGAGTTTTTAGAGTTCTTTTACATAATGACTGGGTTCCCTGCATGCTGCTACATTCAGAAGTAGAAAAAAAAAAAACAGAAACAGAAACTTCCTGACCAGCAAGTGGTTCCTGTTTTAGACATTGTCCATTGCATTTGTAATATTTGCTGCTCTAGACCTGTTATGTAATTGATGTCCATTGGGAATATCCCAAAACAGGGATGTTTATTTCCTGAGGCTGCTAGCAGTGTTTGAAGTTTCTTTATCAGACACAGACTGGGGAAATGTGCATTGATTTTTAGTGTCTTCTGCTCCTTAAGTAATTTTTTAAATGAGTAATTATAGAAATACGATGCATTTAAACTTGAGGGCAAATTTAACATTGGGTTTTCACACTGCACCTCTCTAGAATTCAATGTTTCAGGGCCAAGAGTTCATCTGTCTCCTGACATAATAGAGTGATTTAGCATGCTTTCAATTTTAAGCACGTGAGCAATCCCATCTTTCCTCACATTTATTCAGCTGGATACATACATGTATATGTATTTATATACATATATATAGATAGGTAAAAAGTAAAGACTTTGGCCTTTTATGAACAGAATCTTATGAAACAAGCTTTTAGACCAATATAAAGTTTTGTAAGCCTTTTTTTAGTATCATTTTCACACGCATATCAAACCTTAAAGCAGTAGGGTAATAGCAAAGCTGATACAGTTATCTTGTTTATTTTAGACAAGCTTGGGAGCAGACTGGTCCTTCATCAGTAACAGCAACCCACACTGACACAAAAAAAATCTGATTTTTGTCTTCTTGGGATCATCATGTAAACTTGCTGAAGAGATCTTGATGCAAACAAGAGGTACTTGCACAATCTTTGAAACTGGCTTTAGTTTACGCAATTAAACCAGCCACACAACCTGAATAATTCCGAGAGGTCACAAACACTGATTTTAAGGGATGCTTTGAATGGAGCTAATATATTATGATATGCATGATCTTCATCAAAGAAGTATTAGGCATTCCCAGAAGTCCCAGAGTTATATGATCTTGTGACAGACCCAGAGGCAAATTCAGAGTTGTCAGCTGCATTGCCTTTGGAGCCTGCCAAGCAAACAGATGCTAATGTTAGATGAGTATATACATGGCTTGGCATGGAGCTCCCATGACAGGCAGCAAGCTCTGGGTGTGACCTTAGCTTGCTGGTCCACTGCTGGGAATCACAGAGGAGATGTCTAGTGATGTGTGAGTTAGAGCTGTCTGTTGCTCATGGTATTTGAATATAATTTATTTGGATGCTGTAGTCAGAGTCTCTGATGAGAAGATTTAAACACTGCCATCCACCCTCTTGGGTTACGACTGAGAAAAGCAAACACAGTTTGTTTTCCTTGTGCTAGTTCTACAGGCTCCAGAGCCTCCTGTATGCTGGGAAACCCCAGCCTCTGCCAGTTGCAGTAGGAGACCCTAATATAATCTGGCATAGCAGAGTGTGAATGATACTCTTTGTGTGCCACACTGATTCCTATGAGCTGCACTCACTAAGTACATCTGCCTGGGCCAACTAGATGTTTGGGAGCCCTGGGACCAGCTAGCACAGAGAGGCCTATGCCTGTGAGGGTGACATTGTGCAGCTTCCAAGCCGTGGTGGCCATGTGTGTGCTGCCTGTTGAGAAGTGGCCCTGCCTTGTGGCCTCTGAGCCATGCCAGACTGGTGTTTGGGGCAGAGAATTTATTACAGTCAAAAGCCTCTCAAGGTCCTCTCTTTATCAGTTTAACAGTGTGAATCATAGCACTGCAAAACCCAGGAACATCCTGGAACTCTACATTTGCTAGCACAGATAGGGCTGTTGTGTCTCTGCCAGCCTTGTCATCACTCTGTGCTTAAAGACTCTGGCTTTTGTCCAGCTTCTAGCTCCAGCTCTTTATGATTTTTTAAGATTATATGCCCCTCCCTTTACCCAAAAGCCTGCTCACTGGGCTTTTTCTCCCTGGCGCATGCTGTTGTGAGGCTTTGTTTATTAGGACTCCATCAGTATATTCATTTACCAACATGCATACTCATCTGAGCTGAATATAGGAACACTTAAGTCTCTAGACAAGTGATTAAGAGCTTTATTAAATAGAAATGTTTTGCTAAGCCACAGCATGGATTATCTGTCCCTTAGTATGTGTATAATCAAAACTGGTTCTCTGATCTCGGATAAAAACTCTGGAGGATCTGTTTCATTTTTTTCTTTTGTGTAAAATGGGAATGCTGACATTTCTTTGCTGACTTCCTCGGGTTGCTGTGGAGTTTAATGCCCAGAAAGTGCTTTGAACATGAGAACTGCTGTGACAGAATTACTGAGAGTTTTGCTTCTGGAATTTAATTGCTCAGTTAAGGAGTGGGGGGGAGAAAAGTTCAGAATCAGCTGGCAGTGAAATTCTATTGAAGTTTTTATGTAATATATGGAAATAACATTCATATGGAATCCGGTTATTGAGAATTATATTTTAAATTTTGGATGATTTTTCATTGGTCTTTGATCTATTTTAAATTAATTATTCTCCTTTAAAATTTTAAATATGGGTGGGATTTTTTTTTGTCCTTGTTTTAGAATAGGCTTTTAACAAAACTTGATATTTTCTTATTGTAGATCAATGCAATTATTATGCACAAGCATAATCACTTCTGACAATAAAAGTAAAATCAATGCATAATAATAATAATTTGTGTGCTTTCCATATTTGGCTTATATTTGTTCTGAAATTAAGGGCGAGGTTCAAGGTCTTTCTGTGCTCTGCACAAAACCCGGTTGCCTAGCATTTTTAACACTTGGCAGCACCATTTCTAATCTTGTCTGTAGCTGGCAGCCAGGCTGTGCAGCTCCTCGGTGGGAAGTACCACGGAGCTGAGCAGCAGCTCCCAGCTCAGGCAGGCTGCCTTCTGTGGGTACCAGTTTAAACCCCTCTCTGGAAATTGTAAACGCGTGACGTGATGCCCATGGCAATTTTTTCTCTTTTGTCCTTCAGCGTGGGTTGGTAAGAGGAGTGGACTGGCACATTTTCTAAATATGCGCATGTTTATCAAGCAGAGTGTTTCAAGCCTGTTACTGAGTCCTTTGCTTAGATGAGGGTCTCATCTGTCAGCAAAGCAAGAAAGAAAGATCTGGCTGCAATTTTGGTTTTCATTTTTTTTACCCCCTCCTGCCCCAAAATCTCAGAAGAGTAAATGACTAGCATGTGTTACACAATGTAAGCTGTGAAGAAGATTTGAGGGAATGTGAAATTTAGAAGCTTTCTATGCATATCTTTGTACTAAAATAGATATTGATCTGCTGTGTTTTCTTAGTTTTAAGCATTGCTTGTAAGAATAGATACATGCAGAGTTATCAAATGGCTTTGATGTACTGAGAGTGAAAGGCTTTCTAGCTTTTCTTCTACATCTTGTTCAGGCTGAACAGGATGGAAGGATCAGTGCTCCCCTCTTTGGCCATCCCCAGTGGCTGAGGTACCTGCTGGAAGCAGGGCTGGAGCAGCTCCTGCGGTGCCTGTTGGAGCTCAAGGAGGGCTGAAGGCTCAGCACAGAGAGGCTGCTGGGGGGGCTGCAGTGCCTGCCACTATTGGGGGGCCCTAAATAGATGTTAGAAGGAATCATGGGGAGCTTTTTATCTGTCCAGTGTGTGTTAAAGATTAAGGGGGCACAAATAGGTGCACCTGGTGACTTCAGGAAGGATAATATTATTAATGTTAATTAGCCATTCTGCCCTTGCAACCTTGCTGGTCTAAGCAGGTCACCTTGAACATGAAGACACTGAAGTGCATGAAAACTCTAGCCAAAATTTTGAGAAATGTGTCCTAATTTTCAGCTACACTGCTTCTGACAGATGTTCCTTGACCTTATTTACTACTTAAGTGGTGGGAAACTTTGCATTTACCTCAGTGGGCAGAAGGCTGAGTCTGTTGGGCCTCTTTTCCTGGAGACTTTGTACTCTGCAGGTGAGAGATGGTGCCAGAACCTCTGAAATAAGGGCTTTGAGCTTTTGAATGAGGAATACATATGTGGGAGGGTCAGTATACGAAAGACTGAATCTCAGTGACTTGTATTGAGTATAAAGTGTTGTTTTAGCACAGAACATTGAACTCAGATAATCGATTTTACATATTTGTCCTGTAGGCAGTTCTTTTCTACATTGGCTGTTCTCTAATAGCTGATTTTTCTAATTTGAGAAATACAGCTAGAAATTAGCATGTGATTAAAAAGCTGTTGAAAAAAAAATCTAGACTCTTAAAATAAACACATACAAAAATAGTGGAGGAAAAACCCAGCTCTATTAAATCTCTTGGCTAGAAAGAGTAAATCACAGTGGTTATAAGTGTACTCATAGAGAGGCTAAAGATTTTGGGTTTGGTTTTTTAGATTCTGTTTCAAGTGAATTTTCTCTTTGAGTGGGCATTGAACATATGTTCAAGTGTTCTGCATGGGAAGGTGTTTTCTTTGGTCCTCAAGGATAGGGATGCATGGACTTGTGAAACTCAGCAGTCTCATGGTCACCTAAGCCTGATGCAGGCCACCAAGGTGTGTATGTGTAGCATTTCTAAAATCCAAAAGTTGGAGATTAAAGATGAATAAAAGGGAAAGATTAGCACAGTGCTTGCCAGAATTTGAAGTAAGAAAAATTTGTTGTTTCCATTCTTTGGGGTTTTTAAACTTTTATTTACTATCATGCCTAGCTGAAGTGGTCATATTTCAAGGAGCCTTTCAAGACTTGTTCAGCATTCAACTGTGTGGTTTTGGATTTCATGTCAGGAAGAGGTTGTACTCTGGAAGAAAGGTGATATTAGCCTGATAAACCTTGTTCTTGCACAAGAAGATTAAATGCGGATGTTTGGTTTTTGCCTTTGATGTATTTGCCTGTGTTAGCAAAGAAGCTAGGCAAGGTGGCAGCTAACAAAATAACTTCCTGAAGTGTAGTGGACACCCCTCTCTGGATTTCATTTGAATTGATCACCTTATTTCAGTGATCCTGAAGGTTTTCCAGTGTTAGCAGCATCTGTGTTCAGAGTTTGCCTTGGCCAAAATCCGCTTTCTGTTGAGTTTTGCGTTGTCCCTACATCTAAAGTGGAGTAAACATTTGCCACTTTTCGGCACAAACTCATCCAACTTTAAAGCCATAATAAATAAGGAAAAAAAGCAAAATTAAACATTCACCGGCATGACAAATAATCCTAGGGGCTAAAGGGCAGGTAGATCCTTCTTTCCAAACTACTTCTTTTCTGTTGTAGAATTTCCTTGTACTCTTTCATGCTTTCTTAGGCTCTCATATGTGCATGTGGTTTCTCAGGTGTGTTTTTTTGCACCCTTTCTCATGCTTTTTTTACCTTTGCATTGCTCTCTCCTTTTCTTGCCATCTTATGTATCCTTGCGCTCTCCTTTTTCTTGTTTTCCTCATCTGGCCACCCAGCTTGTGCATGTAACCTGTGTCGTTTTGGTGCCTTGGAGAGGTGATCAGGTAATTTGTGTGTAGGTCAAGGAACCTGTATCTGGATGATGTGATTTAGGGGTTACAATGGTAGTGCTGGGTTGATGGTTAGACTTGATGATCTTAAAGGTCTCTTCCAGCCCTGATGGTTGTGATTCTATGATGCTGTGACTTGTGTGCCCAAGAGTGGAGTTGGCTTTCTGTTGAGTTGGTTATGGGTGTTAAGTACCTGATCCAGCCAAGGTGGATGGTGTGATGTGGGAGAGTTTGCATTGTGCTTGCTTGAACTTTGAGGGTGCTTCTGATGTCCTACAGTCCCTGGATCCAAGATGGTGAATAATACTGCGGTGTCCTAAAGTGAATGCACTTTACAGAGACTGATACTTAAAGCAGGAAATTTTTCAGTTGTCAAGGATCACTCTGCCAGCTATTTCAGAAAAGAAGGCCTTCATACATTTGAGGTTTTGCATACTTTATCTTCTAGCTGTTTGAGGGAACCTTTGACACTTCAGCTTTTAAAAAGGTAGCAGACTTTTTCTTTCAATTTATTTTTTTATTTCCCTACTTTTTTTTTCTTTCTCAGTCTAGACTAAATTCTGACAGCACAGCTCTTTTTATGGGCCTTCCGTTCATTTGGAATTCTGTAATACTGCTCCTCTTTTATTTGCCATTTGTCCTTTTGTTTTATGGTTCTCTTTGTTGCAAGCTTCTTTGTTGTTTCTTCCAGATTATGCTCCTCAGGGACTTGTGTATCAGTATGACTGAACGTTGCTTGCAGCCATGCCAGATTGTGCTGTGATCTTATTGGATTTCACAAACCAAGGTTAGGCCAGGTCAGAACTTGGTTGAAATAACGTAGACTACAAGATTGCCTGCTAGCCACTGGGAGCACACACAACAAACACCTGACCCAGATGTAGATTCAGTCAGCTCAGGCTGGCGGTGTTGCCGTGCTGACTGCGGTGGGTGTGATACTAATGAGAAGTTCTGACCTGTTCTGGCTGGTAGGATTTCACAGCTTTTTTTAGAGAAGAGTTCTGTTGTTAATTCCAGTGTTTTGACCCATTCCAAATCCTTTAATTCTCTATCAGGATTACAGTGGAATTCAGTTGAAGATTATATTCTCTGATCTTCTTTTCCTTGTACTGTTGCATGATGATTGCCCTCGAAATTTGCTGTGCTGTTCAAAAAGCTGCATTTGTGTGCTGGATGAAATAATTACAATATTTTCTTTGCTTTCCTGATCTTCTGAAGCAAAAAAAAACAAACAAAAAAAAAACAAAACAAACAAACAGAACCACCAAAAAAACCCCAACCCCCCTTCCCCAAAATAAAACCCAACAAACCACGATCTTTCAGAGGAAAGGTTCCAAAAAGGTAGCAATTTTTAGTAAAAATAATACATGAAAACTACAGTTGAGCTTTTCTTGGAGTTGCTTGAAGTTTCAGACCAAAAGACTGTATGAGAATGTGTATGTTCAGACTTAGCTTCATTGAGTGCATATTAGGTGGAAAATTGCATGCTATTATGCTTGAGTGCCCAAAAATGATAGGAAGATTGAACATATAGATAAGGGTTTTCTGGTTTATTTTAGAGGTATTCAGACCTGTTGGTGTTCTGCCTGATTTTTAGTAGCTTATTCCTTTAAATAAAACTGTGATGGGCTAGAAAGTGAACACAGAATAGTATGTAATGGTGTGAAATAAGGGACAAAATTAACCTGGGCCACATGTACCAACTTTTGTTTCATTCCTGCACTCAGCCTGAGGGAGGGCTGCTGGAGTGTTCATTTGTCAGTGTCTGTGCTGGAACAATACTTGTGAAGTTGTAGAAAGAACAGTACAATCAGCTTGATTTACCTTGATGTGCCCAGATGTACAGTGATGGACTTAGATCTATCACAAAACCTGAATATATCCAGCTAGACAGCAGCCTCTAACAGTATAGCCATTACGAACATTTAAGGAGTGTAAATTGTGAATCTGCAGAGGAATTAGTGAGGTATGAAAGGGCAGGGGTGACTAGGAATCAGTAAATGAAATACTTCACAGGCTGGATCAGGAAAAAACTTATTGTCAGTTTAAGCTGTAAAGCAGTGTGATATCTTTCTGTGTAGAGTAATGTGGTATCTTTCTGTGAATATGTAAAATGAGTCTTGGGATTCAAATCTGTAATGCATTTTACATACTGGTAAATTTTGCTGTGGCTGGATGTGGACCAGATAATCAGGTTTATGCCCCTGGAGTATTTTCATATTTTGAAAGTTTTAGGTCTGCTTTTCTCAGTCAGCAGCTGTATATTGAGGGAAAATATTGAATATCTTGGCTTTTAAATCCAAGTTTATATACATTTCTGCATAGACAAAATGGAAAATTTAAAATTGGAGTGGAAAGATTAATGGTCTATAAAAGATGGGATTTACAGTTTGATTGTAAGTGTTTGGCATTGAGGTTACCCATAATTATTCTTAATAGGTAAATTATCTCTGTCCCTGATAATCCTAATCGTCAGTGCAAAGCTTGGCATTGCCAGCAGAGATATGGAAGGAGTAGTGTAGAAGAAGGCTGGAAGGAGTCTTTCATCTCTGCCATCCCTTGCCAAGGGCTTACTGTACATGCTAATTCATCAGCTTTTCTATTGTGATGCATTTATATATCCTGGAGAGGCTGAAATCTGGGAATTAATTGCTCTGTGTGCTCGGGGTCCACTCTGCAGTGGGACAATCTGTAGGGATCTGTAGGGACAGTAGTGGCTGATGTTGCTACAGCATTAATAAATATGTGGGGGAATGTCCTGCAGAAGAGTATGAGGAGCTTTGTTGATTGATTCAGTCCTTACCTCTGTTTTAGGAAGAGCCAACCTGGTTAACACTTTGAAAGAAAACAGCATGAATGATGTTGACCTGCTGAATAGATACATGGATATGTTTGCGGGGGTGGTGGTGTCCACGCAGGGGACAGATAGCTGTTGTTTTCAGCTGTTATTTAAAGGATCAATAAAACTGATTTTCCAATTCAAGGATAATTTTTACAACAAGCTACATAGCCTGTAAGGCCATGGTATTGGATCTGCTCTTTTTCAGAGCAAGTTAATTTAAAAATGATAGGTAGTTTCCAGGTCAGTATTAGTTTTTCTAATAGAAAGGAGAGATGTATCTGGAAGAACACCTTGGGAGGGGGTGAGAATTTTGCCTCAGAACAACATCGCTGCACACTGCCCACAGTCCTTTTCTTTGAACAATAATCATTTAACTGTGCATGATATTTTAGTGACAGTTACAATATAATAAAATGCAAAGCTGTTTTATTACAATACTAGTTCAGTTATTATTGAAGGCTGTGCAAATACTGCTGTGGACTTTACTGGGCAATAACAGATGCCCTCTGTAAAGTGCAATATATTTTATGACCACTGTCACTGTAGAGAAGAATATTTCGTGATGTGGAATTATTCCAGGCCAATAGCAAATGTATTCACACATATATGTCCAAATGTCATTCATTCCTTTTGCAGTTACTTTATCTTACTCTTTTGTGACCTGTTGAGAAAGCTTCATGTACATGACTCATATACATACATATGCACATATTTTAATACTACATTCCTCCCTCTGCATTTGCCCTTCTTGCCCCCTGCATGCTTTAGATAAGGCCCAGTTTAAAAGGAGTATCAGTAGAAGGCTTCTGCAATTGTGCCTATGAGATTGGGGTGAGATACAGCTTTGAGTGAGTAAAATCATGCAGCTATTATTTTATGAGCATGTGACCACACTTACTATCAGTATGAATTCTGTAGAGTAAGGGAAAAATAGCCAAGAAGTGTACTTCCATTGAAAGCAGTCTGAATGAACTTTACATGCCAGAAAAGTTGATTAGATTTTTAGATTTTAGGAAAAAAACCCTTTTTATTTTTGATATCAAACTCAACCCTTTGCAAACCTCAGAGCATCACGAATCACAACTAGAATCTCTGTTATTTTCCTATACTTAGGTAAGTCTCGGGCTTTTGTAGTTATTACCTATGAAATATGCAGTCCACAGAAGTCCACATAGAAATCAAATGCTGTTGCCTTTGAGAAACTTTGGGTTCAGACCCAAAATACTCTAAGTCTTCACGTGCCATTTTTCTCAAAGTCTACACATCCATTTATAGTTCCTCTTTTCTCCTTTATATATGGAGCAGCAGGGGAAAAAAAATGGAGGAATGTTGGTTTGATTTAGAAGAATTTGATGGTGAAGATCTGTTTAAAAAATGAAAATATAGTTTTCTTTACTGTGATTGGAGCAAAGTTTTCCTTTTTTAGATGGTAAATATCATGTTTGAGTAAGAATTTGGCTTTTGGATGGCTGCGTTGCTGATGAGAGCTACTGGCAACAGAAGCTTTCTAACACCAAACTGCTAGTTTATTAAAAGAATAATAGGAACAGATGTTTTCAATTCATAAAATGTATCAAGTAAATGGCACATCCACTTGTTATTTCAATTCATTTGAATTTCTGTGAACTCATTTGGGGCTTGGTTTTCAAAAGAGCTTAGCCCACAGTCAATTCATTGTTCTCACTATAAACTGATGGATGATGAACATGTTTGGGAACTGCCGCTTTTTATGCCTAAAGGGGAGCTCCTGACGACTGACGCTTCTAAAATCTGGCCCATGTTTCTGATGAGTGAATACTGATCATTATAGAGGATTCACACATGCAATCTCTGAGTAATACCCTGCATTTGCCTGTGATTGTATATATGATGGTTTCTTAATTTACTATTGCACTAGGCATTTTAATTCAAATTATGCTAATAGTGTAGGATTAACTGCGGATTATGATTCTAGCATGTACTGTCATTCAAACAGAAGAACTAGTTCTTTAGCTCCTACAGCCTCTTTCTCCCTCTCATCCTGATGTGTAGTAATTTGTGCTCAAGACTGGCCTCAGGTTTTGATGAGGTTTCTTGTTTAAACTGATGAAATTGCTTAGGGAAAGGCAGTTGTTGAAAATCAGGAAAAGAGAGACTGAGATTCTTTTTGTCTTCTGATGACACATTTTTACAGTGCTGAAATCGTTTTCTGAAAACAGTGATTAGAATGGGCTCTTGCCAGCATTTGACAGTGAACAGTTCTGGTTTTGCCTTCATTCCTCAGTGGTAGGACAGGCTGCATGTACTTTGCTTTTACACTCTTTTGACTCAAATACGTATTTGAGAAAACTAGTGCTAGGGGGTTATGTTAAAATCACCAGAAAGGTCATAGAATAAATAACACTTGTAAGACAACTGATGTTACATTGGTCCTTGCTGGAGCATACAGCAGAAGGCCAGTTTTGTTCTTTGCCAGTCCTGAAAAAAAGCTTTATAGCCACCTAAGACAGCTCTTCTTGAAGCAGAACCTCTCCAGAGAGCTTCTCCTCCCCCAAACTGCAGATGTGCTGGAAACACAAATTTGCCTCTTTAATCTTTGCACTTGTTTCATTAGATTGTAATGGCATGCGGCCTGTTTGCATTAGTGAATTCATCTGTATTCCTTCAAATTTGTTGCATTTTTTGTGGAGTGCCTGATATTTCTAGTGACTTTGTGTAGTAGCAGCAGTCTAAAATCTGCCTTTTTTTCTCTTTCTTCCTCCAGCTGATATTATTTCTACTGTTGAGTTCAACCACACTGGAGAACTGCTGGCTACTGGCGACAAGGGAGGTCGAGTTGTTATATTCCAAAGGGAACCTGAGGTATGTGGGTTACCACTGTAGTCCTTAATAGCCTGATAAAACCTGGCTTAATTTTTAATACTTTATTTGAATTGAATTAAGAAACTTGTTTATAATCCCAAGAGTCAGTAGAACAAAGTGTCACCTGTTTAGAGAGGAAGTGAAAAAGGATAAGTATTTGTAACTCATAAGTTTACTGTCCCAAACAAAAATGCTTCAAAGCTCCAGAATTCCAATATAAGAAAAAAGAAGGTTATTTTTGTGTTACTTCTGCCTTTAGCTTTTGCCTGATGATGGAACTCCATTTCATTTAAAACAATACCTTCACTTACCTTTGTGTTCCACTTGTAAATTCCATCCATCTGCAGTGTCTTGTGTAGATGTCTTTCCTGAATAGCTGATGTTTCTTCAAAAATTCTAATATTAAATGTTTGAATACTCACAGGAAATTTCATTCTTGATGAAACAAATCTGTCAATATCATGTTTTAAGTGAAAAATTAAATTAAATTTTCAATACTTTTATATTTATAAGGCTCCTTTTACACCTCTCCTAAGAGATGAAGATACATTGCTGTCATAAACAACATTTCTGTTGTTCTTACTCTCCACAGAGTAAAAATGAGCCTTACAATCAGGGGGAGTACAATGTTTACAGCACTTTCCAGAGCCATGAACCTGAATTTGATTATTTGAAGAGCTTGGAGATAGAAGAAAAAATAAACAAGATCAAGTGGTTACCACAGCAAAATGCAGCTCACTCACTTCTATCAACAAATGGTGAGACTGATGAGAATATGCAGGACGTATCAGTATTTGCAGTATTTGCTCTATGTGTTTTACTGCTGAGGGTATATATTTGCTCTTTTTAATCTACTGTTTTAGTAGTCTCCTCTTTTAGAGTTTACCCAGACTGTCATACTGCCTCAGAGATCTGTTGTTTGTATATTTTATTCATTGAATCACGAAGTTTTTCTGATTGGTTATTCATAGACATTTAAAGAGCTATCCATTTTTCTATTAATATGCAGTGCTATCCTGAAGTAGATCTTCTGACAAAGGCATCACCCTACTCAGCAGCGTGTGTGTCATGGGAAATTTAGAACTTTTGTGTTTGTCATAAGTTTTATTATTTGTAGATGTGTAAATGAAGGTAGGCGCGAGAGATTAATTTTTTTGCTTTTCATTTATTATGATCAGAATAGTTTATTTAAGTTTTAAAGAGGTACACAAATCTTGGGAATACAGGAGGAATAATATTAGGATATTGATACTGACTCATATTTCTAGCATGTCTAAGGCCTATTGATGAAAGAAGGCAGTATTATTACCAAGAGGGGATATTCAGATATGAAATACAGGGAAAAAGCTGAATGTAACCTAACAGGCACAGGTGTCATTTAGGAAGCATTAAGACACCCAAAAACTTAATTATTGCAGATGATGCATGAGACAAAATACCTGGTTTTAAATTTTAGATCTTATGGTAATCCAAAAAGAATTCTTTTCATTCAAGAAGTTTGAGTAATTGGGAGTTGCTGATAAAAAATGGGGTAATCTCATCTTTGGGAACGGACACAATCACAAAATGATTGCTTTGCATTAAAATATATAGCATTAAATAATGTTTAGATTAATTCAAAGTAGATGGTAATTTCTTAGTATTTTGTAGTTTGTTTTACTTAAAGTTGCCTTTGTCTTTTTGGGGGCACTGTTACTCGAAGTGAAACATATCTGTTACAGACAGGTGGTTTATGCTAATTTAATGATGGGTCACCTTATGAAGTTTGGGAGTTTACTTCTACTCTTCTTCCTTGGTCAAAATATCCCTCACCTTCTTCAGATAACTAAGAATGGCTTCTTCCGAGCATGTGATACAAAAGCAGATTATTGAAAGTAAACCTCTCCCTTTTCATTTTAAAGTTTGTTTTTAGAACCACAGAGGAATACAGCCAAGTCACCAGATTTTGAGCTTTTACAGTTATAGATAATAGACCATTACATGAGTTTTCTGGTTCATACTGTCATGACAGGGGAGAAAGGAAGAAATAATCAGTCATAGTGCTGCTGTGATTAATCCAGTTTCAACCAACAGTGAGCAAGCTTAGGACCTGGAAAAATACTTTGGCCTCTGTTTCTCCCCCTTAGTTTTGGAGCATCTCTGCAGACCTCTTCATGGTGAGAACAGAATGGTTCCACTGGCACAAGCTTTGGATTTTGGCTTTGAATTGCAAAACATTTGTGTGTGCCAAGGAGGATTCCTAGCTTCCTGGCACAGCAGGGTTGAAGTCTCAAGATTCACCTCCTGGCATATTCTTAAAGATGGTTTTAACTTCAGGGTACAAACAGCCCACGTTGAGTTATTCACTGTCTGACAGATTACCTGGGAGAAGCCTTTGACAATGTATATCAATTCCATGCCTATAAAAAGGGATAATACTATATTTCCTAACTTGAAGGCACTACCTGTCACACATGCTTGTATTGGGCAGATTGTAGAAATATCTTGAGTACTGTTTTTTCTTTGCTAAATTCCGAGCCTGCTATTTTACTGTAATTTTTGATATTTTGCTCTCTAGTAATTTAGGATCTAATGCAAGTTTTTTTGCAGAAAAATGAGAAATATGAAACACCATCTTTTCCACGTGCTCAGGTGAAAAGTGCCCACTGAATGTGCTGGAAGGAGCATCCTGCTGTTCAGGAATATGAGGGGGGAGTTGGTCCAAATCTAACCCTTAATATATGAGTCTTGGCAGGTCTTCACCTGCCCAAGTCTGTTTCTGTCATTCTGAGGAGGACTTTTGTCTGAAGTTGTTTCTGCACAGGTCACCTCTCTCAGAGGCAATCTTGCTTCCTTTCCAGTTCACATTATCAGCAAGTTATCAGCTAAGCTTTGATTGTGGCATCTTTATTAATGGAGACAGAAGGAAATCAACAAGGCTTTCAAATCCCACTGTGGATTTACAGCCCTTGCAGTTAACAAATTTGTAGTTTGCATTGTAAAATGGACTGATTTTGTAGAATAATAATAACTTAGAATGATTCATTGATATTGTCTGTACTAGAATATATTTAGGCTACTTTCAGTGAGATCTTCATGAGGTAGATCAGAATTTGGCTCATACAGATTCTTTCATTTGAGGATTTCAGACTGCTACCCAGACATTAATTATTTTAACTTCACAACACCCTTGAGACTGAATGCTTAACCTCACAGAGATGTTTCTATTTTTCCATATTTTGCAAAATATAAGCATACTTAAAAACTTCTAAGGAGTATTTAATATCCAGAGGTGGATAAAGGAGAAGAAAACCAATACATCATAACCTTACCTGCTAATAAAATAGTTTTCACTCAGGAAAGAGGTAGATTTATTAATAGCAACCAAATCTAACATGGAAAATTGTTTGGTTTTTTCTTATAATTCATTTTACAATTGCTGTATTTGTAATTTTTTTACTAGATCAGTAGGAATGTACTATTTGCATGTAATAAAGTATCCAAGGGATGACATGACCTTGGTGTATTTTGAGTAATTAATTAACATGATATACAATACAAATGAAATTTATTGAACATTTAAAAGGAGCTTTTTAGCTGCAGATTGAACTAGCCTCTTTTTCTGTAGATTGACTGTAATTGTATTGTGATTTTTTTTTGCTTTTATATTAGCATATCAATATCATTAAGAGATACATAATAGTAAAAAATGAGTAATGGAAAGATTGATTTTGAAACAAAGAAAGTTCAAAGTTAAAAGTTGTTATAGAAATGTAAATTGATTAATGTTTTTTGCATATCCTGTCTTTAAAGTGATTTGTACTAGCATTTGAAAGTACTATTTGGATTGGCCACATTGGGGAAATGATTATGCTCATATGTACTTGGAGACAGAAACGTTAAGGAAGAAAGTGGGATGAAATCAGAAATGGTGCAGGAACTGAGGTTAATAAATCTGTGCTGGCAGCTGAAGGGTAGAAGCTTTGGAAAGACTTTGGCTGCTGCACAAGCAGATGAGAGAAACAACCATTAGAATCTCAGGGACAGATTTTTTGCAGTAGAGTTGGCATTGATTTTCAGTCTAGGAAGCTTTAGGGTTGGCAGGTTAGGAGCACAACCACAGTGAGAGTGGACAATCAGCATTAGGAAATCTGGAGCTTCAGCTTGTGCAAAAAAACCCCCAAAGACAAATGAAGTGTGAAATGTTTCAAACATGTTTGTTGGTTTCAGAGGCTCTTTGCTAATTGAGAGACATCATTACTCTCTCACCATGTGCTTCACCCCTCATGAGAAAGGAGAGTCTAGATTTTATTTCATTCCTTGCAAGATTAATACATTTTTCTCCTTCTCTCTCTTGACATCACAACACTTTTCTCTTAGTTTGGTTGGGTTTTTTTCTTTTTCCTCAGTTATTACTCAGCTGCTTTCCATTAGGAGGGAGAAATGCCTCTTTTTTTACACAGCCTTTCATTTGCAAGAGCTCCTGATGTTACACCAATGCACTACTGCCCATTCCCACAGCGGGCCAGGAAGGGGTCATTGGTCTGGCTGTGTACTCCGTGCTGTTCGTGTGCTGTTTGTAAGTAACCCAGCAAACCAGCATCAATGCCAAACTGGTTTTGATATTGAGATTATTTCCTTGCCAAGTCAAATTGTTGAACTGAGCTTTGAGTGGTGAGCATTGAGTAGTTTGGGTTTGTTCCACCTGCAAACTGCCAGGCTGGATACATTAGCAGCCTGTGCTCTACACGCCCCACAGAGTCTGTCAGCTGCCAGGAGCCTCTGACTTGGTGTGAGGATCTGGGATGTGCTTTATGGGTATTTTATCTGTTGGCAATATTTTCTGGACGTGCAGAATAAAGTGACCCAGACTATTTCAGCACAGGACTTGTCTAAACCAAGGTGCAAAAACTTCTTAAAGGAATATATTGTGAAAGGTGAGTAACTGCATTCAGAATTCCTATGCTGACACTTGCTTGTCTTTTCTTTTAAAGATAAAACAATCAAATTGTGGAAAATTACTGAAAGAGATAAGAGACCAGAGGGGTACAACTTAAAAGATGAAGAAGGAAAGCTTAAAGATCTTTCTACAGTAACATCACTGCAGGTAAGCTTTTGTATATGTCCAAAATTCAGTTATTTCTGTACGAAAAAGGTAGTGCTAAGTCAGTAAAATATTTAAATATATACCTAATGCTAAGCATTTATATGATTATTCTAACTGAAGCTTTAGCTGACTGATAACTGTATTGAATCTGCCACATATTTGCAAGTCACAAATGCTTGAAGATATACTGACCAAAGTAAGTATTTTTGAGAGTTCATGTTGGTTTTGTTTTTCCTGATAAAATTCTCTTATTGTGATTTAATGTGCTTTCATAAAAGGTTCTTTAACCTCTTGTGCTAGAAGCATCTTACTTGCAATTAATTTTATAAAAGTTTTATAAAAGCATTATTTAAGAGTGGGATTTGTAGTAGTCTGTGCTTTGGTAAACCTGAGATTCTGAATTGCTGAAAAGATGCAGTCATGGAACTCATATAAGCATGTGTGATCATAGAATTGTTTAATTTGGAAATGACCTTTAAGATCATCAAGTCCAACCATGAACCTAGCACTGCCATATTCAATAAACCATGTCCCCAGGTGCCACTTCTACACATCTTTTAAATACCTCCAGGTATGCTGACTCAACTTCCCTGGGCAGCCCCTTCCAGTGCTTGACAAAAATTTCAGTGAACAAATCTTTCCTAATATCCAATTATAATATAATAACCAATATAATCCAATTATAGTATAATAACCTTCCCAGAGCAACTTAAATCCATTTCCTTTTTTCCTGTCACTTGTTTCTTGGAGAGGAGACCCATAATCCACATGTTAATATAGATTTTTGCTCTCAGACTTTTTTGGCTGAATTTACTCCAGGTATTTTGGCAAAGGAAGTGGCTAAAGGTAAGAACTGGAGGGCTATGTTATATAAACACTAGTATGTATTTTTATTGTAAACAAAACAAGCCAAAATATTTGTCTGTTGGGGAAAAAAAGCTTCCAAAGTATAAATAGGACTACATTAATAAAATATTTATCTATTCCGTATGATTGGGCAAACAAAACTATTCCAGATTGCTTATAGTCTGAGAATTCTCTGAGATTCCAGCTTCCTCTTGAGGGGAAGAGGAGGGGCAGACACTCATCTCTTCTCTGTGGTGGCAGTGACAGGACCCCAGGGAATGGCCTGAAGTTGTGTCAGGGAGGTTTAGGTTGGATATTAGAAAAAAGGTCCTTCACCCAGAGGGTAGATGGGCACTGGAACAGGGTCCTCTGGAAAGTGATCACAGCACCAAGCCGGGCAGAGTTCAAGAAACATTTGGACACTGCTGTCAGACACATGGTGTGATTCCTGGAGATGGTGCTGTTCAGAATTGGAGTTGAACTCTGTGATCCTTGTGAGTCCCTTCCAGCTTGACATTCTGTGATTCTGTAATACTGAGACTTTGTTTTGCTCCTTTAGTAGAAAGCAAAACTCAAATGTTTAATTGCTCTGTGCTCCTCTTTAAACTGCCTTGTGGACTCATGTATGATAGATTGTTTATGATGCATGTTCAACAACATTGAATAGTCCCAGTCATGGACCACAGCTTTACACTGTTCAATGCTTTATTGATAGGGAATAAATTGTGTCTACTTATTGAAGTATGACTTTGAAGTGACACACAGGGAAATAATGAGGGCACATTGACAAGTGCTAATCTGTGATATTGACTTTTCAGGGCCACATGTGTATGTACAGTATGTCATGCTGGCTTTGTTTTGCAAGCCTTTGTTTGTTATGTTTCTCTGAGATTACTGCCTTTTCACCGCTTGAGTTTTTTGAAAGAGAAACATCAAGTAGCAAAACAAATACAGTTAAGTGATTTACAACTAATGGCAAACCCTTCAGCAGAAGCAAAATATGAGCACTTCACTTCTTTCCAGAGCCTCCTGCACATGTGGGACAGTAGTGGACCGACCTGTGCTGTGGCAGCTGACAGTCCCTCCATTCCCACAGTCCAGGCTTTCCATTGCTCTGCCTGCCTCTTTGTCTCTCCCTTCATCCTTGGCAAGGAAAGCCTTGCCCAGCAGTTAATCCGTGGGGAAAGTTCAGCTTGTGTACACTGTCAAGAAGTTTTGTCATATCAGTCTTTGAATGCTTTCTCTCTATTCGAGTTCTTGTCATCCTAGCAAAGAATATTTTAGCCTTACTCCCTTTCTGGTTTGTGGTTTGGTTTTTTTTTGGCAGGTGCCTGTATTGAAACCTATGGATTTGATGGTAGAAGTCACTCCCAGGAGAATCTTTGCTAATGGTCACACCTATCATGTCAACTCAATATCCGTCAACAGTGACTGTGAGACGTACATGTCAGCGGATGATCTCAGGATTAACCTCTGGCATTTAGCTATCACAGACAGGAGCTTCAGTATCCTTTATTGTGATTCCTTGCTCAGTGTTCATGTTATTAGTATGGCTTAAGAGAACTATTTTAAAGTATTTTCCTATGGATTTTAAAGTATACATTTACTTACCAGAATTCCTGCTGTATTTGTAACAGAAAATGCTGAGGTATTGTAAGAGACAGCTAAGAGATTGCAAAAATCAGGCAATTTTGTATGAAAAATAATGGTGTTGGTTAAAGACATTTAAATAGGAAACAGATGCCAGAATGGCAATTATCCACCTGACTAAAATACTCTGTACTGTTATATCCTGAAGACATTTCCTGCTGAGCTACTGTACCTTATTTTGCTGCAAGGTCAGTCCTTACCCTGTCCCTGTTCCCCATTTTCCATCATCCTGCTTCCCAGAGACCTAATGCCTGAGATGTGCACGTCTAATGCCTCAGTTTATGGGTGAAGCTCTGCTGCTTTGTGTGATTTGTGTCTGTGATTAGTGCCGGCTTTGCTGTTTCAAGTGTTGGTGTTATCCTGAGAACTCCATTGTGGAGTCAGTTCTGGCCATCTGTGAGGCTGCCCCTTGCAACAGGATGTCTTGGAGGGGCAGCATAAGAGAATGCAGCCAAGAAAAGTGATTTTCTGTGTTTTGCAGAACATAAATAGACTGGTAAGAAGAGAAATAGGTTATGGGGCCAGGTCAGAATGTTGTATTCCTTTGGCGATTTCTTTTTGAGTGTATCAAAAGGAGTTAGAGGAATATGTCTCTGTGGATTTATATGAGGAACTATTAGATGTCAAAGTGAAGTTGTCCTGTTGGGGTAGATTTCCTCAGAGAAGGCACCAATGTGATGAGGTGTTCTCCGTGTCTCTAGTGATTGTATTTTTTCCTTTGTGGGCCAGATCATCTTTGGAACTTAACCTGTACTTTGCCAATGTCACAGGAAACAGTGATTTTTAAACCACACAACACTTTGTGTCCTTCAAGAATTACCTTTGCAGGGTCAAGTAACAGGTGCCCTTACCCTGGGGATCGTAGTGAATATCTCCTCAATTTCTTTCTGAACTCATATTGTTTTTCTGTCTTTCACCTGTGTAGATTAAGCAAGCTAAATAGATGTCCTCTTTAATATGACTGTTTATTTAAGAACAATTTATATGTGGTACTTCAAAGTCCAGCTATGTCTGCCTTGATATCCAGGCAACTGTACTTACATTCTTTAGTAAGACAGATCAAGATTATTTGGCGGCACACCTATTTGGAGTAGCAGTGTGGCTCTGACCATGTCCTCCTCACAGCAGCTTCACCCTGCAGACTTCTCTCTGTCCTGGACACTTTTACATGTGACTCTGCTGTCTGTGTCCTCCTCTTCTAAGGCAGAGCACTGGGTCAGACCAAGCACAGCAATCTCTGTATACCTGTGTATAATCACCAGATCACATTCCAGAATGCTTATGCAAGATAAGGCTTTGCTTTGGCAATTCATGTTATTGTATTAAATCTATTTCATAATCTATGGATTGCCAAGACAAGTGTTCCTGAAAGGTTTCAAAAGCCAAGTAAATAGTTGTTATTATAGTTCATGAACACAACATGAATTTTTAGTGTCATTTGCCTCACTAAGAGCTTACTAACAGAAATATCAGCCGTAAATGAATAGCTGTGTGGACTCTTTTTCAAGCATTAGCCTACTCCTGTGGTTGAATATTTACTGATAATATGTGTTTGAAGGTTTCTGATTGATTCATTGATTTAGCTCTTAAAACATGACAAAGTTTGTAATGACACGCTCATTTTCTGAATATGTTCTAAGAATGATGATGAGAGGGAAATTAAGAGGGTGTTATTTGAGTTTTAGGATAGAAAACTTTTCCTATGTTGGAGACAGTGGCTTTGAGATACTTGGATTTTTGTCTTGGATTGGGATACAGATATTGCTGCTTCTTTAACACTTGAATGAAAATCTGTGACGACTGTGATGAGAGAGTTCAGGCAATGATAGAAGATAACACTTGGTAACGGGATAATCAATTCTAGCAGCAAAATGTTCCTGCTAAGGTGCCCATGGTGGCAGCAGGTTGACTTTTGTGGCTGGATACCTGTATGTATTCAGAGAGTAGCCTGAGTTAAGGAGGCTGTACCCACTACTGTTTCAGACAATATAAGCTGTACCTGTCTGTACTCAGTTGTCAAAACCAGGTCATCAGGCAGATTACTTCAGGCAAAGAATTACCTAATTCTTTGATAAACAGAAATTTTGACATAGGTATTCCAAGAGAAGGTGATATAGTTAGAGAATATTGCTCATATTGGGGGATTAACTGGGAGGCCATGGTAACTGAAAGAAGGGGATGAGTAAGTTAAACTTGCATCAGTCTCCTGACAAGTATCTTTCTGTCCATATAGAACCCTGTACATCTTGTAAAATTGTAGGAATGTCTTTTTCCCTGAATAACAACATCTGCCCCTGAAACTGTGTTTCTGTCCTACAGAAAAAAAAACTTACATAAAAAAATCTCCTGGAAGTAGATGAGTTTCTGGTAAAATCTGTGGGTGTGCCACTTGCAATTAAGACTAGACATATTAAGGTGAAAAAATTCTGCCAAGCAAACAGTTTAAATTATAAATGAATGTTGCTGGGCTTGGTGCCTTCTGTAACACATTTACAGGGATAGGCAGGAGGAGGCTGTTTTAAAAATGCTTGTTTCACATCTTTTTACTGAATGCAAAGGGGAAGTGAAGCATCTTCCTGTTTTACATTCAAGGCTTGATTCCTTGAAATGCATGTTTAAAACAATAAATAGAAAACATTTTGGTTTGAAGTAGATTTTTTTAATAAAGGATCTGGCAGGGATGAGTATCTGTCTCTCTATTTTCCCTCAGAGGCAGCACTGCTACATATAATGACCTACAATCTGTTTACCCAAGAGGCTGGTTGTGACAATGACACAAACAGCAAATACAGTGGTAGAGTTTCTGAACATTCACTTCATATCTGAACATCTTTACAAACTGAATGAGAAATGCTGGAAAAAGACTCAATCAGCAGCAATATGTTTAGATATTTTACAAGTAAAGTACTTTGGCCTGTAGAATTTAATTTGAGAACAGTTTGGTTATAACCATTGTTTTAGCAATTTTATAAATCACTGATAATTTTTTATTTATTTGAAAATACAGAGCAATGGAAATCTTAAATTAATTCTCTTTCTGAGGTCTTTGGGAAAATATTTTAAATAAGCTTTGCAGAATTTGACCAGAATATTCACCTTAGGTAAAGCCTTAGGCCGATAAAATATAACTAGTGCTTCTCTGGTTTTCTTTTGTATTAGTGTAAGCACTAACTGGGGTGAAAAGCAGACAAGTGAGTTTATGCTATACCTATGTAAATTTTAATGAGGAGTATGCAAGACTTCTGTACATTGCTTCCCACTTGCAAGCAGATCTGCTCAGTATGGTTTAGGCAGGAGGAGACAAGGGAGAGGAGAAGATGAGAGAAAAGGAAGGGAGAAGGTTAACCTGATAAATAATTGCACATACTAGGATTTTCTTCAGTAAAAGGTTTAATGTGTTTGGTTGTGTTACCGAGAGTGAGAGTCAATGACCTTAATTATGGATGATATTCTGCACTGGAAAAGAAGTAAGGTAAGGGTTGCTGTATTTGTCAATGTTTGGTCTGAAATGGTTTAGCAGTGTTGCCCATGGTTTAAGCCTTTAGATAGTCATCTTGGGTTAAGTGAATGAGAAAAAAAGGACTGCCGGGAGCATACTGATAAGGCTTACATTAGCAGCAATCTTTGGACTATCTAGCTGCACTAAATATTCTTTATGAGAATGTATTTGGATTGCTCACAGAACTGTGTAGCTCATAGCACTTGAACTCCCTTCATTTCCTGGTAGCACACTATTTCACTCTAGAGGCTGTCATGACATTGCTATGGAAACAACATCGCTGTTTCCAGCATGTGCTCATCTTGAGACTCATCTTGACTAAAATATTCATTTCTCAGTCAGATCAATATAGTCCAGGGTTATCCTGCTTTAATAAAAAATTCCTTCTTCTGTGTCCCAAAAGGGTTAAGGTAATTAGCAAATCACCACAGGGCCTTCTTGTAGTCTAATGTATTCTGGTATTGAGGCATATCTTGGATAGTCAGTTTGTTAGGCACCATATCTTGGGAAAATGAATTTACTTAAGAAGTAAACAACAGGAAAAAAAATAGAAAACCCCAAAATAACATGGTACATTGATGTACCAAGTTTGTGGCAGCTCACTGTGCATCTGAATGTAGTGCATATATATAGGGCAAATACAGACCTCTGGGAGCAGCCTAATCTGGGGGAGATAGCCAGCCTTACAAAATCCCTTTACCTGCCTGAGTGCTAAGTATGTGAAAGCTAAACTGAAAGCAGATCTGCAATATTGTCTTGTTATTTATGGAGGAAGTCTATACCCTTGAGTGAGATAAGGCTGTTTGTATAAAAATGCCTGAGCCAGGATGACTGTGCAGGAGCTGTGTGCACAAGGATGCATTTTCTGTGCTCTCAAAAGCATGTCTCTACAGTGGGAGAAATTACTGCCACCCCCACCCGTAGCACTGTTTTCCTATAGAACACACCTTCTGTTTGGGAGATGGTGACCTTATTTCTCTTTTGAGAGCTCTGTGTAATCCATGTTAGCACTTCCTATTCTGTCTAGAAGAGTGTGTCAATCTCTATCAGGTATTTAAAAGGTGAGTGTTATACCATGGAGTCATATTCCAGCTTAGTTGCTACTAGAAACATTTGAGTAGCTTTTCCTCAAATTTGTGTTCTTTTGTTCTTTACTTCTTGGAGTATCTCCCTCTCCCACATGCATTGTGTGTGTCTCTCTCTCCAGTAAAGGAGAATGAAGATGCCTGCAAAGCTAAGATCAGGTCTGTAAGTTAGAGGATTGCAGAGGTGCTATGAACACTGATCCCATGGTTTGGAGAGCTCTCTGATTCTAGTTCTTGAGAAATGATTGTTTTGCCTTTCTCATTAAAGCACTCCTATGTGAACAGATGAGAAGGAGAAGGCTGTTTTAAGGAGCTGATTAGATTCTGGGTTGATGGGATTCCCCTGCTAGACTCCACTTTTTCAGAACAGGATACTGTCTGTCTACTAAAAGTCTTCTACTAAGAGTTGACAGTGGCAGACCCAAAGATTTTCATATCTGACTTGTAGTCCTTAAGCCTTGTAGACCCTTGTCTTTCCCAAGAATTTTCCATTTATGTTACTCTTATCTGAAACAATGAAAAGGTTTTTCATGAGAAAATTACTATAGTAGAGGGAAATTCATTGTTCCCCATTTAGCAACAATTCATGATCTATTTCAGGTTGTTTTAAATTGATCTGATTCTCAAAGCTATGCAAAATGGCAGGTTCCACTGACTTTGCCTTTTAACTTTTGGGTTTGAGATCTTTTCAGCTTATCAAAAATAAATTATTTTGAAATTGCCTATGAAGCTACAGATACCAAATCACCTGGTAACTTGAGGATCATTTACACTGGTATAGTTCAGTAATAACTTTTGCTAAGATGTAATTAATAGATAGCAGCAGGTGCTGTAGTTCTTATATAGGTTTTATTCCTAATGCTTATTATTTCTGTGTCAGTAAAGGTATGTATGAGGAGCAACAGATCATAGATCATATACTGAGGCTTAGTATAGGAACAAACTCCAACATAAAACTCCATGAAGTGCTGCTGATGGGACCATAACAATGTGCTGTATAGATATGATGGTGTTAAGGGTGCTTAAGGGAATTCTTCAAATCATGAAAAAAATAGCCCCTTATTTCTGGAGAGATTCTTTTAATTAAGTAAGCAGAAAGTATGAGCAATTCAGATCATCTCCAGAACTGGACATAGCACTCCAGGTGGAGTCTCACCAGAGTGGACTAGAGGGCCAGAACCCCCTCCCTTGACCTGCTGCCCACACTACTTTGGGTGCAGCCCAGGACACCATTTGGTTTCTGGACTGTGAGTGCATCCAGCCTCTCATCCACCAGCATCCCCAAGTCCTTCTGGGCAGGGCTGCTCTCAATCCCATCATCCCCCAGCCTGTATTGATACCAGGGCTTGCCCTGACCCAGGTGCAGCACCTTGTACTTGGTGCTGTCAAACCTCATGAGATTCTCTTGGGCCCACGTCTTGAGCTTGTCGAGGTCCCTCTAGGGAAGTCCTTGGTGTGTGTTTTTGGCTGCGAGTTAGGAAAAATGCAGTAGGGATTCTTTTATTAAAATCACACAGGAAATATTTTTAGTGTCAGTCAAGGGATGAAATTAGTAAATAGGTAATGGTAATAGGTAAATACTATGTGTTACTGAAAGTTGTCATCTTCTCTGAGCTGCATAGAATCCCGATAGGAAACAGAGCCTTTCATGAACTCTCAGTAGGCTCATTTGTAAGAAAAAATCTGTGTTTCCCCAGTGCAAAGTGCCAAGAGAGAACTGCATTTGTAGGATCACTTAAATGACTTTGTCTAGTAGCACTAATGTAGATACAGCTTCTAAATAAGGCACTGAATTGTCTTCTGCTTCTGTTGAGGTAAAACTACATCCAGTTCAGATACAATATTATTTCTGATGTGGTCATTATTATTTAGAATAACTTAATTGAGTACAGCTTTTAAACTTTTCAGAGTAAAAACAGTTGTGTGTTTATATGTGAGCTTGTGCAAATTGCAATCTTTATAACTAGCTGTGTAATTCAGATACTAGATAATTACAGCAGTAAGGCTGTGTGAGTAGGCACTATAAAGACCTTGCACATTATTTGTGTTCAAGAAGTACAGAGAAGTCTCAGCATCTTTTAGATCTCTTCAGCATCCATAAGTTCAGATTTAGGGAGCTCTCAAAACCATGGCTAAATCTGCAGAAGTAGTCTTTCAATACTTTAGTTTTGCTTCTTGCCAGAGGGCACTTTGTGATCCCTGTCAGAAACAATTGCTTTTAACTATTCTGATTACCTTAAATTGACTCCTATCTTAGGAATTTGACTGTCAGCCAGTCAGAGAGAATTGGATGACAGAGCATGACTGATAGCCAAAGGAGCAATATCAGAGCTAGTTAAGCAGTATCTTAGCATTGAATCCCTGAGTGAGATCCTCCTGGCCATACAGATGAAATGTGCATTGCAGCAAAAGCAAACAGTGCATGGCTGGAGTGCATGATACCAGTGTCATCAGGGCATGGGATAGCATTATGGAAATATTCCCTATCTAGCTATCCTCCAAAATAAATAAATTGGAAGAGTTGAATCTGGCTGTGAAAAACTAATTACAGCTGAGGCCTTTGCATTCTTGGCAATGGCCAGTTTCTTCCTTTTTCTGCAGTTGCTTTTAAAGAAGTTAATTTAAGGTGATTTGAGCATAGCTATAGCCTTGGGATAATTACTGCATTGTAGATTTATTGTTTAATAAAAATATTAATTTGTTAATCAGAATGCATAATTTTCTTACTTATCACTCCTGTCCATACACAATTTGAATTATGTGATTATGTTATTCTTTAATGGATTTCTTTATCTAGCCCTCTGTCTTCTCTAATGCAGTTGTTCCCAAATAGACACCCATACCTATGATTTCATTTCTGCAGATGTAAGGAAAAACACAGCTTGAGGCATTAGAATGCTCTTGGTTTTTGAAAATTTATAGTGAATGGTAAAACAGAAAAAGAAAATTGACTGGAGTTGTAGCAAATGATAAAGAATAGCGTGAAATAAAAACCCATAAAAACCCTTCAGGATTCCTTAATAGTAGAATGAAGAACACAACTGGGAATTTCACTGAATTCATGTGTTTGTAGAACAATCTGGGCAATATGACTCTCGGAGATACTTGAAACTTAATAATAGGCACAAAGATAGCTTTTCACAGATCTCCATAGAGCCAATTGCTTTCCAATTTCATTAGGATGGTAGCAGAAAAGTTACTATTTTGTATCAGGAATGCCCTTTGAAATATCATCATCTCAATCTTTCTCAAGTTTATTGGTATGGAAGAGAGAAAGAGCACTTAATAGAGCTCAAATGAATTCTAGCATCAACCACTAGATTTCCTTTTTCACCCTAGTGTTTTATTCCTTTAGAACTTTCAGGTATTATCCAGAATCTGAGATCCTTAGCAGAGCGACTTGGGAACCATGGCAAAGAATATTAAATTACAGGTAAAGGGTCACCTCATGGAACTGATTCTCATCTAAGTAGCAGTCATATTTTAGTGTAATATGACTGCAGTCAATGAAGTTATTCCTGTGGAAATGGGTAACGGGATTCAGTCCAAGATTTATTGTCTTACTAATTTTATTTCTTCAGTTGATGAGTTTTAATCAGTGCGTTGTCATTGTGGAAGCTTTTAAATTGCATGCTCCTGTTTCCCTCTGGATTAATTTCTCATTGAAGCATTTTGAAAATGAGCCATTCTCTGTTGTCACAGGTGCAGTCGGTGTATCCAACTTGAAAAACATGTATTATGAATTTATTGAAAGTTAGACCAAAAAACCATTTACACAATTCTAGGTACAATTATATGAAAAGATAATGTATAAATAATTTAATCAGCTCTGCCAGAGGGGAGAATTCTCTTAAATGAGTCTAATTATTCTAATTCCCATGCGAGTTTGGACTTGAAATTAACCTTGCAAAGCACAATCTTTCTCAGAGTATTAACATAAAGAAGAGGAAAATATAACTTGCTTTGCTCATTAGCTAAAAAATCTTTAGCTTGAAGAGTACTCATACAAAGACAGATGTCACAAAAATGCTCACGTGGTCATCTCAGGTATTGAGTCAAGCTTGAAGTCTGTACCTGTGTGTTCTGTGTGAGCTGTCAGAACCTGAGACCCCAGAAACTTTTCTCACTATTGAAAGAGCTGAGACACTCTCATTAATGCAAACATTACTTTATTTTGTGTTGTCATAATACACATTGGTAAGGACTGCATGTGAAATTTCAGTAGTTTCCACCTTTGGAATGGAAATGCTCTGTAAATAAAGGCCATGTTAACTTTCACGAAGTTATAGCAATAGTTTTAAGAATAAGTCTATTTTGAATGTTGTCATACAGCATGCTGATGAGCATTTCTGTAAATCCTTTCAAGTGAATTAAGCAACCAGATAATAAGTTCTGCCACAAGATTTTATCTGGTATCTTATGTCATGTAGTATAGGTGATTTAAATGTAAGTTTTATTAGTGTTTTTAAAATAGCTATTTTTCAGAAGTATCTGGCTATTTTTCAGGACAGTTTTATTTCACTACTTCCATAACAAGCATGCAGGGAAGAGGAGAGCTTTATGCTCAGAAAGGCACTCCTAGCTAGCTAAAGTTTGCAAAAATGTATCATTTGTGACTTGAATTGAAAAATCAGTAAAAATATGGAATTACTCCAGTCTAGTGCAGTACAAATACTACTGTATTAGGGTTTTCTGAAATGTATATAAAAGAATAAGTTGCATATTGCAAAAGAAAAATTGCCACCAAAATGCTCCAAAGAGCAAAGGGCATTCCTCCAGCTGGAATTTCTGTGTCTGCTTTTATTTGAGACAGGTCTTCTTCAGCAGCATGGGATTTTAGTAATGACCAAGAAGAAATTTCTTGATAGGAGTTACATGTTAGCATATAGGTTATTATTAAGAAAAAAAAAAAAAAAGAAGAACAAGAAGATATTTTATCTCTTATTTCCAAGTTATGTGGGAAAAAAAATCTCTGGCTATTTTTAAGATGGAGTTTGAGGAATTTTATATGTCATATTTCTCTGTACTACCAGGGACTCTATTCAGTAAACTAAGCAGATCCCTCTTAATTTTCTGTTAAGCATCTAATGTATTTCAGGAAAATTTGTGAATGATGATATTATATTGCTTTTGTTTATAAATTATCCTTGCCTTATTAATGTTAAATCACTCTTTTATTTGAACCTTTGCAGATGTGTAGTACATGGTGCCACTTAATCATACTACATAGAACAGCACTGCCTAAGAGAAGCTCAGCTGGGGACTTAATAGGGCTCTTCTATTAATAATTTATATGTACCTGAGGCTCTTCTGGTATTTGTGTTCCAAGTGTAACATCAAGCGTGCCACAGTAATTTCAGACAAATCATAACCAATTCTATGCAAATATATGAACTAAATATGACTTTGCAATCTTTCAGTGACTGAGTGACTCCAGGTGTGCATTTACAAAGGCTGGTCTTCCTCTTTTGATTCATCCACTTAACTTTTCTTTCAGCTGTGTAAATGCAGATAATCATGTCTTTGCTCTTGAAAATTTGAATCTGCATATGGTTATTGCTGAAGCAGGCATGTGACTGTGTCTACAGCTGAAAATGTGGGCGTTCCATTCTAAAAAACAAGCCAAAAATTCTGTTCCTAAATAAATTAAAGTTTTCCAGTATCTAAATTCATTATTCTGTAAGTAAATCACTGGTTGCAATGTGTATGAACAGGCCTATCTGTGATAAAGTTTGGATGTGACCTGCATAATTTTGAATGATCTCTTTCCTAGTAGTGCTACTCTACAATTCTCTGCTTTAAACATTTAAGTCAGGTGTTGCAGCTACTCAATTGGCAGTTTCTCTTATATAGTACATTTGTTTTTCTGCAACTTCCATACAGCAAATTCTGATATTTACTGAATTTAAAAAATATTCTTCTTTTTTCAAGTAATATTTGTGTAATGGAGATTCAGGGCTTTCTTGCTGCCGTCTCTTTTTATCCTACCAAGACAATAAGAATGTAGAGTAATTCTGATGTTTCAAAAATCAGAATGAGATCTCTCAAATTCAGAATGAGTCTTTAGGCTAGTATTCATTCTGGGAGAAAGTCGCAAAAGACAAATGTAATAATAAGAATAATAATAATCTCTCAAAACAAATTAATCAAGAAGAGAACTGAGTGAATACCCCCATGACTGGATGCAGATAGGGAGGAGAGACACTACTAGATCAGAAACCAGTCTTGCTAGCTCTTAAATTAACCTCTGCCAAGTCTTTGCCACTTTCTGCCTCAGTTTCATTTTCTGTAAAACATTAGTACTGATGCTGACTCTACTTTACTTTAAACCTAATGAATGGAAAATGTTTCTAATTCTACTTTGAATTTCTTGCCACGTATCTCCAGTTCCAAATGAATCTTGAGACAGAAATTCCAGAAGTTTCAGCTTTGTATCAGAAGTTTGATATTTAGATTATGTTCTTGAACAACTCTTGTCCCATCATCCTGAGGCACTCTAGTTTCTATCAGCTGCCAGATAAATCAGTAACATCTTGGTTCCTAAACAAATAGAAAGGATCTGACTGCTCACCTATGTGATCCTCTTGTTTTGTAAGTGTTATGGTATTAGAAGGCAGAAATAGAGAGCAAAATGAGGCATGACTCTAGACTGTGAGGAGACACAGGCCATCTTCTACTGACAGTGGTACGCTGAAGATAAATGTGAGGCTGTTGCCCAAGGAGCATCATTCCAGAGTGCAGATCCCTTATTACCCACTTGTTACCCACACTGTATAGAAGTGCACTGCCAATAATACAGGAGCATGTACTGAATATATCATCCTGTCTCTGGATGAGCTAGATCTCCACCTCTTGTTTAGCTAACATGGCCAAGTTCTCCTCAGTGGCTAGTTCTAGCTGGATAGATGGCAAGTTTATTGCTACTGCAGCCTTTTAGCTATGACCATGACTTTTCTTCTTCCACTAACAGCTCTTTCTCATCTAGCTTAACCTATAATCCTTGACTTAAGAAACCTCAGAAATCCACAGAACTGTGTTAACATTACTTAATCTCTTCTTTGTAGGCTCTTTGTACGTGTTCTTTATATCACGAGCAATCTCTTTACTTTGTGTTTGCACAGCACCTAACATAATTGGCTGTGGTTTGGCCTTCCACATAGAGCTAACAGGCCCCATAGTGGTTTTGACTCTTTCTGTATCTCATAATCCTGATATGAGGAAAACTACAGAAGCCTTTGTATTATTGTAATGGCACTGTCAGAAAGCCTTTGATAAAGACATTTTATTTCCAATCAAAATCAAATAATTTAAATTGGTATTTTCAGCAAATCACCACCAGTGTTAGACTGTTGTCAAAGTTCCCATCTCCAGTATGATTTCTGAAGAATCACTGTTATAAATACCATGGAGTGAAAAGTAAAATTGGGCAGGCATTGTACAACTTAGATCGATACCTTGCATTAACAGTTACTAGGTTCAAGGCAGCTGGGAGGAGCACACACTTATGTAGTTCCTGCTTCTCTAGTCCAGAAGAGTGAAACGATACAGGAAATGTTATTGCAACTCTCTGGGCTTCTAATAAAACCTATACAGTACATGCTTTTAGTGGAGCACTGGGCAAATGCCCAGCCTGCGATGGAAAACATTGACACTGTGGCTATTGAGAGTACTTGTAATATAAATACTCTCTTTGCCTAAGGTAAAACACTGAAATTTGAAGAAAAGGTCACATCTATTAACCTATTGACAGTTCATTTCAGGACCCCTTGACTCTTGCACAACAACCCTGAAATACAGAGCTTCAGAAGCTGGACCTATCCAATGCCATCCATACTGCCAAGTTATGCCTACTGTAGAATTGTCGTTCAACAGTGAACACATACACTGTATCTATAAGAAATGGGAAGAAAGGAGTGAGTTGATGATTATTTAAAAGTTATGGCTTGCTTCTTACATTGATAATAAGATTGATGTGATCACATCACGATGTTGTCAAGCACACTGAGGCCTTATGTCCCCAGCCTGGAAGAAAACTGGAACCATTTGGAATTCATTTTCTCAACTGGCACCTAGTGTAGGAATGATATAACCATCATGTAGGAAGTGTAAAACTGGTAGAGCTTGATTTGTAAGCATCACAGTTCCCTCCTTGTAATGAAAATAGTGTGCACTAAATGACTGGCAGGGGAAACCACTCAGAGAAATGCGTATATTAAAAGTGTAGAGCCTCAGTAGGACCACAGTAATCAATTACTCTAAACTGAAGCCCTGGCAGCTTCCATGAATTGCTATTGATTTCAACTACTAGGGCTAGGCTGAAATGTAGGTGTGAGATGCAGACAAAATTAGTAACCTGAACAAACCTCCGTGGAAAACACAGGGAACAGCCAGGTTTGGTAAGATATGTTATGCTGAAGGTTATTTTTGAAAGTCCTTAAATTTGCGAAAACTTAAGTCCCACGCAGGGATAAAAATGAAGTGTCATATCAGCATAAATTAAGAATGATGAGAGTTTTTTTTTCTTGTGAAGTTATTATGGAAAATTTTGTCTGGCTCTAAAGAAAGCTTGTCTTCCTCCATTGCAGTTGAATAAAGGGGGGAAGGAGGCAAGTAATTTTTTTTCTCGAGCCTTCTTTTCACCATAAAAACTATTTCTTTCTTGCAGTGAACCCACAAGTCATTTAAAATTATTCCAAAATAGTGATAGAAGATGCAGTCCTTTATATGCCATAGCTCATGAGCTACAAATTTGTTTCTCTACAAAATTCAGTTTCTTGTAGAATTCCTTGATGGTTTCAAGAAGATGAAGCAGCTATTTCTTTATGCATACTGTTCACTTCAAAGGGAATTGAATCTGTTTTGAGGAGGCTGCTATGTTTCCATTATCATACAAGGAAACTTATTCTGGGACCTTTTTTGCTCAGCAGGAACCCTGTGTATTTTCCACATTCTCATTATACATGTTTTGGCATGAGCATAAAGCAGGCATGCTCATTTATAGTCTTTCTGATCAAGAGGAGAAGTCTGATTAATATGAATTTTGGATCAAGGTGAGGGTCAGCTTTGTAACCTGCAATAAAAGGAACTTTCTGGAGTAACTTCTCCCAGAGGGGAATATTTCTGTTAGATCAGTGGCCCAGAGGCAATGGAACAAATTTTCTTCCCCCTGTTATCCTCATTTTGCTATCAGCTGCACAGCAGCAGCACACAATACTGGATTAGAACTAAACATACCATAAAACTGAATCGTGTACTCAGATCACATTCCTCACACTGCATATCGTTGCAGGTTGTTAATCATGCCTTTCCTTATGCTCTTTCCTCTTTCCTCTCTTAGAGTTTTTCTTCTCTCTCCCTCCCCCCTCCCTCAGATCTTTCCCTAAAGCCTCCTTGCAGCCAGGCCCTGCCCTGCTCACTCTCCTTTGTTATACTTCTGTTCTTGAATAGTTTGGGGAAGGCAACGTAGATGCTCAGCTGAAGTTAAGGTTACATTGCCTTAGAGTAGCTTTATTGCCTTTCCCAAAATTGTCTCTCCTGGTCTTGTAGCTCTACTAACCCAGGTGTAAGAAGATCAGCTCTCACCATTGTAGTTGCCAAGTGTACTCGACCTTTTATTTCCATTTTGCTGGGGAGAGCATCTGTAAGTCTGCTGGCCTCTTTATATCTTTATCCTGTTTCGTTGAGCCAAGCACTAGAGGACGGGTCTGGTATCTAAGACAGCAAATAGTTAAGGGGGAAGGACCTGTTCTATTTTTCGCAAGCAAGAAGATATTTTCTATTCCTTGTTTTACTGTTAATAAATTAAAAGACTGCCAATATATTCTAGCCCATCACTGGCAAGGTGCAAGTTCAGCCTTCCCTTAGTGCAATTATCTACCAGGGATCAAAATGCCTTGTTCTTGTCAAGCATATGTGGGAGTCAAAGCAATATGAACGTTTTTTCATTTTCTTAGGGGAAATTTCTACCCTGTAAAGGCACAGAAACACTGACTTTTTTAGAACAGAATTATATCCTGGTACACTGCCAATGGTGAAGTGAACTCTCTGTTCTTTCTGTCTTAGACACCTTTGGTCCTAGGTGTTTTTTCCGTACTCTGAAAATGAAGCAGATCACATGTGGTACAACAAGAGTAGGGTGTGACTGGTATTTCAAAGGGGAGTGCAGTGTGGGAGAAGGACCATGCCCCACTCAAGACAGCCCTCCACAAGCTCTGATTGCAGGGGAAGGCAGCAGTGTAGGAGACAACTCTACAGATTTGTGCTATTACCATAGTTTTCTTTTTAGCAGTGGAATTTTCATTTAATCAGTTTCTGTCAGATTCCCTCTGTTTTGTGCTTTTCAAGTTCACCAAAGGCTCTGTTTCTGAGGCACACTGTCTGGTCCAATTTTTTGTTTTATTTTATTTTATTATTTTTTTCCTGCCATGCAATGCTTTGCTTAAAAGGAAGAAAAGACACAAAGGGAAGATAGAAAAATAGAAATGAGAAATGTCTCATGGGAGATGCTTGCCCTTACCATGTCATGCTAGTTTAAATACAGTTCCCACACATCACATGTCAAGCTGTACTTGATTGTTTTCAAATAGATGGCAAAAATCATGAGAGGAGGAAAAATGTTCTTTTGTGTGACATATTCTTCTTTTGATATATTGGATTTTGTAGCTGTCAAAACACAAGCTGTTTTTCCATCTATTATTACAAATGCATTTGGGGTAAATCTCATCTGCAACTCTCTGGTCCCTTGGTTGTTTACTTCAATACAGTGTTACTGTTTTAATTTTTCTAAATCTGGTGAAATGATGAATTTTCATTTATGCTATGATCCTCAGTAGGCAAATGAGATTCTTTCTCTGTGGAGATTTAGATCACGTCTGGAAATGCAGTATGTTTCAAGTATTTTCTGCTTTTCTGGCAGGAGGATGGAATATTTAATTTCATTATTCCGCATAGGTTTATTCATTTTACACAATGAAAGGAAATTCATCAATAGTGTCTTCAGCATCCAGAAAAATGATACTTACCATGGCTGCTTCATATACTCCATTTATATTTTATATCTTTCTCATCACTCAGCAATTATTCATCTCTCTGCTCAGAGGTGAAATTCTTCTATTGAGTAACCATAATTTCTCTGAACTCCACAAAGCAATTCAATCCTTGAAAGCAATTGCTTTTACTTAAAGGTGTTTCTTGGGACAAATTCACCAAATACACATAACTGAATAAAGGTGTTGTTTTTTTTTTTTTCCTGTTGATTTTCAGCATTATTTAGTGATGCTTTATAAAAGAGGTAAATCAATGTTTCTACATCTTAACATTCATTGCACTTTTATTAATCATGATGGATTCTTGGAGATGGATGCAAATGTGATAGTATGAGTAAGTAGGAATGCAGTTAAAATGCAACATTAATTCATTCCCAGTTGTTATTAAATGTCACAACATATTATTAGTTTTGCTGATATTTTCCTTTTCTAAACCACATGGGGAAAAAAAAGAAGAAAAACCAAAAGCACAACAGTGTGATGTATGCACAGTCATCAAGATAATTATCTCTGAATCTTTTGTACTATTTCACTGTAGTGTTCCAGAAAGATCAAAGTATGGAGTGTAAAGGTGGTGATAGTTTGTATTCCATTCCCACAGAAATCAATCAAAGGTCTTTGATTGGTCTTCCATTTGGGAAGTGGTCACAGTGGGAACAGAAACAGGCTTAGTACCATGATATATGATTTCTCTCCCCACCAATAAAACAGATTTTCTCATTTATCTTATCCTCTGAGATGTTTAAATTTTGAATGTCAGCTGATTCAAATTTTATGTTCAGAGAATCCAGGCACTGAGATGATTTGTGTTTAGGGCACTGCACTGGGACTCAGTAGATCTGGGTTTGTTCTGTCATGCATTTCCCGTGTGATCTTATGCAAATACTTTATTGCTTCTTGCACAAACTCATCAGTAAAATAGGGTAATGTTACTCTTCTTGTTTGAAGGATTTGTTAACATTTGGATGACTTATCTCTGTCAGATTCCTGAAAATGTAAGAATGCACAATCTTATTTAAATGTACTGCTTTACATATATATCCTTCTTCCACTTTATGCTTGTGTATCTACTGCTTCCTCCCAGCCCCCTCAGGAGACTCTTACTTTCATTCTTTTCCCTGTAAGCAATCTTTCACAGACTGGCCTTCTCCTCCAAACACAGGCTCAGTGTGGGTGCTGGGTTTTAAGGCAGGTAATGTGTACAAGTAGAGATATAAATGTTGGAGGGGCAGCATGTGGGTAATCTTTGGTGATCCAGCTGACAAGTTTGTGCTTGGGAAACTAGATATTTTGTTCCAGATGCTGTTCACTTAAATGATTCAGGTGTACAGTTCTGAGTCACAGAAATTCATACTGATTTTGGTAGTTTTGGGCATTGTTTACATAAAAACGTAAGAATGCCATTTCAGATACTTTTTCAATATTAATACAGCAAACCTAATATTGTGCCTGATTTTTTTAAAGGAAATTGTATTAGTATATATTCACGCAAAATTATTTGCATAAATACTTCTGTGTTTGCCACATATGCCTTTTCAAAAAATGTACCTTTTTGGATTTTTTTGAGTCTTTTACCTTAAGCTACATGTATTTTTTAGCTTAAGTTGCATAATCATAAAAGCCAGTGAGCCTTGTTGGAGTGAGCAGATCTGAGCTGTGCATTGTTCCCTCTCAGTCAGCATTATCTGGGATAGAGCAGTGGTTTCAATAGTAAGTGCAGGAGATATAGCTACCTGTTCTCTATTAGTTTCATGAAGAATTGAAGTGAGAATTCTATGTCCCTGCAACACTGTTTCTTTGATTTCTTTGATGTCTTTGCACAGCATGGATAAATGGTGACCTACTAATGGCATCTGCAGGAAAACTGTGCAGACTTTGAGTTCTACACTGCTGTTTGGGTTCAGTATAAGTGGGCCAGGTATGGAAATTTAAAACTGTACTACTACCAAACAAATGAGTATATCTTTAAAAGCATTATATGTGTGTACATTTGCACTCCTTCAAGTAAGAGATGCGGTTCACCTGCAGACAACTGCATTTTCCTTGATGAAACTTCCATTCAGACATTGTAGATATAAAGCCAGCCAATATGGAGGACCTGACGGAAGTGATTACAGCCTCTGAGTTCCATCCCCACCACTGCAATCTCTTTGTCTACAGCAGCAGCAAAGGATCCCTGCGCCTCTGCGACATGAGGGCATCGGCTCTCTGTGACAAACATTCCAAGCGTAAGTCATGAGCCCCAGACGTCATCAAAGTCTTACTATGCACAGACAGCTCGTAGTTGGGTGCATACCCCAGTGTATTAGTTTCTCACTACAGGCACATTTGAAAATAAAACAGCAAAAAGAACAATTTTTTTTTCTCCTGTGCAAGTATTAGCTATGAACTTGGTAACAGTCTTGTCTGTGACTGGTTGCCCTTACAGTTCTTATTGCAGGGGTCAGTGTGGAACCCAGAACTGTAGCGAAAGAGGGAGGATTCCTAAAAAATCAAAGAGGATGAGGCAGTGTTTTAAGTAGCTGAGTATGCAGGTTTGAATGCACAAGTACTGTTCAGAATGCTGCAGCAAGTAAATTTTGATTGTCAGACTGCCTTCAAATTTTGAATCCATTTTCTGGAT
This sequence comes from Phainopepla nitens, assembly GCA_013400175.1. NCBI lineage: Eukaryota > Metazoa > Chordata > Aves > Passeriformes > Bombycillidae > Phainopepla > Phainopepla nitens. Next base: position 592,046 of record VXBQ01000504.1, on the reverse strand, counting down.
TAGGAAATCTCAGTATCCTTCCTAAAAATGTAGTCCAGCCTTCCCTATATGTAGATTTCCAATATTATGTCTGAACAGACTCAGAGAAAATTCAGTAAGTAAGGGGGGGGATGGTTTAGGAGGGGAAGAAATGAAAATTGTGCTGGTATAGAAATTGTCATCAGTCCTATATGATTTTATGTAGCTTGAGAAATTTTGAGATGAACCACCAAATCATGATAGTTCATATCTGAAATGTACATAAGAAGAAGGAAGTAAAATTTTAGAATATGTGACTATATTTTAAAATAATGTGACAGCTATATAAAAGTTGAAGAAAAATGCATGTTTATGTTGTCTTACTATCAGCTCTTTATGGTCTGGAGAAGATAGACCGTGGTTCTTCCCACCAGTAATCTGGCAAGCCTGGGCACTCTGCCTTGTGCAAACCACCTGTTTGTTCTGTTAATCTTCTGAGACTGACAGTCTCAGACAAAGGCATCATGTGGGTGGTTACTGAGAAGCTGAGAAACTCATGAATGAACTGTGGTGGCTCTGCTTTAGTCACCTTCAGGACAAGGGCTCTTCCAGAACACCTCCATCTCACAGAACTGAGACATCAGTTTCTTTTCCCATGCTGAAACATTGGAAGGAAATTCAAGAGAAATCCTTTTAGTGCCAGAGCATGTAAGAGGTTTTATGCCATTCAGTGCCTACTTGAACCTGTTTGAGAAGGCAGATCTTATTAGTAGGGGCAGGAGGGGAGGAAAAAGCATGTGAAGATTTAAATGAGGCATAAGTGGTGCACAGATTTCATACAGATGCTATTTTTAAAATGGAGGTGAATTTAGTAAAAAAGCCTGTGACTAGGCCTTTTGACTGCAAGGAGAAATGCACATGCTCAGAACCTCTTAGGATGTGGTTTCCAATTATAAAAAATAACCCTCAAGGACATTTTCCCAAGCAGAGCAGTGTTTTACCTTTGTTAGCTTGTATCTCCTTGTACTTGTAGAGGGAATTCAATAACATGAAGTGAAATGTAAGCATGACACAGTCTGACACAATGCTGTGAGTTATCCTGTCCCATTTAATTGTTTTGTTCTGTAATACTTCCATTTCTTCCTGCTAATAAGGCCTCCATGCCCCTGTAACTCAATGCCAAATGCCTATCAGAACTTATTAAAGCCACAATACAGCAATGCTGGATGAAAGAAGGCATTTTATGCTAGAAGAGAACGCAAGGTCTAATGGTTGTTGATTAAACCCCATTTTCCAGATCTATGAGTTAGAAAATAGCCATTTAATGTAGCACTGCTGCACTGAAGTCAAGTCAAGCTCATTGAGAAGCTGAGTGTGTACAGCACAAAATTGATACAGCAATGGTAGAACTTCCAAAGTGTTAAAAGGAGTAGGCCCATATATTGCTGATTGGAGTGGTTTCAGTATGGCTCTCAGAGACAAGCAATAGGAATTATATACAGCCCATAGCAGCCTAAAAGGGTATATCAAAAACCAGCCTGCAAAATCAAGTTATTTGCATGATTGTCTCTCTGGTACCTTGACTGTGCATCTGATTCCTCTTTACAGTTGCTAAATTTACAGCTGGTGCATATGCATGATCAGTACCCTGCTCTCCTAGCTTGCCTTGTCTTTTAGTCTTTCCCCATTACTGACATCACTTTTCAAGCAAAATGCCACAAGTGGAGTCGCTGTAAACCCTCATGTTGTGCCATGCATCCCTGCCTTCTCAGCACAGTCTAGTATCACTGCATGCTGTATTTCAGATGCAGCTCCAAGTTTGTAATGGATGTACATATTTTTAGGGATGAAAGACACAATCTAACACTTAACAAAAATACCAGAATTATGAGCGTATGTTGTGAACTTTTGCATTTACTTCTTTTCCGCTTATTAATTCAAATCTCTGTAGCTCTCATAAAGTCCATTGCAGCTCTTGGGGCAAGAGCCCTTCCATTTGTACAGATTTAGAGAGTGCCATGAATAATAACTGTCCCATACCGTAAAAATAAATTACATATTAATATCTGTAGTGTAAGTCAACCAACACAGGATGTTAATAAATTATAATGTCTTGAAGGTTTCTAGTTTTCTAAGCTCAGTGGCAGAATTTCTTTTTTTGGCAGTAGTGACAGCAACACTACAAGGTTTACCTTATAAATCCTCATGGCTTTGACATGGACAAGATGAGCCTACTTCCATATGTACTCATCCTTGATGCCTATGCTGAGATTTAGTAGCAAGCTGCCAATTTGTGTCAAGAGTTGTAATGGGAATACCTGTCCCTTAGAAAAATTATCTCAGACCACCAAATCTATTTATAAGGCATTGAAAGAATATCAGGTCAGTAGCTGAATTTTAAATGGTAATTGAGATACTGATAAGGTGTGATAAAATGTGTTGTGTCTCTAATATACTACCTGAAACTGCTTCTTATAACATCTCTGTAACAGATTGTGCAGCGCTGAGTGAGGATCACAGGAAAATCTTATGTAGCCATTGCAAATGTGCATCAGGGAAAGACCACTGTGTAGGCATAGAGCAGGTACATACATAATGCTGTTCCATGCTGTTACCAGACTTTGCAAGTACTAGGAGAGAATGACATCAAAAATGTTCTGGAGAGGAGGTGCCAAAGGGATGAACGTCCCTGCTTGTTTAGAATATTAGAGGAGTGGGACTGAGGCAGGTGTTCTTGTAGTCCACGGTGCTATAGGTAAAGATTAAAAGCATTTGTGAAAGTCAGACTTGAGCAGCAACAAATAGGGAATTAATTAAAGTAATATGGAACCTTTCACCTAGTGTGCTTGCTAAAGCACCCAGAGATTGCCTTTGTCATCGGGCAACATGCATGGCAGTGCAGTGTAGAAAAAAAGCAGTACATGGAAATCTGTGGCAGCAGCAACAGTACCATTATTAAAGCAGTCAGCTGGGAACATTGAAGAAATAAAAGAATTAACCCCCACCTCAAATTCCATAAATTTTTATGCAAGGGCTTTGTTTAGGTGACAAGGAAGACAAGTACAGGGATACTGCTGCAGTAAGATCATCCTGACTAAAAATATACTTACAGCAGCATTTATTCAATTAACAGATAGTTGCTAATTTGGTTTGGTTTTTTTTAATTGCTATGATATGCAATATGCATGGAGTTAATATCATTCTTCCAGCTTGTAGGCTAGATGGATACATATGGCTGTTTCAACAAATCATAGAATAAAGCAGTCAGCTAAAGAAAACAGAGCTTGAACATGTGAAGTCAGAAAAAAAATAAAGCGTTTTTTCAGTAGTTCAGCAGAATTATTAAAACCATTATTAAATGGTAAATATAAACTGTATAGTTATGCAATATGGAAATTTAAGCCACTCAAGAGTATAACTCCTATTGATATTTCATGTAATAGCCTTAACATCTTAAAGTCATTGCATACTTCAGAAGCTGTAGTAGTTTATTAAAATTCTGTATGTTGCTTTAAGGATTTTTTAGTATTCATTTCTTAACATGTGTTTGTAGACTAAAACCCTATTTCTAATTATCTATTACCCATGTTTAAAGTTTACAGCAAAATTCTTCAAGGAAAGAAGAGCTACAGTTTCAAGTTTATTGTTCTGTCTGCCACGGTGATCTTAAAAACACAAATTTTGGGATTATATAGTATTAGCCTCTGTCACCATGAGTTGGTGCTCTCTGTGCTCCAGACAGACTTCTCAAGCTCGTGTCCTCTGGGTCTGTAGCAGGAGCCGTTTGGAGCTCTCCTTCCTTAGACCAAGGAAGCATTTGTAGGTGACAAGCAATCCCAACAACCATCTTCCCTGGACTCTCCCTGGATGGAGCAAAGCCTCTCAGCTGGTGCATCCCAGCCCCATGGGCTGCACAGTCAGGATCTTAAAAGTATAAAATGATTTTTGGAGCAATGCAGAGTGAATTCCAGGTTTGGTTTGTGACTCAGAGATGCCACCCAAAGATGAGAGGGGTGTTTTTTCCATTGAGAGTCCTTTTCCACATTTTTATTTGAAATTCAGGCCTGAAAGAAATGCCAGCGTTTCCCCAAGGATAAATGCCACTGTCCTGTCAGTCAGAAATGTAGCTCAACTGGGTTTTCTTCTGGGCTTTTCTTGAGATTACCTTGGATTTTAAAGAATTCAGAATCACTGAAGCAGCCAAGACACAAATAAAGGATAATCTACTTAAACATGCTGAATTTTTAAAATTAAATTAATTATATTTACCAGTTGTTTAAAGCAGGTTGGAATTTCAGAGACAAGACACCTTTCAGACCTCTGACTGAGTATGGATTATCTTTCATTTGCAACAGAGAACAACCAGATGCACAAAAAAGCCTGTGACAGACTATCCCTGCTGGATTTGCTAATTAATATTGACCTTTCCAAATGAATGATGCTTATTGTCTGACTGAAAAGGAGACAACTTGTTTTTCTTCTGTGTGAGCCTAACATCTAAAATACGCTTTTTATTTCTGCATCTGGTCTCATGTCAGGTTATCATCTGAGAGAGAGTCAATCACTCGCCCTTTGGGCACAGAGAGGGCTCTGTCAAAGTGATGTCCACTTCAGGCAGAATCTGCAAGGTTTCATGGGACAGGAGTGAAACTTATCTGAGCTTCTGAAATTATTCAACCCCATGCTTGGTGAAGGCTTATTCTCCTTATCCTAATTCTGGATTTGTTTTTAAGCATGCACTACAAAGGCATATATGCATTGCTGATTTTATATCGCCAATGAAAAAATGTGCCCATATCCTGATAATTTTGTAATTATGACTGTCACTAAAGGTTTGTTACTACAATTCCATGCATGCTAAACTAGATCCTGGAATGGATCCTTCCTTGTGCAGGAATCCTACTGAAATTTGGTAACAGATTGCCTTTAGCATGGGCTCCAAAGTTTCCATTATGCTCAATTTGGATGAATGTATAATAAAGACATTTAAAACATGGCTAATGAAAATTCAAAAATGTTCCTACAGAAATGCAATTATGTCTATATACTATTTCCTCCAGTTGTGCAAGATATGTTAAAATTAAATCTGAGGAAGAAAGAACCTAATTTATATACTTCTAGCTATCAAATACTAGGAAAAAAGAGAAAACCCTGAAGCAATAGTGAATGATTTATGATTGAAGAGGTGTTTCATTAACCCCTGTCCCCCAACCACACAGAGATAAAGCAAGTAATTGCTGTAAGATTGATTTAATTATTCAGTCTATTAAAATTCCTGTCTTGTTTGCTTAATTTTTTTAACAGCAACAAATACTGCTTTTTAATGTCTCATGAAACCAGCTTTCAAGATCTTATTTCACTGGGGCAGAAAAAACCCACTTATCACTTATCTTATATATCAAGATCAGAAAGACTTATACATCAGTTTGGCTGTAGAGCAGTAGTAGTTTTATGTCCCGTTAACTCCTTGGGAGTGCTCACAACACTTGGCATTAAACATGCACATAAGTCTTTGTGAGACTGAGCTTTAAAAAGGCTTGATCTTCTAGCTCGGCTTTGTGTTTTTTCAATTCCCTTTCTCTCTTTAGCACCATTTCTCTTTATTAGCAAACTCTCTGGCAAAGTTATATCAATCTAAGCAACTCTGTAGTGAAGCTCCCACCCACTGATCTTTAGCTATTGATCTGGCTTTGCCTTTCAGCACTAATGCACCTTCCCTTGTGGTTTGTGACAAGCTGCAGGAACTCAGTGCAGATGGTAAAACAGATTCTTAAATATTGATTTGAGGGTCCACTTTTAAAAGCCATGCTCTCTAGAGGTATTGATGAGAAGTCTAGTTTTAATATTGGGTCATTGGATAAAGGAATGCTGTGTGGTAGGTGAAATTTCAGCCTTGTGGCCTGGAGGTAGGGTCAGAAATTTGCTTTGATTAAAAAGGAAAATGAGATGTGTAAGTGACCCGGGCAAAAAGAGGTGCCCTCTGAATTATATAAAAGCAAGTAGAAAATTGAAATATAAAAATATACTTCTTTTTAGTTTAAAGCACGATAAACAGCTACAGGCTGTGGTAATGTAAAATGTTAAACAAATGTGTCTCACAAAATAATTGTATTTTAGATTGCTTAGGAAAGCAGATTCAAAAACTCCCTCTCATGTATAACCACGTTAATCAGTGTAGACCAAGAAGGCAAGATTGTCACATTAGCACAATATTCTATTATTGAAAGAGAATTTCCAAGGGAGATGAATGTAGGGGTGGATTGGCTTAATACAAAACAATAAAACATTCAGAGACAGTGAAAGATACAGTAAATAATAATGGTAAATCAAATTATTATCATGAATAATGAAGCTTAAAGATATAAAGAGACGATGAATTTCAGTGGGAGCTTGCAGTTGGGCTTGATTCACTCAGAATGAACTCAGGGACTCTTTCCTAAAATAGATTTTAAACAATGCATAAAAATGACCATACCTGGGCAGACCAGAGGTCCTTCTAGCCCAGTTTTTTGGCTCTGATATTGGCAGTAGCAACGTCAACAGAAAATGTAAGAACATACCAAGTGTATAATCTTTACCCTCTGCAGTTTGCAGCTGGAAACTTGAGGTTCAGGGACCTTAGTGGAAGTGAACTTGCTGCATTCAACAATACTGAAATGGATCTTTGAGGTTATGCAGTTACTTTTGAACCTGTGTGTATTTTTTACCATTCACAATATCTTTCAGTAAAGTCTTTAGTAGCTTAATTAGGTATAGTGTAAAGGACCATCTTCTTTCAGCTTGCCCTGTCCTAGTTTCACAGGGTGACCTCTACTTGTGGATTGGAAGAGACAGTGTACAAAGTGAACTGTCATTCCCCATTCATCCTTTCCATGCCACTCTTAATTACGACCCCCTCAGTTCTTTCCTAGGTTGAGAGACCCCAGTCTATTTAGCCATTCCTTACATGGACGCAATTTGGTACTTCTGGTCATTTTTATTGCCCATTTTTATGTCTTCTTGGGATCTCAACCATGTTAGAGATAAGCCCAGAACTATGCTTAGCTCAAGAGGAAGCATTTCTTAAATTAAATGGCACAAAAAAAAAATACTTTCTGTATTGAATGTTAGTAAAAAGTGTCATGTACCTAAATAAAAAAAAGAATATTAATATTTTCATAGAAGTTCTAATGAAATTTAGTTTAGTTTAGGTTTTTTATGCTAAAGGATGAAATAATGTGATAGAGCAAATCACAGCTGAACCAGGAATAGTGATAATTTGCCATCTAAAAATATTAGAGTATTATTAAATAATTTGTTATTTTCGTTAAATTTTTTTATTTATCATCTTTTAGGAAAGCATATTGGTTCTTGCTCCTTTTTTTCCTGTGGCTAGTCTGTCAAGACCAGTGGACTCCTATACATTTCAAAGTACTATTTTCCAATATGTTCTAATCAGGTATTGCAGCCATTTTCATTTGGGATCTGGAATTAAATAGGGACTTAGTTTAAATGATAAATTATTTGGCCTTGGACTGAACCTGTTTTGTGTGTTTATGAAATTAAAGCCCAGTGAGGGATTACCTGATCCACCACTGGTATTTCCAGGTCCAGTTGAAATTCACCTATTGTTTGTGTACCAGTGTAACCCAGAGGTTTATCTGTAATATGTTCACAACTCAGTCTAGCTGCAGAATGTTTACTTGCTTATATAATAAAAATGAAAAATTGTTTTCCCTGTCATGTTTCACCAACTTTGTTGGCCCTGGTCTCCACGGTCCTCTCCCTCTCAATAACCTCACTGCCTCTATTTCCATTGTTGCCAAAGCTGTTTTCATCCTTTCATAGCTGGGACCCTTGAACAGAAACTGGATGATTTTCTACATCCATTAGTTGTCTTTGGAAGGAGGAAGAGATTTATTTCATGGTACAGGATTTCCAATGATTTAAATCTAAGTAACAGCAAATGCTGTAAAGTCAGATATTTCCCAAACAGGATACAAACTATAAATAGAATCCACCTAAAAAAAAAAAAAAAGAAAAAAGAAAAAAGCTTTAATAATTTATTATTTGTTCATAAGTAGAAAGAAAACAGGGCTTTTTTTCTGCTAGAGAGAATGAGTCTTTAAAGCTGCTTATCATTTTATCCTATGAGTGATGGAATTTCTTACAAAATCTGTGGAGCAGATTTCTGTTCATCTTCAAGTTTTCCTTCTTGTGATGATTTCAGAAGGAATACAGGATTTTGTGTACTAGATCAGATTGTGACACTGCACCCACCATATCAGACAATTTTAGCATTATTTTTAATATTTTTTAAAGTTCACATATGCCAGAATTTACACTCTGCAATGATTAAAGCTCTGCCCAGCTACTTGTTTAGAATTGAACTTGAAAGTTACTTTGGGTTAGATTTTGTTTTTCTTTATTGGATGTATCTTTTCCAATAAATAGCAGTTTCAGGTGTGTGGAACCAAGCCTATATTGGGAAATTGAGGTGGCAGCACCTGTTACCCTCAGAGGGCAGATGATAGCCACAAGGTGTTAGTGCACCACACTTCTTTTGGCCACTGCTCAAGGCAACTGCTTTACTTTGCTCAGTGTCTGGGAGGAAGCTGTGAGATGGACCTTTCCACCTACTTTTACTGTTCTGGCCTTTTTTTTTTTTTAACTTTAGATATCTCATATATTTCTGCATGATGAACACACATAATAGAAATGCCTTTCCTGTCCACTGGAAAAGGAAAGTCTCCATTCTTCATTAGCTCAGAGAAATTCACAAGGAAACAAGAATATTTTTTATGAGAGATAAGAGTTTGTTTTTCAGCAGATGGTACTTCCTTTTTAAGAAAGATGTAGCATATTTTATGCCATAGATTTTCTTCAGGATTCAGGAAAACAGCACTCTGGCAAGTATCCTTCAATGAACCCATCCTTTCCTGCAAAGTCTGGACTTCTCCAAGAAGCTGCTGTGGGTTTTAACTTGTGAGCTGCGCAGAAGAGTTGAGCTTTTTTATATCCCTAAGCAGACTTCCCAGGTTACCCATGTGTCTGCTGGTGGCATAAGGGGCAGGAACAGTGTCTTCCTGGCAGGCTTCTCTTTAAACACTGGCTGTACTCAGAGATATGCTCTGGTTTCCTCTGTAATCCCATGCTATTTCTCCATGCCAGAGTCCTGTCATCAAGGTGACATTTAAATCTGAGCAAGTGTCATGTGAGAACTCAGCACATCATGTCATTTGTGATTCCTGTCATCGTTAGGTAGCTGGGCAGGTAACTCTGTGTCTTTCGTGTAATTAGCACTGTGACCATTATCAAGGACGGTAGTAATGAAAGTTAAATACCTTTTTTTATGGCAGGTGTTTGTTATTAAGAAACTAATGATGAAATTAATTAAAGAGTATAATAGAATCTGTAATCAAATGTCAGTAAAGTTCAGCTCTAACAAGATTTAGATACAGAGAAGTAAGCTAGATTTGAAATCTCGTGTTTCAGGTACTGATTGCTCCTGGGTGCAAGAGTGGCCTCCAAAAAATAAGTCTTAACAGTAATAAACAGAAAATGTGTTTTGGAAACCATGGGCTAGACTCGTGGTTTTTTCCTACCAGCTTGGAGAGGTCAGGGCTGAATTTGAATTGCTTGCCTGAACTGAAGTCCAAGTCACAAGGCTATCACTTCACTGCTGTTCTGTCTCCAATTACTCCACTTGTATTAGGCAAACTGAAGGAAGACTGGGCTTTTTTTGCAGTATGTGCATAACCTTATGTTGATGCTAAACCAGAAATAGCCAAGCCTCAAGAACATTCTCACCTTCATTTCCTGAGGCTAATGCCCTGTGCTGGTTGCTCAGGCAGATGCTGGTAGTTGCTAAGCTTTCTCTTCTTTTCACTGTGGGAGCTGCTCCTTAATTTCCTCTAACAATTTTCCTGTGTTGCTTCTGCTGACTAGAAGAACTATCTCCAAAGAATTGCTGCTACTAAAATTTCTACTGCTATCTTTCTTTCTGTAGAGACTGTCATGCCTCTGTTAGTTCCACAGTTAATTAAACTAAGTCTTTCTAATACTTAATACAGTAAGCATAGAAAAGCAATAAATGGGGCAGATAAAGAATGAAATGGTTTAGTCTCATTAATTAACAAAATGCAGAATATTCAGGTACAAATATCATTCCTCTTCTAATCACTGGGAGTTGGATGAGCCACACAGAGCCAAGAAAATATATCTAAGCTATAAATGAAGGTGTAGTTCAGTTAGAGTGGGTTTTGTTTTTTTCTTTCTTGGTTTTAATAGCAGCTTCACATCATAATTAGGAGGATGAAATTCCTGCCAGCCAAGTCTATAGTTTGGACAGATTAAAGGGAAGAGGTATGAGAAATAATTGCTTTGTGCTCATCAGACTTCTCTTGAAAATCTGACAGGATAATTACTAAATACCTGCTTTGCAGAATGTCTAGGCAAAATTTTAAAGAGCTATTTAAAGTTGTTCACTTACAGTCTATCTGAAAAGTTTTTTGCTCTTTTTCAAGTAGTTCATTACCATTCAGATGGTGTGGTGCATGTTTAAATATAGACCTTACACTCATGTGCATGCCTGGCTGCATTCCACTGCCCACCCCCAAAGAAAATTGCCCATAATTTTTTGCATTACCCCACATACTTCACCCACGTACTCACCCTTAACTTTCAGCAGAACATTATTTCACCTGATGGAAGCTAACCTTGTTGCTTCCAACAGTCTGAATCATAGTAGTGGATAAAATAATTGAGGGAGAAATGTTCCAGTGGACTATACAAAAAACTTCATTGTGACTGACAGTAAAAAGTTTTTCTACTTTCAGCATGCTTTCATGTTTCATTACATGGCTTTTCTTCACTTGCTTTTGAAACTTGAAAATGAAATTCACTAAATTGCCAGTTTTCAAAGAATACTGTAGGCATTGGTCCCAAAACCCTATGATTTTGTGAGAGTTAAAAAGCCCTGAAAGCCCGACTTTCTACTGAAGTTCACCTTAGAGGTCAGTTAGATCACAGGGCCACAGATATCTGCAGAAAGACAACAGAATTGCTCTAGGCACTCCTGAGGTAGGGGTAGAGTCATCCAGTGTCATTCTTATGTGCAGTTGAACAGGGATGACAAATCTCATAGCTACAAGAGCTGATTTTCACGTATGAACATCGTGTAAGCAATATTTCGTGACCTGCTGCCTTGTCAGATTGCACAGAGCTGCTGACTGTCACATTCAGGGAGTTCACTGCTTTCCAGAGCTGTCAGCAATTGCACACCAGGTATTTAGTTCATGCATCCACCTGGTAAATCCCTGTCTATTTTATGCTCACCTTTCAGGAAGAGGTAATTGCAATTTGCAGTTGCTTTTTAAATTCTGGTCCTTAGTCTTGATGCCTGCAGACATGACCAATGAGTAGCCTGCAGCCGGGCCAGCTGGTTCTGGCAAGCAGGGCAGGCTTTGAGTAACCACTCCTCCCAGGGATGGCAGGACTGTTGTGACACCACATGTACACACCTCTCATGTGACACGGACACCTGGGTTTTGGTTATGTCAGGAAACGGGCTATGCAGACCCCAGAAAGGATGAAGGCATGAAATGCCTTGCTATGGGTATCTGTAATCAACTAAACAATGTATTTGCATAATTTTCCAAAGTCTGGTCTCTGAGACCATAGCTATAACATTAATTATTGTAATATATAAAACTTACAGTTTGTATATTTATATGAAGTTAAAAGAATGAATTAAGTGCTGGACATACAAATAATTCCATATCATGTTACTCGGTAAATTGAATTACATGTTTCACAAGAAATGCACACTTCAGATTGTACAGCAGAGCATATTTTTATACAATTCTGATTTCAGTCTCTTGCTTCTTTTTCTTTGAACAGTTTATGAAGAGCCAGAAGACCCCAGTAACAGATCATTTTTTTCAGAAATTATCTCCTCAGTATCAGATGTCAAATTCAGTCACAGCGGCAGATACATGCTTACAAGAGATTACCTCACTGTCAAGGTTTGGGATCTGAACATGGAGACAAAGCCTGTAGAAACGTACCAGGTAGGAATCTCCTACATCTTAAAATGCAACATTGTATAAGGATCTCAGTGTTCAAAAACTGGATCTTTCTGTAAACTTCTCATAACCTTATCTGAGAAGCAGCCAGCTATGAGAATTAATCAAGGTGGGTAAAATCCTCACAGTGGCATCCTTATAGCAGGAAAAAGGGCAATTGCAGCATTAGTAGGGAAGTGTAAAGCCTGGGGAGTCAAGGTAGCACTCCCTGTGGATGGGGCTCTTGAAAGAAACTATTATTTTAAAAAGAGAAATCATCTCTTCAGTTTGGCATCTGCTTTCAAATGATTATTTCACTATTAACATTTAAAAGGAACTGAGGAAAAGATTTTGTGTGTCGTTTAGCACTCTGCTTCTTGTGGGACTGCTGATAGTTTACACCTTTGTAATTTTAGAACCACTTTTTACAACTTTATCTGTGTGTTTCTCCCTTGTGCCTAGTTCTAGAAGTGCTCTGTGTTAAACCCTGGAATCACCACTGACACAGCAGCTCACAAATGCCAGACAGACACATCTGGTTGCCTGAATTCATTGAGATATTATCCAGACAAAATGCCAGTGGCTCCAGCCAGCACTAAGTTTGTACTCTGACATCTGTTATGTTTGGCAGTAGAGGGCTGAGCTTACATTTTTTGACTGGCTTAAAAAAGGAAAATATGTCTGTGACACAGAAACTGCTTGTTATGAAAATGCAGTAAGAAAAAAAACCTGTTAAGTTACCTAAAAAAGTGTATGCAAAGTAGGAAAAATGCCATTCATCTGGCTTGTGCTGCTTACTGAGAGACAATCCTGTGAGAGTGCTGGATCAGTCTCTTGTTTTCTGTGTCTAAATAATGGCAGGTGGAATACAGTAGTTCACAGAAACTGCAGTTAAGATTTGTTTTAAAAAACCATGATGAGAATTTGGTAGCATTTCTTGTCAAAACAAACAAAACTTTCCAGTATTTTTAGCTGGCATTAGTAGACAGAGAGGGCCCCAGTGTTTTTCAATGCATCTATTACATTTCAGTGGATAGTGTTCATTGCTCAGTGTGTTAATATTGGAAAGTCTGAGCCTGTTTACCTTTAAGACTAAAGTATTGGGTTTGCTCTTAAAATGGCAGTGCTTTAAATGCTGAATGTGTTAGAAATATTGATATGCTGTGAAAATGGAGTGGGAGGGTAAGGGTGAGACTATGTTTTATATAACAAAATATAATCTCAATTTTTGGGAATATTTCTTAGGTAATATATTACTTTATACCTATGCTAATATAGTAGGCAGCCTTGTCCCTGGGGAGGAATAGCTGGTCAAGCCAACCTGTTTGTCTTGATTTTGACACCTGCTTTTATTTCCTCATGTAGGCAGCTGCAAAACAAACTGGCCACTTTTAAATCAGTCTGGCACCCAACAGTAGGGCAAATTAAAAAGTTTTATTTCTTCATGCTGAGAAGGGGAAAAATGAGTACTGATAATTGCAGTCAGAAGTTTGTAGGAAAAAAAATGCCCACAACAACAAAATTCCTTATATATTGTTTAAAAAAATATAACAAAATATAAGTGTTCTTAAATCTTTGGACTGCCTTTAATTTTCAAAAATTTATCCAGTGCCTTGTAAAGAATATACAGATGTGTCTCTGGGCATTGCAGTAGACTAAAGGAGAATCTGGAAGTGGGAGCTTTGGGAAGCCAATAGCACAGGATTCCATAGGATTCACGTGATCCAGCTGATCTGAGAACCTTTCATGTTTTTAAGCTGCAGAGATTAGAGAATTCTGCCCTAAGGAAAAGTGGTTTAAATTACTCTCCTAAATAATTTGTCTCAGAGATATCTCTCACAAACCTAAATCTCATATATAAACTTGGCAATTTCTGAAAAGGTTTTTTTGGTGTAGATCACTGGAAGGCAACAAATAAACCTAACATTTTCAGTTATGTATGCACATAATTATGATGAAAATACATCATTAAAAGATTAAAAAGTGTTCATTTAAAGATTGAATTTCTCATTTCATCCACTGCATGGTAGGCACTTAGATATTGCCTAGCTGCAATAGTGAGAGTCACAAAAGGAGATTTCACACAGAGTTGTAATAAAGGGCAGAGTCCATGACTGTACTGCTTCATTATCAGCTTACAATTTTAATATTAAAAACCTGACAAACAAAAATGAATTCCTCATACAGTTTTTTTTGTATCAATGCTGTGGCTCAAAGAATTCTAGAGCAGCTGTTGCAGCCTTGCTGAACACATTATCTGCTGACAATGTTTCAACATGATTTTCTCCTGTTTGCTTCACACAAAAGAAAAAAGGGCAGAGTGTGGTCACTGGACAGCACTAAAAGAGCAGTGCAGTGGAATGGCCAAGGCTTGAATGTTGCAAGGCAGCCCTGCCTAAAAGGTTATTTCTCTGATTCTGCCGGGTGAATTAGCCCAGCAGAAGCCTTAGGAGCAGCAAGGTGGGCACATTCATAGCTGGTAATAGCTTGATCCACTTTAGGCAGGGTCTGTAGCGTAGGAATTTGGACCAGTGTGTCACTTACCAGTGCAATTCCTAGTTGTGTCTGTTCAGTCCCAATAAAAGAGGTCCCTGTGTAGCTGTGTTGCTAGTTAGTCTGGAGCACAGAATTGCTAGGTAATTCTGTGAGGGTCAGACCTAAAACATTGCAGTGAAGAAAAGGTCCTTGGTAATTATAGAGGAATTAATTTGGTTTGCTTTCAAGTCCTATTGATAATGTGGTAAGAACAAGATGTAACATACAAGGCAAATCTGATTTTACCCTTAGTTGGTAGGGGCAGATGAATATGCAAACAGTGAAAATTAGGTGTTTCTTCCAGTTAGTTTTTCATAGTCTCTCAGAGGGTCCGAATGTGCTCAAATGTGGTAATCAAAAGGTCCACATAAAGAACAAGGTGGAGTCTGACAGTTTTGGCAAGGTAAGACATATGAAAGAGAAATTGCAAAATCCTTTTTGACAAAGCTGATAGAAAGGCACAGCTCTAAGCTGTGGACTTGGACACATTTTGCAGAGGGTATGTACATGACTGTGGTCATGACAGATGGCTGCTGGAAATGGTAACAGGAGAAAGACTAGAAATGACAGTCAGGGAGGCAAATGTGATCTACTTCCTTCTGCCTTACCCAACCTTTCTCTTTTTTTCCAGGTATTGAGAGCTCAGAAACATGACAAAGGAAAGAATTCCAATTCTGTAACAAATTACACTCCTAAATTAAAGAGGTTTTAAGTAAAGAGAAAAGGAAAGGATTTAATTACAGAGAGTGTAGGAAACTGCATCAATAGTGAAATTGTTCTGACCTGTTGCTCACAGTGATGGTAAACACACTTAATTGTGGAATGCTCTATCTGCCATTTGCCAGTTAATTGCTGTATAAGATATTACCTTTTAATGAACAGTTCAGTGTTCATTTATTAATGAAAATTGATCCATACCTAAAATTTGTAGTCCTTAATAATCTTACATTACAAATATTCTTTGGATACTGTACAATTTGACTATCAAAAATTGGTCGGTTTAAAGAAAAACTAAATGAAAGGTCATTGTCCCTCATGTGGCCTTGATAGAAGTTATTTTACTAGAAGTTATTTTACTAGGGTTTGTGCCCTCAGGCCAGAGGAGGGTGCTGAGCATCCATGAGCAGGAACAATTTCACTGGACTTGGAAGAACCAGTAACCTCAGGATGGTAGAGCTAATCAGGAGTGGAAGTACATTAGTAAATTTATCTAGGCAGGGATTTTCTACCTTATTATTTCCTTATGGGACAAACCAAATCATCCAGAAGAAAAACTAATCAAATTAAGCAAAAGACTGAAAAAGGTTGCATGAGATCTCTTTATGATAATCCTTGTTCAGCAGAGATGTGTGGCCTAGAGGAGAGAGAGATCTTCTGTTGGGTAGTTTCACTTTTCTAGTTAGTAAGTGAGAATTTGCAATGTTATTTTTAAGTCTCAGACAAATAGAAATCCTTGGGCTAAATTAGTGTTCTTATTTGCAGGCTGTGCAACTACAACCTTGTGCTGTATTTCACTTCTAAAATACCTTACAGAAAATAAATGCAATGCCATAAAGGTTCTTTTAATAGAGCCAAGTTCTTTCTGCCGTAAGTGAGAGTCCACTTATCTTGGAATATGGCATTTTTGTTACTATTTAAATTGGATTTCTTGCACATTAATTAGCCCATCTAGGGTATCAGCTGGTGAAATGTCTCTGGGAATTAGCCTAGCACTGAGGAAATCACCGAAGCAGGAAACAAGTATGTTGAAGAGGGGTGGTCTGCAGCCTGCTGAGGGAAGCATGTTTGGTGCCTTCCTGCAACAGTAATTCTGTAGCACCTGGTTAATTGGGCTGTGGAAAAGTACAGTTAGCTTCTTTGGAGTTTAAACACAGTATCTTCTACAGAGCTACCAATCTATGCAGCATGGTTTGAAAGAGAACGTCAGAGATAATGCAGACATGAAGGGCTCGTTGTGGAGTTTTTCATTTTCTTTGATTTCAAGAATAACAGTTGTTTTCTTTAAAACAGGTCCATGATTACCTAAGAAGCAAGTTGTGTTCCCTCTATGAAAACGACTGCATCTTTGACAAGTTTGAATGTGCATGGAATGGATCAGACAGGTAATCAATCCTTCCTTCTGTCCATCACTGTCCTCATTTCGCAGAAGACCTCCCATATGATGGGGAGCAAACCAAAAGTAGTTACATGTGGATATTTTCTACATCAGTGCAGAATCACACGCCAGTGTTTGAGTTGATAGAAGATGTGTGGATGTTTGTGCAGTTGTGTCTCTCACTGCCTTAGACATGATGTATGCCTTAATAACCTTGGCTCCTGCCTTAGGGGGAAAAAAGACCTTCAAATTATGTCCATTTTCACCCAAATCTTAACTAGGCTGCAAAAGCTAAAAAGAATGATGCCAACTCATACAATCCCACCAACACACTAAAGAAACTGACATGATCCTGTATTTGCACAGGAGCTGCCTCAGGAATTCAGTTCACTTACTGGAAATGTGAGGAAGGACCATCACAGGCACGCACTGATCACTACAAACTGCTGCCAAATGACACTTCTGATACCTCCCTCTTATCAGAGTAGTCCCTTTCCCTATGCACTGATGGAGAGGTTCTTGTTTTTATCTTGGACATATCTTGTTGGACATATCTTGACATATCTCATTTTAATGAGAAATACTGACACAAGTCAGAGAGTGTGAGCAAGGGTGGAGTGGGCTAACACCCTAATGCTGGCAAATGGTGGCATTACTTTGTGGAGTAGGAATATGGTACAGGAATACTGAGCAGCCAAGAGGACTAGGTTAATAAAAATGGATAAAATCCAAGAGTATAATGCAAGGTGAGGATTTTAATCTAAAAATAGAACACAAACCTTCATCTTATCAGTTGGAAACAGCTCTCAGGGACATTCATATGCTAGGTGACTTTGGAAGGGATTAGCAGTCTACAAAATGCATGTGAAAGAGAGCACAGGAGCCAATATTGAGTGGCACACAGTGACTCCTGGTTCAGCAGAGTTAGGAGCCAAGAGGCAGAAATTTGGCCCTGAGCCTAGAACTGCTCCTTCAGCTCAGCCTCTCGTTTGGGAAAACAGTCTGTCTCGTTGTATTGAAGCAGGCCTCCCCACCCTGGGGTGGGCAAGGACCGTGAAACAGGCAGTCTGAGACATCTGTGAAAGACAAACATGATCCTTGAATGGGCAGGACTGGGCTATCCAGCAGACAAAGGAGTAGTGGTGACATTATGTTGGGCTCTTATTCAAAGACCTTTGGAGTGCATTTACACATTTCCTGTCCCTCATCTCCAAGGTGGATGAACTAATCGAGCAGATGGACAGCTGCTCTAAAGAGAGAGGCCAGGACTTTGGCTTTCATCAGCTTAGCAAAAGAGGAGCCAAGACTTTACTTGCTTGTAGTAAGTATACCAAGGAGATATATATAGGGAGGAAGAGAATCTAGCTGAGATAAATGTGAGTGATAATGACACAACAGAAAGCAGGTGTTGAGAGTCAACAGGTAGTTATAACCTGGAAATTAGAGGTAGTTCATACCTTTCCAAACAGTGACAAGCTGTCTTCCCATCTTGAGTGGTGGAAATACAAGAAACCCAACTGCTCTGATGGTGGTGCTCAGGAAATTTGTGAAAGCAGTTATATACAACATTGGTTAAAATTACGAGTCTGAACTTGGAAGTGCAGAATGAAGTCTCTTCTAGTCCTGTGTTGCACAAATGCAGATCAAGTATTATGCTGTACACTGGGTAAGGGTCACTTTTTCTCTGGACTACCTTCCTTTGCTCAGTTCCTCTACCTGTGCAATGGAAAGATTCCGTCTTTGCTAAAAAATGAAACTTTTACCTTGTATCTTGCATTATGCAAATGAAAATACATATATGTTTCATTATCTCTATTGCCAGCATGCCAGAGTGATGTGTTTTTTGACAAGAATTAACTCAGCATTGAGTATCCCCTGTGATACCAACTGCTGGCCATTTAAAATTACATAGATGGACCACATTGAGCAAAATACTTCCCAGATTGCTGTCATTGCAACTTGGGCACCAGCTGTTGGGGTTTGGTATGGTCAAAGATTGGGAATGACTCACAGAAAGTTTAGTGGAAGATCCAGATTTTGCGGCTTTTCTCTGAAACTCCCAAACCAATGCATGAAAGGTTGTTTTAGTAGAGGGTTTTCTCAGCGTGGTTATGGCTTGAGTTTGGCCCTACCAGAAATAAAAAATTCAAAGCATTTATTGGAAAACAGACAGTCTTGATTCCTGCCTAAGTCTGGCACAGAAAAACAGTGCATTCAAATAATGTAGATATTGGGAAACTTTGAAAAAGATCCAGGACTTTTCAGGTATTTTCAAGCCATTTTGCTTATCCTTGATGGGAATTCCTAGTGCATTTTACAGAATGGGCAGCCACTTACTCCTAGGCTTAGAGTCTCTCTCCTCTGGCCAGATGAAGTGCTACTGTCCTTATTAGTGTGGTAAGACCACTCTCTGGATAGTTGCCTGGTAGTAATGGAATTCTTGTTCAATATCAGGGTGTAAAGTGAGTGTAATATTTTCATTCCTACTTGACAGATGAGAAAGATCAATGCAGGGAGTAATTATTAAGTGGGAACATTAGACTGTGAGGGCTCCATTTATTGTACTGCCCAGACACTGAGGCGTTATTAGTCATGCACAATTACCAAACCCGTCACTAAACACAATGTGCTGCTCCTGATTGTAAGAAACTCTCGAGTAGAGGAGCTGGAAACATTTGACAAAAGAAAAGGGCTCTCTTAATTTAGTTATTTCTTTTTAGAAGTCAAATGCATCAGAACTGATGCTTGTCTTTTGATTCACTCCTCTGAGCTCCTTGCTTTATGACTATTACAAGTATTGCTATACGTTACCAGAATATATTTTTATTGGAGGATCATAATTTAAATAATATTTAGGTATATTTATATAATATTTAGGTATAATATTCTCTTAAGAAATAGTTCATTTGAACAGTAAGGTCACTTGAGTCTTTTGGTATGCAGTTTTTAAAAAAAGACTATTACTAATGGTAAAAATTGCATATTAACAATTGTACTCTGAAGAGGAGATGCAGTACTTAGATTATAATCCGTCTCCATAACAGTAATAACTGCAGTTCTAAACATATTGTTTTTACCTTTTGCAGACTTCAAAGCTATAACAACAATTTGTAGTGACAGGATTGTTCAGTTAAAAATGAAAGTGTGTTTATTATTTAGGTGAAAATACTTTTTATTAAGTTTTGTCATTACTAAGAAGTTAATCTAAGCTATGATAGAACCTGATGGTGAGGCTGTTCACAAAAATAATCAACATACGTGAGCTCTGATTAGAACGTGATTGATGCTCGGTTACTCCAATGAACAGGAACTAATACAATCAGACAGAGCCGATCTCATTTGCTGAAGGGCACATTAATCACTGTGTACTTTGGCAACGCTGGTCAGGGGAGGGAGCCAAGCAGGGGTCTTACACTAATTCATCCAGATGAGCACGTGTTATCTGTAGTTGAGTATATTACACAAAAATCATGCTATCTTTATTGTATATACATCATTACGTGACTCTGTAAAATAAGTGAGCTCTACTTATACAGCAATTTAATTTAGCTCTTCCATTCACATCCAAGGGCAAGTCTTTTAATAATGACCTGGAGGACACTGTTTTCTTCCCACTGTCAACAACTTTCACTTTTACCTTAAATATAAGCCCATTTGTAGCTTTTTGTGAGGTAAAAAAGCAGAAAAAAACCCAAACAAAACCTAATTCTACATGATAGCAAGTGAATACCTTAGTTAACTATTTTTTCTTTTTTAAGATTTCAAATGAATGGGTGTATGGGACCCCTGCCAGGGAGACTTCTAAATACCATCATGATAAGTGATATGCTGCAAGCAGATGAGTGAAGTCACATACAACTGTTCAGTCAGTCCTCTCCCACTGAACTGTCATTCATCCCCCTGAATATCCGTCAGCCTTCGCTCTAATCGGGAGGAAGTGGCAGATCCTATTGGATGAGATGTTAAGAGTCTATTCCTGTCTGGCAGCACACTCCATGCTGGAGAGCTACAAGACATCATTTTGTTCTCAAAGCTTGGCATGTCAAATATTAACTTGGAAATACTTGGGGATCCCTTCTTCTTATTCCCAGTTTTATGCCAGCCAACTGTACCAGGATGCCACAACCCTGAATCTTGTGTCTCAAGTTTTTCTAGCAGCCTCCTCCCCAGGTTTAAATAAATTCCTTCTTTGTGATGGGGAGCCAGCACAGCATACAGGAAAGTTTCCCAGTATTTCATGAGTTCCTCATTGCTTGCAACAATGCTTCCTCCTTTCCCTTTGCTATAATAAATCTCCCTTTTTATTCCTATGAAAAATATTGTTTAAGAATTTTCCTGGAATCAACCCTTTCTTTCATTGGTTCAGCATCATGAAACCAGATCTGGTGGACCTTACATATTAATCCTAGGAGGTTACAGATGTTCTCTTCTGCACTGGTACACATGGCAATGAAATACTGATCATTTAGGGGCTCAAAATATAATTGGGAGACAGTTTCAGGTCAAAGAAAAGGTCCTTTTTCATTCTGGGTGCCTGAGGAATGTCTTAGCTGAGATTTGCAAGTGTAGGGGCAGACTTCAGTGGAAGTGGCTCTCTGAGTCTCCTCCCCTCACACCTGCAAAGTCCAACTTCTGCCTCTTGCCCCAGGGAATGATGTTCTGCTGCCTCATCTGCCCTGAGGGGCAGGGCAGCTGGGCTGGTTTAGTTTTTCTGTCACCCTTAAGCAGGGTGTGTGTGGGTCCTTGAAGCCCTCCCGAGCCCTGCTCTTAGTCCTGTCACATCATCCCATGGCTTCCATGGTCTCATGAACAACAGTGAAAGAGGGGAACTGTGAAATGAGTTGCATTTCTCCAGACAGTAGAAACCTGCAAATGAATAAAAACTTCTCTGCATCTGGGAAGACTAATTCAGGCCAGAGTTACCCCAAAAATTATCAAAGAGTAAAAAAAAAACCCACAAAAGCAAACAAAAAAAACCCCTAGACAAGAAAAACAACACAAAGCAAGTGAAGTGAAGCAAGTAATGGTTTGGTTTTTAAGCAAGTCTTAATTCCAGCTGATACCCCAAATCTTCAGGACATTCCCTGACATCCAAGAATGCAGCTGGATGGAGTGATTTTGATGAAGACTGTTGTGTGCAAGGATGCCTGCAACATGGATAACATGGCTTGAAGTATGGGAATAACAAATCTGAGAAATACAGAGATATGCCAGTTCTTAGTGACTGACATGTTTGATGAAATCTCGTTGCCTAAAAAATATTGTGGAATATCTTATTGCAGGCTAGTAAAATGGTGAAAATCCTTTTCAGATGCCTTTGAAGTTGGCAGTGTAGAAAATTTGTTGACCATCCAAGAGAAGCAGAACATTTTAGTGGGGAAAATCGCATACTGAAGCATTTCATTTAACAAAGTCACTACCAAAACAAAAATATCAAGACTTAGATGCTTAAAAGTATTATGATAATTAAAGATGCCAAAGTCATCAGAAGTTGAGAGGCTGCTTCTGTAGACCATAAAACTCTGGCCCTAAATTAAACATCAGTGGTACAATGCTGGTGTCATATTTAATAAAAATCATTATCCATAGGTAAACATCTGCTCCTTTTGAGTATTACTGTTACAATGCAAACAAGAAGAACTTTTTTCTCTCAAATCCTTTATTTCAGACAATTTTACAGATTGAAAATTTACTTTTAGAAAATAACAACCTTACCTGAACTATTGCTGGCTACCAGATCAATGTGGTGCAGAGTGAAGAAGCCTGAACTGAATGGCAGGTGTACAGTTAATGTTCTGCTAATTTGGGAACTACCTCTCCTGCCTAAATGAGCTTTGGTTCTTGGTGATTTGCTGTTTCTCCAGCCTTCAGCCCAAAGCAGGCAGGGATGCTGGAAGCCAAAACACCTGGAGAGTCAAGCAAGTTGTCTTCAAGACTGGAGGGTAGGGGGAGGTAACCAAGAAAGGGTGAACAATGAGTCTTACAGAAATAAAACAAAGACTTCAAATAAATGGGAAAAGGAAGAGAGAAGCAAATAAGGTGGGGATTTCTTTAAAGTTGTAGAGCAGGATAGATGGAAATGAAAGAAGAGGGGAAAATGAAGAGAGGGGGAAAGGGAAACCTATCTAGAAAATGTGGTAAAGGCAAACTTGCAATCGGCGGAGAAGAAAGAGAAAAAGAGAACAAAATGGTGACTAGGGACAGAGTGAAACGAAAAGACAATAAAAGTAGGGATTGCTCTGCACTGGAGTTTCCCCTTTCCCCTTTTACCTTCTGTAAAAATACATTTGTTATTCTTGGTAAAAAAAAAGGGAGGGGTAAGACTGGGCCCCAGTGACCCCACATGAGGACTGAAGTTTGGCAGTGAGATGCCTCAGATGGCATCATTGATAAGCAAGTGTGCCCAGTGTCAGTGCAGGCTGGAGAAAGTAGTAGCATTTTGTGTTGTCACTCCAAACACACATACCTGAAGGATTGTCAGGACCTTGCTTGGAGCAGATCAAACAGAGGGAGCAGAGAATGCTCCAGGTGCTCTGCAGAGCAGCCCTGTGCTGAGAGGAGACTGTTCCCTGCCCAGGGCAGCACAGGAGGGTTAACCTGGGGCCATGTGAATGTATTCAGGGCCCTGCAGGTATGAGGTGTTGTCTCTCCTTCCAGGGCACTGGCTGGGCTGCAGAGGATGAAATGTAGGTAGTGGTAGTCATGCTGCAGCCTTTGGGGCTTTTCGCTGTTTTTCTGTTTGTTTGGTTTGGGGTATTTCTTTGGGAGGAGATGGGGTGTGGTATTGTTTTATTTAGGGAGTTTTGGAGTCATGCTGCCTGTAGCTGTGGAGTTTTGAGCTGGTGCAGTCAGGCTGCAGCTTTGCTCCAGCCTGAGCTATCAGTACACTCAGAGTGCACTGGAGCATGTTCTGCCTCCTAAATACCTCTGCATGGTGGAGGTGATGGTACCTCTGACCTTGTGTAGCACAACTTGTAAACCTGCCTGCTAAGGAAAATTAAAGGTGATTACACAGAGCTTTTCTGGGCTGCTGTCTTACACACCTATGAAGTAGCATGTGCTGTTTTGAATGAGGGGCTTTGGTTTCTTGAACCGGCCTCTCCTGCAAGCGTTTTGTGCAAGCCCTTGTCATAACACTGCTGTGCAGAGCAGTATCTGTGAATACAGAACAGACTCTTCCTACATTGAGCTACAATTTATATTCTACTATTTAAAAAAAAAAAAATCTCCTTATCACATAGACTCCATTATTGAACATTGTATTTTCCTGAACAGGAAAAAATTACCATTTACATCTAGTTTTCACTCTCTTTTATTACTTTAAGCAGCAGGTAAGGTTATAATCCATCTGTGTTTGTGACCTTGAACAAGAATGGGCACTTTCTCATTTACATAATGCTGTTTTTTACTGAGCCATTAAACTGCAGAAAAATAGGGCCAGCATGAAAAATAGTCATCTACATATGTTAGAAAAATAACTGCAGTAAATCTGGCTGAAGAAAGCAGACTTTTAAAAATATGCAAGAGTTCAAGAAATTAAAAAGCAAATGGACTGTAAAGGCAGTTTTACTGCAAGCAAAACCTTCTAAAATAAGACCCTTAACAAACACCTCTCTCTCTATTTGGTGCACTGGTACTCTGCCAGCATGAAAACTGCTTCTCTGACAGTTCCCACTGCCATCAGGAGGGATGCTTCTCTTTCCCCTGGGAGCCACAGCTCTACAGCCCATGGCACAAGGGTGCCCCAGCATTATGAACCTGTTTCAAAATGTTGCCTGGGGGAAAATACACAGATGGATTGTTTGCATCACAAATTGTGTATGTTAGTGCTGAGATATGAAATAACCTCGACTTTTTCATGTTGTGAATAACCATTACAGCAGGAGCTGTAATGACAAGACATGGTGATTTGGAAGGAATGAAACATTTGATTTACTGCTGTTGATTCAATTTCTGAAATGGGCACTAATCTTGATCAATAGGCTTTCTGCAGCTTCTGGGATACATTTTATCAAGCTGTCACACTGACTCCTGTTTTTTAGCTTGTGAGGTTGTTAACTTGTGCCTTGCTAGGCAGGATTGCGCCGGGCGTTTTGCGGGTGCAGAAGGGAAGGGAAACCTCTCTGTAGGCAACCGGGGCGGGTCCTGCTGCTGGAGAGCAGCAAGGAGCTTCGTGCCAGGGCTGCATGGGGCTGCGTGTGCCCCTGAGCTTCCTCCCAGCAGCGAGCTCCCTGCAGAGCTCCAGGGAGCAGCCCCTCTCCGTGGGATGAAGGCTGTAGGTGAGCTCTTGCCGAGGGCACTGTGTGCTGGTCTCTGTGCTACGCAGCAGTTCCCTTTGGCACTCCAGGAGCTGCACCGAGCTCAGCGTGGGATCAGCTGCCGTCAGACTGCAGTATGCCGTAGCAGACGTGGAAGCAGGGTGGAGCTGGGTGATTCCCAGGGTACAAACCCAGCTCACCCACTCCAGCTACCCTGCAGCGGCTCTGGAGCCTGCGCTGCTCCCAGTCCCCAGCTGTAGTCACAGCAATGAGGGGCACAGCTCACATTTGTGCTTTTCCAGTATATCATTCGTTTGTATTACAGTCGCTCCTAATGGCCTCAAATGAGATCAAGGCAGCTCTGGCTGGAGGCTGTGCACACGCTGTAAGGCACTCCTGAATCCAGGAGCATCTAATCTAATCAGCTAGTGTCTGTGTGGTGGGGAGCATGGCTCGTGCCTCTGAGTTCTCCCATGTTCTCCCATATGCTCCATGTTTCCCTGGCCAGTCTGCAGCTCAACACAGATTCCCCTCCCCCAACAGCAAAGTGTGAAAGTAGCTGTCATTTGAGATGGAGGTTTGTTTATTAATGCCACGCACGTCAAATATGTTCTTTTGGGCTCTATTAGAAAGGCAAACAGTTACTGATTGCCTGAGTCTTAAAACTGTACAGCTTTTTCTGTGGAGACGTGACCATTTGGGATGGATACCCTCTTACAGAATGGAAATTCAGAACAAAACCACCCTGTTTGGGGCTGAGATAGGAGAGTAGAGAATGGCCCTGGTTTCACATATGAAAAAAGTTCACAGGAGATGAGCTTTCAAACAAGGCTCTGAAACCCATGATTATGCTAATCCAGTAACTTGAGGGCCATGGATGAAATCCTGAATTCATTAAAGTTAGTGACAAAATATCCTCCCCTAGGGACTAGGGGAATGAAGCAACTGGCAATCTATTATTTCAAACTGCAAGCTGATTAATGAGGTAATTTTTATACAGATCGAGGTATGTTTTCTGTTCCTTTCTCCCAGACCCAGAAATATATCCTGACTTGATGTTTCATTCAAACTTCCCATAAGAGATGCCAGAATCCTGACACCAGTGTGTTTATTTCTAAGAAGCATTGTAGATACAAATTTTAATGATATCTGGACTTGCAAGATCTGTGGCTTCAGCAGGGAAAAGAGTTTCATCTGGAAAGAATTTACATGTGCAAATTCAGTGTGATTTTTCAGAACCTTTCAAAACATCCTTCTTCAAAATACTCTTTAAAATATATAATTATGTACTAAACCTTACTGTGGTATCAAAAGATTTGAAACATATGGGAATTTTTTAGACTGTTTCTGGAATCGTGGTAAAACTCAGCTGTCATTAAAGGTATAGTTCCAGAGACAGGCAAAAAGCCTGAAATGTATGATCCTTAAGCACTCATAAAAAGCTGGAGGGTAATTAAAAATGACTTATTAAAACATGTTGCTTTTATTATCTATCTTGTGATGTGATTCTCATGATGTCAGGGAGCGGACATTATTTGAGGTAACTGTAATTTTCATTGAATAATATGGGAGGGGAAGGCATTGGTAGAAGAAAAGCTCTTTATTCTGGGGAGTATTGGGAAAACCCCTTTTTTTTCCTTGCTCTTTCCCATCTGAAACCAGAAGACAGCTAACCCTAAGGTCAAAACTCGGCTGACGGATGCGGTCATGTTGGTAGGCTTTGCAGAAGCTACTGTTTAACTGCCTTTGTTGTCGCTCTCTCTCTGTCTCTCTGCAGTGTGATAATGACAGGTGCATATAACAACTTTTTTCGAATGTTTGACCGCAACACCAAGCGGGATGTTACCTTGGAGGCTTCCCGTGAGAGCAGTAAGCCACGAGCCATTCTTAAGCCCCGGAGAGTCTGCGTCGGAGGCAAACGGAGGAAAGATGACATCAGTGTTGACAGTTTGGACTTTACTAAGAAGATCTTGCACACAGCATGGCACCCAACTGAGAACATCATTGCTATAGCAGCGACAAACAATCTGTACATATTTCAGGATAAAGTGAACTCGGAAATGCACTAGATTTATCAATATCCCTCTATATTTACAAACCAGCCTCTTGAGAGTTGTAGAAGGATGTGATCTTCACAAAAATTCTGGCTTCTGTGGTGGGATTTGTAGGTTGCATCCCTTCATCCCTCAGCCTGTATCATTATTGGTGGCAAGCCAATTATTTTCCATCACTGCAACTGTATGAGTAAAAGGCACGAGTGCAAATCCAGTACTGTGGTCTGTATTGGTTCCTTTAAACAAACAGGGGTATTTGTTCAGTTTAGGAGTGTTCCTGAGGAGGGCTGAGGCTCCTCAACTCCTTCCTTTCGAGGGTCTCAGTGGTTTGCAGGACTGTGGTGTTCTGGTGCCCTTCCTGCTTTTGCAGTGCACAGCATTTACCACATTGTTATTGCTTTTTGTCTCAATCTCATGACTGGTTTTGTTTTTGTTTTTTTTTCCAGTTCTGTTTTCCTGTCTTTCAGTTAAGCTGAGCCTGTTTGAAAGAATGAATAGCCACCTCCCTTTAGAGCATGTGGCACATTGGAGGGACCTCATGGGAGTTAGAGCTGGAAGCAGAATCCCTGCTGGCAAAAAGCTGCCCCATCTCACCCATCCCATTCCCTTCTTTACAATACCCTCTTATTTATTTATTTATTTATTTATCACATTATTTTGTGCTTCCCCTTCCCAAGTGAGTAAGTGACAGACCGGTATAGTTACTCAGACAGCTTATTTTAAGAAGTTTATTCTCCATGGTTCTCTTTGCTCTATTTAAAACAATAAGTAGTATCTTCGTTGTGTGGAGACTATTAAAAAACTTGGCATTGCAACTCTGGAGGTGCTGGCTGGTCAGAATTGCCTGGCAATTCACACACAAACCCATGCTACCATTTGGGGTTGGAGTTCTGGAAACCTTGGCTAGAAGTGCTTTCCTCGAAGGCAGCAACCAGCTTGAGTGGGAACAAAGTTACATCCCTGCTAGACACTTGATAAAGTCCCTTGTTTGTTGTTTGCAGAACGTTTATGTTAGTCCTGGCCTTTGGGGAATACGGGCAATGCCTGCTATCTGTAACTGTGAAAAGAATGGTTCTGTGAGAGGCAGCACCGCTCAGTGAATTTTAACACTTTTATATGAGGCCTCTTCTGGAAGACAAAGTTTGTCCTAGAGAAACACGAAAATGTGAAAAATCCAAACCTAACAAAACCTTCCTCCACAGAAATGCTGTTAGATCTATCTCTGTTCTGTAATGATGAGTGACATAAATGGAAAAGGAAAGTACACACAAAGTAGGGCATGCAGGAATGGTATGGGAACAGTGCAGTGGGCAGGAAGTCCTCTTAATCCAGGAAAAGAAAGTTCTGCTGCACCCTTAATAGCTCTGGCAGAAAATTCAATATCCCGAAGGATTCCTACTCTAACCATGAATAAAAGAGCACAACTCACATGACCTGTTAATCTGCCCATATTAAAACTCCTCAGAAAAAAAATGTCTTTAAGCCATTATGCACTGATTTCTTGGTAAGTGGAGAATGTACTGATGAAGGGATCTGCATGCTTTTGTATTTTGGTTTGGGGAAGGGTGGGTGAAAATCTGCTTACAGGAAATAAAAAAACAAAGTCTAGAGCTTTTATATGACGTCTCAACGCCACACCTGAAATCTGTCTGTTTGAAGTTTTCTAGATCAATGCTGTATATTTTGTGTGTAGAAGCACAAACACACGTGCACCAGTTTCCAGCCACACTAAACACATACGGTATGAAATGTGTAGGGTGATTTTAAAGGGAACAAAGAATGTTTGTTTATAAAATACTGTATGCTGTAGCAGGCATGGACAGTATATGTACATATTTATTCTAATGAAATTTAACAAAATTGCCTTTTCCTTTTCTTTTTCCGTGTAAAAAGGTTTAAGAGTGTGGTAAATTGTATAGAGAACTTGTTAATGCCAAACTACTGCTTCAAGGGTGTCATACAATTTCTTTGACTTTTGGCCCCCTCCATTAATCTTTGCAGCTCAAAAAGAAAAAAAAATGCTATCAGCTCATATTGGCATTTACAGCTAGAGATACTGTAAAACATATATTTAACTTTTAACATTCTCAAGTAAGATTCTATAGATAACTTATTATAGAGCAGATCTTAATGCAACCATTTTTTGTTTTTAATTTGAAGTACCTTACTCTGTTACAGCTTTGGGTACCAAAAAGAACATGTTAAAATAAATAAACAAATATATCTTTGGAGCTTTATAAAACTAATTAAATACCCAACCAAAATACCATTAAGTAATTATAGAGGAAATAAATAGAAACCTTTCAAAGACCAGTATTCCGTTCCTGTCGTTGACATCACTGTTACAGATCGGTTTCCTGGTTTCTTGAATGTATGGAAAGTTAACATCGTCATTGTGAACGTTTCCAACTTTCTTTCTCTTTTTAGTTTGAGCTTTCAGTGGTGTAGAGTAAGTGATGGTAAAGTTGGTAAATCTGATTGTTTTGAAAGCTGTTGTTCATGGCTGCATTTTTTGTGTTGCACAAATTAGCTAACTGTTGTTGAATAAAAATATAAATATGTTAATACCAGCTTTTTCAATAAAACAACAACCAAAAAAGGCATAAATAGATGGCTTCAAGGCACAGCTTATTTTTAAGCTAGGCAAGAAAGAGTTGTTTTAGCTCCTTTTACAGAGGAGCAAGAGTCACAGGGATCAGGACTCAGAGGGCAAGCTACTGTGGGAACCTCAAGTGTTGTGGTAAGTGGAGGAGGGAACACATGCTGTGAGTGGATTAGAGTGTTGTACGATGAGGAGAGTGGGCAGCTGTAACAGAGCTGGAGACGTGCTTTAGGTTCAGTCCCAGGACCAGCGGTTTCTTTTGCTCATAGCCCAACCTGGGCTTTAGGAGGCTTGAGTCTCTGTCTTCTGGAATCAGAGATGTGCAGTGTGAATTGACACACAAAGTCACAGGTAAAAAAATGGCGTTGTTGTCACCGAAACTGCAGGAAAAACAAACGCCCTCCAACAACATTTTTAGTGCTGGAGAATCAAGGCATTAATTCATTTCTGGCCAGGATGAGCAACAAAAATAATTTCATTTACACATAGTCCAGGTGTACAGAGAAAATCATTCCATGACACATGAATTTTACCAGATTTTTCACAGACTTTTTACAGTCAAAACCCATAGAGATTCTATTGGTTCAATGTTCATTGGCTCCAAGTTACATAGTTCTTAGTATTTGATTTCCTACTGGATCTGGATTTCTTTGCCTCTGATGTTAATTAGGTCCTCACTCCCTGATTTCCTTACCATTTTTCTGGACCAGGTGTCTCCAACCATGCCAGGGAGCAGCGTCTGAAGTAGATGTTTGTTGATTTTTGCTGATGGCTGTTGATGTTCTGCTGATGGTCATTATATTTTTGGGTATCTTTTGGGCTACTCCCAGTCATTTGAGATGTTAACCTCATCTGGCCCTCACCTGGTGGAGAAATGCCCTGGAAAGAAACTCTAATTCCCTTTCCCCAGGGCAAAGGCGAACACAGGTTGGACTTGATGATATCAAAGGTCTTTTCCAACCTAGTTCATTCTGTGATTCTGTGAAACCTGGCTAAAGTTATAAAATAAAAAAAAAAATTAAACTTGGTATATTTTCCAACAGTGTAATCACTGGCCAGGTTTGAGACCTTCCAACCATGAGAGCACATCAGGGATGTGGCCAGGCTGGCCTCCCAGATGAGACAGAGACTGGCCCAGGTGACAAACCAGAGTGCTACCAGCAGAGCAGCATCCTGCTTTCCCCCATCACTCAATCTCCACCACAGGGGAAAATAAAATATAATAATAATAAAAAAAAAATGCTGGCTTGGCACCCATTTACAGTAGGAAACTATTCTCTTTCCAGTTCTGAGCTGATGCCTGACTCTCCATGGTGATCATGACGCTTGACCCAGATCTGGGGCAGCTCTCTGGAATCTCACTCTAAGGCAGCTGATCCTGCTTGTGCCCAGGGTTAGCAGCCTCCCAACGCTCTACACATGAGTTAGACACTGAGAGGCTGAGGCCTTTTTCTGGATGCAGACCAGAATAAATTTGCCTCAGCTGTTACATGAGGCAGAGTGTGGCTTTGCACAGCTCTCACAGAGCTTACATGCTAATTTTTTTCACCCCTTTTTCGGAAGACACAGTCAATCCCACTCATTTAGATGGACAAATATGACTAGGCACCAAAGAGAGAAATCTCAGCTGAAAATCAATACATCAAGATTTGCCTATTTACCTTTTCAGTTTCCCTTTTCATCCCCAAATACCCAGTAGGAGCAGGAGCCAGATGGCTCACTCACATGCTTTTGAAATTTTCACACGCATACTTAGTAGCTACATACGGCAATTTAACCCTTTGTGGCTTGGGGGAGATACTGGCATGTGCCACCTGCTCCCGCTGTTCACAGCCACGAAGTTGTCCTGCATTAAGTCTTTTGGAGCCTTTGGTTGGAGCCTTTGGTTGCCCCTGGTGAGAGGGCAAGCAGAAGGATTGTTTGCCTTAATATCCAGTTTCTAGTAACATTATTATCAATTTGCTACCGCTCTCAATAGGAATTCTTTTCCATTCGCAATCATGTCAGCAAATTGTAATGAGTCTAAAATTGGAGCATAAAGTCACCTACCTTGCTCATGTGGCAGCACCAGGACTACTGGAATGACCCTAATTTTATAGGGACGGGGTATGTTTCTTAGGTTTTGTGAAACCATTAAATGGTCTGGAAATTCTGTACAGGCCAGCTCTGAAAAGGTGCACCTTGAAAAAGCATTTCTTAGCAGTGAAATTTTATTTTCCTTCTCCCTCAAGCTGGATGAGGATCAAACTTTTACTCATGTGAAAGTGAACACAACTCTATAGGTAGTTGTAGATCCTAAATCTGGTGCGTAATACAAAGCAATTTATGTGGAGCACTTCACTGCATAAACTCCTCAGCTCCCTCAGCTCTGAAAGCTGCCATGAGTATAGATCAGCCAGGCAAGGTACAGCTAATTACTTGTCTTGCCAATTGAGGCAGTCAATGAGGAGGACAAGATCCTTAAACCAACAATTCCATTAAGCAATTATTTCAAGTATCCTGACTACGCTATACATTATTTTTATAACATGGCTGGTCAAACAACTCCAGAAACCCCATCACCACCTTCTTTGGTTTCATCGTCATTTGTCAAACAGGAGAAACAATTATGGGGGGGAAACTACTGCAAATTATTTTAAAAAAAGTAACTGGAATTGGGATTTAGGTGTCAGATTGGGAGAAAATAGGTTATTCCTTTATTCTATACCTGTAATATAGATGCTACCCTAGCAAGACATCAGAGTGATACCCCACTGTCGATAACTTCTGCTAACAACCCAGCTCTGGCACGTTATTGGTTTCATTTCCCTTTGGTGAGGCTTGAACACTCCCAGAAGCTCTGCATGGTGCTCTGAACCAGGCTCCTCCTCACTTTAGTGGGAAGGTGCAGAGAGAAGCAGAGGTTTCCCACAGATAGGAGAGATCCTATCATTGGGATCTCTTTGCAATACAATTTTCTCACAGAAAACTTAGGCACATCTTGGACTGCCTTGTGGAAGAGGTGGGGAGGAGAACGTTGCTGGTTCAATTATTATCCTCTGACATCTCTGCTAACACCTTTCCAGGATGAACAGCTGCACTCTCTGTTTCTCACAGCTATTGATCTGCAAATCCAGAGAGACGTTGCTGCATCAATTGAGCTCTGTCAACATGTTCAAAATATTCTCTGCAACCCTCACAGGTAAAGACTTATTTTAGCATGAAATGAGAGATAAGCTGCACTTTTATACCACCTTCCTCCACCTATTTTGTAAGTCTTCCTTTTAAAATATTTGGCTATTTTGAGCTGCAATTTTAATATTGCTAATGAATTTTGAGGCGTCTAGTGCTACTTTTAAATCTGTATCTCCTAATCATTTTCTAGAACTGCAAGAAATCTCTCGTGCACAATTTATCCCCAAGGTCTTGTCAAACCTGTCCCAAAACCAGACTCTCCTGAGATCCACTCTTCATTATCAAAGAGCAGAGAAGATGATTCTCGCTGGAGAAGGACAATTGAAGCCTGAGGCTATCTAAATAAAGGGACAGGAAGATTTCCCTTGCTTCCTCTACAGAGTCAGTCCCCAGTCTTATCCCACACACTCCCCTAGCCTGCTGTGCTGCCTGTTCTCTCTGTGATTTTCCTTTTACCACATCCTATGACTCCCCACATTCCCCCTTCAGCCTGCTCCTTCAGCCACATGCAGTGGCCAGAAGTCAGTAAAACCCACCAGTTATTCCCAGCCCTGGGCCAACCCCAGCCCCTCCAGGCGGCCGCGGGAGCAGTTTCGCACTGGCACAAGGGTAAGTGCCCCGTCAGCTCCCCCTCTCCTGGGCTCTCAGAGCGGAAAGCCCCATTTGCCAGTGCGCTATATTTCAAGTGGAAGATCTACAGAATTGAAGAGGTTGTATCTTAGCAACCACAAATGCATTAAGAAAGCAGTTTAACTGTTTAAACCTTCAATTATAAAACCCACCACAAAGAGGCAGCTGTTGTGCACAAGACACAAAGCCCATACGGCGGTTCCCCATGAGGGACACAACTGCCTTATGCACATCCACCTGCCAAAGGCACCTGGGTGGGTGAACCTTCTCCCTTCCCTGCACAAATGGCAGGCTGCCATGGCCCAC
The DNA here is from genome assembly GCA_013400175.1 of Phainopepla nitens. Taxonomy (NCBI): domain Eukaryota; kingdom Metazoa; phylum Chordata; class Aves; order Passeriformes; family Bombycillidae; genus Phainopepla; species Phainopepla nitens. Next base: position 558,390 of record VXBQ01000504.1, on the reverse strand, counting down.
ACCAACGTCCTTTGCTTCCTGCAGGAAGAGTATCTTTTTGCACAGAATCCCTGAGGTTTTGTATATTGATCTTATGCCCACAGGACCAAAGCAAGGTCTTCAAAACTTTCCACAGGGAAATAAATGAGTCCCACAATTAAAACTCAGAGTGAAATAGGCATAGGGCTGTGATCACTTCACAAGAGTTGCTGTGATGCAGGATATATACCCTGATTTGTACAGCTTAGAATTCCAATCTTTTCCCTTCCTGGGTAGTACCTCAATTATCAGCCCTCAGATACACATTTCCCTCAGTTCTTCTCTTCCAAGGATTCGTGCAACTGGAATCAGACTTCTCTCTGCTTTATGTGGACACTCCATACAACAGCTGTTTCAAGGTTTCCCTACCATGCCTGCAGCAAACCTGGATTTCATCCTTGACCTGACAGAGTTATAAGAACAATAACAAGGCATCTGCAAAAGTTAGACAATTCACCATTTTCTGCCTCAGAAAGTTTCTTGCCAGTATTTAGTGCACATTCTGTTCCATTCTACATTGTTCTCAATGGCCTGATCCCAGCTGTGTGATGACACACAGGGATGAACCCCATTGTCCTGCAAGGGGAGCTCCAAGGACTGTTGTTAATCCCTCCAGAGGGAGATGCCTGAGAGGAACATGCAGTAGGAGCGGTGCAGAGTCCCTCATCCATCAACTGAAAATATTTTGCACAGAAAGGCAGGACTTAACCCCTAAGCACAATCCCTAACCAGCTTCTGAGGGGAGTAGGAGCACATCTGGCACTGAAAAGGCAGGTCTTTGCACAGCCCACAAACTTGATGGAACTGGGAAGGTGGCAGCCCTTGCCTTTCTTGTTCTCGCTTCATAGATACACTGTTCTGGAGAAACTTAATACCATAAATAAAGCAAAAAAGAAATTCTGCCAGGGCAACTACCAGCCCCAAAGACTGATGCTAATGAGGACTGTGATATAAGGCACAGGCATATACTCAGTGTATCCGTCTGCACTTAAAGACTGTGTATGTCTAAGCTTAGACAGAAGAGCTGCCCTGGGCTAGAGAAACTCCAGGCTATAGGATTGAAGCACTCCATGGAGATTCACTTTTTAAACAACGATTAAAGATCAATTGAACTGTTACTAGAAGCAGTATTAGGAGAGATTTATGAATCAGCCATTTATAACTGAAGGAAAGCATCTTCTATAAAGAGAAAACTGAAAAATCCATTTATTGCAAAACCAATTGCAATCATCTGTCTGTCACACTGGTGCAAGGGCACACATATGGCAAGCATGTCAGCCATGGACTGCCTTCAGTGAGCAGGTTGGTGAATTCCTGCCAGGATGTGCTTTGAACAAAATTTAAAGGAAAAAAACCAAGCAAATGAAAACCAAAACAAACAAAATCCCAAACAAACAAACAAAAAAAATTGAAAACAATCCCCAAATTGTTACACATTGCATCTTCTGGACTGAATATGTTTTGATCTTGAAGGATTTTTTTTAAAAGATGGTTCTTAGAGTATTCAGACAATGATATCCATCCTGATGGCAGCTTTGGCTTTGATTCGAGACAAATTCTTGATCAGAACTTGGTCTGTAGACCACTTCCAAAGCATCTAAGCCCTATTAAAATAACATTTCCATTATCTAATTAACTGTTTGAAGCTATTTTCAGTGATTGTTTATTGAAGTTACAGTTTGTCACCTGAGGCAACAGGATGGCTTGTTGTCGTGGAAACATCTCTGCTGTCACGAGCAATGAATAGGGAGGGAGGAACGGGAGAGGAACTACAGAGGAGATGCTTTGCTGAAATGCCTTGCTCTTTAAAGTGACAAAATTATTTCAGATAAAGACAGGCCATGCTGAGATCGACACACACTGATTCCCAGGATATTACGGGCTCTGTGGGCTTGGTTCAAGCCCTTTCTAATATAGCATGACACAGCTCCTGCTGTCAGGCACTGCTGTCTCCCGTGGTTAACAGCAACATTTATACGGCCCTTTCTGTTGCCAAACTTGCTATTATTGCACAAAAATCCTGCCATCTACAAAAATACAACAAAACACCTCCAGCAACCTGCTGTCATCTATCTATTTGATTTGTAGAAGATGAAAAATCAGTATTGCGGAGTTTCTCTTATTGGCCTTTACCTGGTGTGTAATCTTGCCACAAATTTTCTACATTCCCAAATCCTTATATCAACTATAATCTATGGGTATCTCAAGCAAGAGTTTCAGCTAGAATTTCCCTTAAATTATCATGTCAGCATGGGTTCTACCTAAGTTTTTATTAAACAGTGCCACAGATTTTCTCTGTATCTTTTTGTGCAGATAACAGAGAGTTAGTAAAAAGGTTTAAGCTCTGATAAACTACGATTTTTTTTTTTTTTCCTATCTGAGACGTGAAGATGCAGGAAAAAACAGGATTTCCACCAGCAGCACCATCAGGACTGTGTTTTGTCACTCCTCACTTTACTACAGAACCAGACAATGCAGATTGATGCTGACAGGCTTATTTTATAAGATCTTAGAGACAGGAACATTCTTAAAACCTGCTGAGCTGCAAATCAGCTAGGCTGCACTTTTCATAAGTTTGCTATGCTCTGTTTCATATGCTGTTCATTTATCATTGTGCAGTTTTTTAGCACATAGAAAAATAGATCTTTTTCCTCCCTTTTCATGATCTTGGAATGCAGGCACACTCCACAAGGATGCCTTTGCTTGGCATTTGTTTAACTTCGTTTTTATCTGGCAGGGAATCGGCTTCACAAATGGTTATCTATTTTTCATAAGAGGTTTTTTTTCTAACTGCATTTCCTCCTCGAAATGGAGTAAAGCCAGACCCTGATTCTTTTGTTCCTTGGCGGTGCCCTCTGGAGACAGCGGCAGAGGGAGGAAAGCGCAGCGTGAGCCTGGAGTGCCACCTGATGGCAAGGGAGGCAAAGCGCCAGGTGAGGTCTCTGCCAGCTGGGGACACCTGCTCTGCAGCCAGGGGACACCTGCCCTCTGCCAAACTAGCAAACGCACCAATTTCTTGCAAAAGGTCCTGAATAGATAAAGTACAGCAAGGCTCCAGGCAGAGATGTGCTCTCTCTGGAGGTTAATGCCCCTGAGTGAGGACACGACTTCCTGGATGCCCTAGGGCTGGGCTTCCTGACTTTTTAGACAACAATACTGAAGAAGTATAACTCACTAACAGGTGGGTGCTGCCCTGTGATGCTTCTGGTATCTGACATCAAACTGCAGATGAGAACTGAATCCCTGCCAATAATTAATACTGGAAATGGGAATTGGTAATTGCCTTTGTACATCACTCACTGACATCCCTGTAAGGCCAAGGCAGATATCACTAACACCAACTAATCCAGCTTCATAACAAACAAAATGCCAATTAAACAAAGCTACAAACTTGGCAGTGAAATGAAAGGATTTAAAGTGAAGTTTAGGTTTTAGTCCATACAGACCACTTTTTCATGAAACTTAATTTGTTTTTCTAAAATGTACACCAACATGTAATTATAAGACTCATGAACAGGGTTAAGAGAAGTATCAGCTGACATGAGGGTGTGAATAAAATCAGATGCACTGGCAACACCACAGGAACTCAACTGGAAATGGAGCACCTGTGGCATGAGCTGTGGAGGGGTTGCCCTGTGCCTTGGTGGAGGCACAGAGAAAGCAAGGGAGTGTTTTTTGGCAGAAGACAGAGTGTACTACCAGGACTCCAGAGCTGGCACAGCCAGAGCTCACAACATGATCTACATTTCCACTTGGACAGATTTGCCAGAACTCACACAAAACTCTTCTCCCAGGCTGTAGTGCTGTTTCTGACAAACTTTAATGATGGATCTTTCCAAGAAGCGGCCCAAGGCACACCCAACACCTCAGGCTACAAGCTGGGTGTTAAATGAGATGAGGAAGAAAAGGCAAACCCCATGAGGCAGGTCTCTTTTTCTCCACACCAATGACTCAGCTGTGACGACTCCCCTCCTGGGAAGCACCAGCAGGGTCGCACCCTTCCTGAGGGGTTATCTCTGCCAATGGGCCATCTTGGACTCAATGGCACCAGCAGAATAGGCAGCTGCATGACTTAGACCATCACAGACTTCCAAATACGCCATGACTCACAGTATTACATCATTCCCTTGTGAAACTCCACGCCCAAGGGGAGGTGCTAAGCATTCCCCCTGAACCTGACCAGATATAATCGAGGACTTTGGACATTACCATGGCCACCACTGGATGGATCCATAGGAGGACCAGAGCACCCACAGGACCACCCCCCTTTTGTCTGCAATCGTCACTTGATAGGACTGTGACCACTACCCTGACCCACAGGATGCCGAGTTGTACTCTGATTTTATGGGTTTAAGCCAGTTTTCTGTGTATCATTGCATTTATTGTAAACTTTCTATTAAATTGTAACTCCAACCTGAAATCTCTCTGAAGGTAATTGAGTAGGGTTCATTTCTCCTGCTGGTTTACTTTCAAACCAGTACATGTTTTGATTCCTCATGATCGGCCTGATAGAGAAATTGGAAGTACAATTTTGTTCTAAAGCATTTGTATATTGGGATACAAGATTCCCTGATCATCATGATGCATGATGTACTCATGTGGGCGCTGTACTTTACCCTATACATATTTCTGCATATGGGGAACTATTTACCCATCATGATGCTCTTTTTAAGATCGAGGAAGGACTCAAAATTTATTTGTTAATATACTATGTTTATGGCATGATAACATCAGAAGCAATTAATTTAATTTGGAGTGTATTTTCAGTTTTGTTTGCCTGTCCTAGTCTGGGCTGATACCTCTGGGACTGCCATGGACATCCTGAAGCAGGAGATCAGCAGGAAGTGCCAGCAGCTGGAGGAAAAGGAGCTCCTTGGGGAAAATAAGAAGTATTTCAAATGCAGTGAGCTAGCTAAAAGGGAAGAGGAGGCCTACTTCAGAGATGTGGCTACAAGGTACAGCAGCAGGAAGAGGAGGAGAAACCACTGGCTGCATCAAATCCATTCTGGAACTTGAAGAACTTCCTCCCTAAGCTCGGCCACCCGCAAAAGGAGATCATTCACCTGTTCACACCACAGGCAGGCTTCTTCTGCAATGCCCCTCGGAACCACTGGCAAGCTCAAACACTGCACAGGAAGGAGTCGGGACAGACACATCCTTTTTGGAGGTTTCTATGTGGCTACACACACTTGTACTAACTGCGGCTTTTGATCATGTAAAAACCATTACCAACAAAAAACCCAAAATCAACCAACCAACAAAAACACAACAAACCAAAAACCCCACTAGCAGGAGGAAACCCGGAACCCTGCCTGCTTCCCCTGCCTGTGCGAACTGCTGTGCAAACTGCCGTGCCACACCCTTCAAGCCGCGCCACGCCCTCAGAGCCGCGCCACGC